>JBBDGP010001973.1:1212500-1569664 GCA_037952835.1 Lithobates septentrionalis | reverse complement strand
GGCTGATTTTGGAGTGGTGTACCACGAACCCTGCTGGATTGGTCATGCAGGGCTAGCCTGGAACATGACCTTTGGGCACTGGGCCCTGCAGTGTGATGCTTTTTAGACCCGAGTGTACCATGTTGGCCTCAGAGCTCTCCAAGTTTAGAACCATGACAAAGCCCCAGGTGTGACCCTTTCTCTGAAAACTCACTTTGAGGTAGACTGTGTGGTTGGATTAACAAGGTCTTGGCACTGTTTTTAAAGTTCCTGCTGCGCCAGTGCTACTGTGGAATAAGTAAACGCTAGGGGATTGAAAGCTGACCTCATTCGATGGGTGGAGTATCATGCGTGACTGCAAGTGACATGTGAAACTGCTGCTGGCTTACAGTGACACCTTCAGTTGCCTGAACCTCTCATGCTACCAGCAGCCAGGTATGTGAGTATTTGAGGTCTAGGCTAGCACTCTGAGCTATCTTGTCTTCACATTGTGGTGGTGGATCATAGACATGTGGCGATCAGTGTCACTGTTTCCCCCCAGCTCACAGTTCACTAATGGCTCCATAGCTGCCTGCAGTGCACTCTGTTACCAGACACTGGTAGCCTGGAATTTTAACCTCCTTTTTGCGTTTGTAGTCTTCAAAGTCTTCACTGATTCAGTTGGGCGTGGTCCCTCCCTTGGCTTTCACCTGAGAGGATTTCACTGCAGTAATGTAAGATTTTATAGACCAAATAGCACATTGGATTGCTGAGGCTGACAGTATATGTAAATAGGGTACTTCCACACCTTACCCCTGCTGAATCCTTCAGCTTGTGGCGTTGGCTGCCTCTAAGCCTTCAGCCACTGGGACTGTCTGGTTAATCTTTTAAGTTGACAGATTGAACCTGATAGCGTAGTAATAGCAAGTCTCTGCCATTATTCCTAAACTTAGAGACTGTCTTGGCTCTTATTGACGTGGTACATGCCACCTTGAAGTGGATGTAAACCCAATGTCATCCTTTCTAAACTACTGCCATAGGGGTTATCTATAAGGATATACCTTTACCTGTCAAATGTTTCCCCTCTGTCTGTTATGAGAGCTGAAAAACGGCAGATTCTGTGGGTGGGTCTGTTGTCTGGAGCTCGGTGGGTGGAGTAGTGATGTCAGTAGACTCCCCGCCCACCTCTACACTCCCCTTGTCAATATGCATTTTCTCCTGTGTATTTCTAACTGAACTTTTGCTATGATCTCTAACATCCAGTGAAAAGACAGGAAAGTAACCACATGACTTCAGCATGGCAAATCATGCTGAGGTGTGGAACAGCCAATCCTTGCAGTGCTGCTGAAGAAAGGAGTGGGGGTGGGAATAAAAAAATCATGCCTGTGTCTTAGGCTGTCACTCACAACAAGGGGGAGTATTTGACAGTTTTTGTCAGTTTGTCAAGATTTCTCTCACTGAATACTAAAAGGGGATTGCTCAGAGATGGATTAACTCTGTGTGGCAAGACTGGGCTCAAATGATAGGAAATCTTATACTCTACAGTATGATAAAAAAAAAAATAAAAATTCAGTTTACATCCACTTTAACCACTTGACGACCGCCTCACGCCGATGTACGTCGGCAAAGTGGCACGGACAGGCAATCGGATCGGACCCCCCCCCCCCCGGTGCCCGAGGCGGTCGTCCTTTGTGCCCCGGCGATCGGTGGTGAGGGGGAGACCATCCGTTCGTGGCCCCCCCCTCGCGATCGCCGCCGGCCAGTCAAATCATTCCTTTGCTGCTGTATGCTAAACAGCAGCAAAGGAAATGTCATCTCCCCTCGGGTCGGTAATTTCCGTTCCGGCCCGAGGAGAGAAGACATCAATGTGAGTGCACCAACACACACACACACAGTAGAACATGCCAGGCACACAAAACACCCCGATTTCCCCCCCCCCCCCCCCCCCCCCCCGTCACAAACTGACACCAGCAGTTTTTTTTTTTTTTTTTTCGGATTACTGCATTGGTGTCAGTTTGTGACAGTTAGTGTTGGGACAGTGAGTATTGCCCCCCTTTAGGTCTAGGGTACCCCCCTAACCCCCCCTAATAAAGTTTTAACCCCTTGATCACCCCCTGTCACCAGTGTCACTAAGCGATCATTTTTCTGATCGCTGTATTAGTGTTGCTGGTGACGCTAGTTAGGGACATAAATATTTAGGTTCGCCGTCAGCGTTTTATAGCGTCAGGGACCCCCATATACTATCTAATAAATGTTTTAACCCCTTGATTGCCCCCTAGTTAACCCTTTCACCACTGATCACCGTATAACCGTTACGGTTGACGCTGGTTAGTTTGTTTATTTTTTATAGTGTCAGGGCACCCGCCGTTTATTACCGAATAAAGGTTTAGCCCCCTGATCGCCCGGCGGTGATATGCGTCGCCCCAGGCAGCGTCAGATTAGCGCCAGTACCGCTAACACCCACGCACGCAGCATACACCTCCCTTAGTGGTATAGTATCTGAACGCATCAATATCTGATCCGATCAGATCTATACTAGCGTCCCCAGCAGTTTAGGGTTCCCAAAAATGCAGTGTTAGCGGAATCAGCCCAGATACGTGCTAGCACCTGCGTTTTGCCCCTCCGCCCGGCCCAGCCCAGCCCACCCAAGTGCAGTATCGATCGATCACTGTCACTTACAAAACACTAAACGCATAACTGCAGCGTTCACAGAGTCAGGCCTGATCCCTGCGATCGCTAACAGTTTTTTTGGTAGTATTTTGGTGAACTGGCAAGCACCAGCCCCAGGCAGCGTCAGGTTAGCGCCAGTACCGCTAACACCCACGCACGCACCGTACACCACCCTTAGTGGTATAGTATCTGATCGGATCAATATCTGATCCGATCAGATCTATACTAGCATCCCCAGCAGTTTAGGGTTCTCACAAACGCAGCGTTAGTGGGATCAGCCCAGATACCTGCTAGCACCTGCGTTTTGCCCCTCCGCCCGGCCCAGCCCAGCCCACCCAAGTGCAGTATCGATCGATCACTGTCACTTACAAAAGACTAAAACGCATAACTGCAGCGTTCGCAGAGTCAGGCCTGATCCCTGCGATCGCTTACAGATTTTTTGGTAGCGTTTTGGTGAACTGGCAAGCGCCAGCGGCCTAGTACACCCTGGTCGTAGTCAAACCAGCACTGCAGTAACACTTGGTGACGTGGCGAGTCCCATAAGTGCAGTTCAAGCTGGTGAGGTGGCAAGCACAAGTAGTGTCCCGCTGCCACCAAAAAGACAAACACAGGCCCGTCGTGCCCATAGTGCCCTTCCTACTGCATTCGCCAATCCTAATTGGGAACCCACCGCTTCTGCAGCGCCCGTACTTCCCCATTCACATCCCCAACCAAATGCAGTCGGCTGCATGAGAGGCATTTTCTTTATGTCCTCCCGAGTACCCCTACCCAGCGAACGCCCCCAAAAAAGATATTGTGTCTGCAGCTAGCGCGGATATAGGCGTGACACCCGCTATTATTGTCCCTCCTGTCCTGACAATCCTGGTCTTTGCATTGGTGAATGTTTTGAACGCTACCATACACTAGTTGAGTATTAGCGTAGCGTACAGCACTGCACAGACTAGGCACACTTTCACAGGGTCTCCCAAGATGCCATCGCATTTTGAGAGACCCGAACCTGGAACCGGTTACAGTTATAAAAGTTAGTTACAAAAAAAGTGTAAAAAAAAAAAAAAAAATATAATTTTTTATACTTTACCGTTTACTGTGCTTTATTGTTAACCATTTTTTTGTCTTCAGGTACGCCATTCACAACTTTGAGTGGTTATACCAGAATGATGCCTGCAGGTGTATCATCTTGGTATCATTCTTTTCAGCCAGCGGTCGGCTTTCATGTAAAGGCAATCCTAGCGGCTAATTAGCCTCTAGACTGCTTTTACAAGCCGTGGGAGGGAATGCCCCCCCCCCCCACCGTCTTCCGTGTTTTTCTCTGGCTCTCCTGTCTCAACAGGGAACCTGAGAATGCAGCCGGTGATTCAGCCAGCTGACCATAGAGCTGATCAGAGACCAGAGTGGCTCCAAACATCTCTATGGCCTAAGAAACCGGAAGCTACGAGCATTTTAGCATTAGATTTCGCTGGTTGTAAATAGCGCCATTGGGAAATTGGGGAAGCATTTTATCACACCGATCTTGGTGTGGTCAGATGCTTGAGGGCAGAGGAGAGATCTAGGGTCTAATAGACCCCAATTTTTTCAAAAAAGAGTACCTGTCACTACCTATTGCTATCATAGGGGATATTTACATTCCCCGAGATAACAATAAAAATGATTAAAAAAAAATAAAAATGAAAGGAACAGTTTAAAAATAAGATAAAAAAGCAAAAAAATAATAAAGAAAAAAAAAAAAAAAAAGCACCCCTGTCACCCCCTGCTCTCGCACTAAGGCGAACGCAAGCGGCGGTCTGGCGTCAAATGTAAACAGCAATTGCACCATGCATGTGAGGTATCACCGCGAAGGTTAGATCGAGGGCAGTAATTTTTGCAGTAGACCTACTCTGTAAATCTAAAGTGGTAACCTGTAAAGGCTTTTAAAGGCTTTTAAAAATGTATTTATTTTGTTGCCACTGCACGTTTGTGCGCAATTGTAAAGCATGTCATGTTTGGTATCCATGTACTCGGCCTAAGATCATCTTTTTTATTTCATCAAACTAGGGTTGTCCCGATACCGATACTAGTATCGGTATCGGCACCGATACCAAGCATTTGCCCAAGTACTTGTACTCGGGCAAATGCTCCCGATGCTTCGCCGATACCTTGACTGTCAGCGGTGATGGACGTGTGGGGGAGTTACAAGCTTCTCCCCCCGCGGCTTTCAGCTGCTTAGTGACATACAGCGGTGATCGGTGCTTGTAATTCCCTCACACGCGATCACCGCTGACTGTCACCTCCTCCTCCTTAGTCCTCCTCCGTTCCTCTGTCCCCCTCCGCTGTCCTGCTCCATTGCTGTGTCCCCCTCCGTTCCTCTGTCCCCCTCCGCTGTCCCCATGCGTTCCTCTGTCCCCCTCCGCTGTCCCCATCTGTTCCGGCTTTCCGTTGTCCCCCTCTCTCTTCGTCTGTCCCCTCCGTTCTGCTGTCTCTCCGCTGTGTGTATGGAGAGAGTCAGCTGACTCTTTCCATTCACATAACTGAAACATTGTAATCTTCTGTGATTACAATGTGTCAGTTTATGAATGGAGAGAAGCTGCTGTGTTCTCTCCATTCATTCTCAGTGCAGCTGACGCTGCAGAGAAAGGGACTGGGGAATCTCTATCCTCAGTCTATTTCTCTGTCTCAAGGGGGAGATATCAGAGGTCTGTTAAGACCCCTGATATCTCACCAAAGCCCCCCAACAGGGCTGATTAAAAAAAACAAAAAAACACACACATAGTGCAATAAAGAATAAAAAAAAAAATTGTAAAAAATAATAAATGTAAATGAAAAAAACCAAAACAAAAGCACACACACAGACACCGTTCACTATGCCCCTACCCCCACCCCCACCCCCCCCCCCCCCCCCTCAAAAAAAAAAAAAAAAAAAAAAAACTGTCACGTGACATTAAAAAAAAGTATCGATAATCGGTATCGGCGAGTACTTGAAAAAAAGTATCGGTACTTGTACTCGGTCCTAAAAAAGTGGTATCGGGACAACCCTACATCAAACATTTGGGCAATATAGTGTGTTTTAGTGCATTAAAATTTAAAAAAGTGTGTTTTTTTCCCCAAAAAATGCGTTTGAAAAATCGCTGCGCAAATACTGTGTGAAAAAAAAAATGAAACACCCACCATTTTAATCTGTAGGGCATTTGCTTTAAAAAAAATATATAATGTTTGGGGGTTCAAAGTAATTTTCTTGCAAAAAAAAAAAACTTTTTCATGTAAACAATAAGTGTCAGAAAGGGCTTTGTCTTCAAGTGGTTAGAAGAGTGGGTGATGTGTGACATAAGCTTCTAAATGTTGTGCATAAAATGCCAGGACAGTTCAAAACCCCCCCAAATGACCCCATTTTGGAAAGTAGACACCCCAAGCTATTTGCTGAGAGGCATGTCGAGTCCATGGAATATTTTATATTGCGACACAAGTTGCGGGAAAGAGACAATTTTTTTTTTTTTTTTGCACAAAATTGTCACTAAATGATATATTGCTCAAACATGCTATGGGAATATGTGAAATTATACCCCAAAATACATTCTGCTGCTTCTCCTGAGTACGGGGATACTGCATGTGTGAGACTTTTTGGGAGCCTAGCCGCGTACGGAACCCCGAAAACCAAGCACCGCCTTCAGGCTTTCTAAGGGCGTGAATTTTTGATTTCTCTCTTGACTGCTTATCACAGTTTCGGAGACCATGGAATGCCCAGGTGGCACAAAACCCCCCAAATGACCCCATTTTGGAAAGTAGACACCCCAAGCTATTTGATGAGAGGTATAGTGAGTATTTTGCAGACCTCACTTTTTGTCACAAAGTTTTGAAAATTGAAAAAAGAAAAAAAAAAAAAAGTTTTTTCTGGTCTTTCTTCATTTTCAAAAACAAATGAGAGCTGCAAAATACTCACCATGCCTCTCAGCAAATAGCTTGGGGTGTCTACTTTCCAAAATGGGGTCATTTGGGGGGGTTTTGTGCCACCTGGGCATTCCATGGCCTCCGAAACTGTGATAGGCAGTAAAGAGTGAAATCATAAATTTACGCCCTTAGAAATCCTGAAGGCGGTGATTGGATTTTGGGGCCCCGTACGCGGCTAGGCTCCCAAAAAGTCCCACACATGTGGTATCCCCATATTCAGGAGAAGCAGCAGAATGTATTTTGGGGTGCAATTCCACATATTCCCATGGCCTGTGTGAGCAATATATCATTTAGTGACAACTTTTTGTAAATATTTTTTTTTTTTTGTCATTATTCAATCACTTGGGACAAAAAAAATAAATATTCAATGGGTTCAACATGCCTCTCAGCAATTTCCTTGGGGTGTCTACTTTCCAAAATGGGGTCATTTGGGGGGGGTTTTGTACTGCCCTGCCATTTTAGCACCTCAAGAAATGACATAGGCAGTCATAAACTAAAAGCTGTGTAAATTACAGAAAATGTACCCTAGTTTGTAGACGCTATAACTTTTGCGCAAACCAATAAATATACGCTTATTGACATTTTTTTTACCAAAAACATGTGGCCGAATAAATTTTGGCCTAAATGTATGACTAAAATTGAGTTTATTGGATTTTTTTTATAACAAAAAGTAGAAAATATCATTTTTTTTCAAAATTTTCGGTCTTTTTCCATTTATAGCGCAAAAAATAAAAACCGCAGAGGTGATCAAATACCATCAAAAGAAAGCTCTATTTGTGGGAAGAAAAGGACGCAAATTTCGTTTGGGTACAGCATTGCATGACTGCGCAATTAGCAGTTAAAGCGACGCAGTGCCAAATTGGAAAAAGACCTCTGGTCCTTAGGCAGCATAATGGTCCGGGGCTCAAGTGGTTAACTGAACCCAAGACAAAAATGTACTGTATTGTGGTGTTACCAGTCTTTAGATGTGGTGGCTGTACCAAGTTGGACATACACTAAAAATTATATTTTCATTCAGCCTGGAAATGTTGAATCCCCTGCCGTGCCTATTTTGGTAGCCAGCCCTATTTCTGTTTTAATATTATTTAGACTTTTTTTCATTTTTTTTATTTATTGTGTAAAAAAAACAACTAAATTGAAAAAAAATTGGCAAAAAGTTTGCAATGCTTTGTACCATATTTGTACCATAAGTTGGAGGACTTTTTAACCACTTCAATACAGGGCAGTTTCACCCCCTTCCTGCCAGGGCCAATTTTCAGCGCTGTCCCATTTTGAATGACAATTGCGCGGTCATGCAACACTGTACCCAAATTCAATTTTTATCATTTTTTCCCCCCACAAATAGAGCTTTCTTTTGGTGGTATTTAAACACCTCTGTGGTTTTTATTTTTTGCACTATAAACAAAAAAAGAGCGACAATTTTAAAAAGACAATTTTTTTTTTACTTTTTTGCTATAATAAATATCCCCAATTTTTAAAAAAACAAACACATTTTTTCCTCAGTTTAGGCTGATATGTATTCTTCTGCGATTTTTATTGGGACTGCGACATTGCGGCAGACAGATCGGACACTTTTGACACTATTTTGGGACCAGTGACACTTATACAGCGATCAGTGCTATCAATAGGCACTGATTACGGTATAAATGTCACTGGCAGGGAAGGAGTTAACACTAGGGGGCGATCAAGGGGTCAACTGTGTTACCTAGGGAGTGATTCAAACTGGGAGGGAGGGGACTGACTAGGGGAGGAGACAGATCGGTGTTCCTATACACTCGGAACACATGATCGGTCTCCTCTCCCCTGACAGGACGAGGATCTGTGTGTTTACACACACAGATCCACGTTCCTGTTCTATCACCAGCGGTCGCGGGCGCCGGGCACGCGCATCGGTTCCCGAGTGACGTGGCGCGCATGCTCCCCTCAGTACCACTGGGAAGCCAAAGACGACGTATGACACCTGCCTGGAGGGACAGAGTGTTCCTGCGGACGTCATATGACAATGGGCGGGTAGGGAAGTGGTTAAATAGGACAAATTTTATACTTTTTTTTGTTTTGTTTGTTTTAAAACACTGAACAAAACCTAAACATTTTTTAAAGTAATGATAACTTAAAACAGGTCCATATCAGGAATATAAAAATTGCTGTGCCCCTTAGGGGGTGTATGGATGTTAGAGGGGAAAGTGGTTAAAATGAGTCTTTCACTTTGTCTATTAGATCAAAAAACACTATATATATATATATATATATATATATATATATATATATATATATATATATATATATATATATATATATATATATATATATATATATTTTTTTATTTTAAAACCCTTCGAGAAAAACTACCTCCTGACCTATTCTATACTGTACAGCATATTTTTGCCAAGATTCTAGATGCAAACAATAAGTTCAGCCATGTGAACTGACTGCTGCCTTCTTATCTTTCTGCAATTCCAGCATTAAAGCCCTACTCCAGGACATTTCAAAACCCTCACTTGCAGTGGGGTCCTTACACACACTTTACAGTTATAAAGTGTATCTAAACTCAAAAGCTTTCTCTTTGTTTTCGGATTGAGTAGAAGAATTAAAGCCTGTATGTTTTTTTTTTTGGGGGGGGGGGGTTGCCATCCGTGTCCATGCTACCGGACAGGAAGTAAAGGTAATGCTACCTAATGAAACACAGGTGGCAAAATACCTGACCTGGGTTTAACCAATCCCTACCCTATCCAAAATATAAATACTTGTTTAGATATGCTTAAAAACGTTTATTGTTTGTTTGTTGTAAGGTTGCGATTTGGGCGGGCCCCTGGGACTCTTCTCATAGGCTTTGCTGAAACCTCTTGCTTCATTTTTCCTTTCTCTTTAGTCTGCAGCTGCACTTTGCATTGGAGTTGGAAGTTTCAGTGATCCGGAGGACCTGCCAGGATTAGCGCATTTCTTGGAACATAGTGAGTATTGTGTGCTGCGTTAAGTTGTCCACATATGATGGTACTGTACTGTATATTGGTGTTTAGACAGACGGAATCAACAGGGAAAGCAAGCTTACAACCAGTGATGAAATTGTTGTGCATGGGTGTCCATCTTTTTCCGAGTTATGCTGTTGGGGTATTTCCATTATGCTATGTTATCTGTTTTGCTGAAAAGGGTTGAAACTATTTTTTTTTTAATTTTTATTTTTTTTATTCTGGAGAAAATGTTGCTCATGGTTTTCCCTGGTGCTTCTCACATAACCAGTAGCCTAGGAATTTCATTTTGCAATTCCTGTTGAAAGGGAAAGATCAGATATCTGATTGGCTAATCCTCATCTTTATGTGGCCAGTGGGCTACAGGAAAGATATATTTATTTATTATTTTATAATTTGCTGTCTTCCAAGCAAGACTACTAACCTAGCCTAACAATTAGCAGTTAACAATTATAGGCATTTTTTTTATTTTCAAGTTTTATTAAAATAGCACTAAAGGCAAAACCGTTTTTTTTTTTTTTTTTTGGATCGATTAAGAGCGGGATATAACCCCTGTAAGGTTTATTTTTGCCATCTGTGTGTCATTGTGGAGATTTCCCTTCACTTCTGTTCCCATAGGTCAGTGATGGCGAACCTTGGCACCCCAGATGTTTTGGAACTACATTTCCCATGATGCTCCACTACACTGCAGAGTGCTTGAGCATCATGGGAAATGTAGTTCCAAAACATATGGGGTGCCAAGGTTTGCCATCACTGCCATAGGCAAAAGGAAGTTAGAGAAAATCTCTGAAGTGAAGGAATCCCTGGTTGTCACTAAAACTTGTGTCCCCATTGGAAGACATCCCCACTATACCTGTTCTGGGGACACCACAAAACTTGTGATTTTTCTTTTACCTTCACTTTCGGTGATAACTTAACAAATAGGGTGAATCTCCCTAACTGGGACATCAATTAAAACCTGACTGGTGTCAAAGCAACTTTGTTAGTTGACTCTACATATGTGCATTCTGTGAAATAAGATGATTAATACTTACCTTTCCAGCAGTTGTTGAGTTCAGTCTTTGCTTTCTTGCAGCACTCTGCCTGCAGTTGGTATCTGTACACACAGCGGGAGATACAGCGCTGCTGAATAGAGGGCGGGAGCTGCCAGAATGAACTTTCCAAGTTAACCAGCAGGTGATTGGTTGCTAGGTGGTCCTAGCAACCAATCACCAGCTTGTTAATATGAAAAATTAAAGTGGTGTTCCGGCCGAAATGATACTTTTTAAATAAAAATACCCCTATAATACACAAGCTTAATGTATTCTAGTAAAGTTAGTCTGTAAACTAAGGTCTGTTTTGTTAGTTTATAGCAGTAGTTTGTTATTTTATAAACTTACAGCAGGCCGTGGCCATCTTAAGTGTGGGCATTTGAAGCCAGACTGTATTTCTTCCTGGATCTCATCCTTGCAGATCTCACACATGCTCAATGCAGCGCAAGCAGTGTAATAGGTTTCAGGTCAGGTTTCCATAGCAACGGCAGTTTCAGAGGAAGTTGCCGCCCCTTCCCAGAAGGCATTGCAAACAGGAAATGATGCGATGGGCCGCGGCCAGGGAGGAGGAAGTGAAAATGAATACAGCAGATATACAGTAGGTGCTGAGAAAAAATATAAAAAAATATCCAATTTGTTTACAGTGCACAGTTTAGTGAGGGATGCTGAAGAGTTGTAAAAGTGGGTGGAACTCCACTTTAACTCCAGCAGCTTCTGCCCTCTATTCAACACTGCTGTATCTCCCGCTCTGCGTGCCTTAGATAAGGTAGGAAGGGGCAGAGCTGCGGAGGATGTGTAATGTGAAGGAGGGGGAATAGCTGCAAGGGGCTGTGTAATGTAAAGAGGTCCAGAGGTGCAGGGGAATGTGTAGGGTAAAGGGGTGCCATAGCTGCAGGGGACTGTGATGTGAAGGAGTCTGGAATGCTGCATCTTTGGCTCACTTTCAGAAAAAGGGAAAAAAAATTATTTGAGGGAGGGGAGTGACACCACGTTTTACCACATCGGGTGACAGGATGTTTAAATTTAATGTTTTAAAGCTGGTGTCAAAGACACTTTATATATTTTTTTGGTATTATTGCGGTCCTATATAGCCCATAATGGTGTCTGTGCCTTTTCTTTTTGTAGTGGTGTTCATGGGCAGTGAAAAATACCCAGATGAGAATGGCTTTGATGCTTTCCTTAAAAAACACGGGGGCAGTGACAACGCCTCCACTGACTGCGAACGCACCATCTTCCAGTTTGATGTACAGCGGAAACATTTCAAAGAGGCTTTGGATCGGTATGTTTTGCTTTAACACCTCTTAGCAAAGTTCTGTTGAAATATCAGCTCATATCAGCTGTCCTTTTTTTTTTATTAATGTGACAATCTTAACAATGTAGACCATATTCTAGACCTAGTACTGACAAATGGGGATCAAATGTCTGATGTTGAGGTGGGAGAAAATTTGGATTCTAGTGATCACCAATGTCTTTGGTTTGATATTAAAACAAGAACTGAAAAATCATATACAAAAACGGAAGTTTTAGATTTTAAAAGGACAAATTTTGTTGAAATGGGGACATTTCTAAAAAATTTACTGAAGTAATCAGTGGGCACTATTAGGCTGCATTCATACCTGAGCGTTTACAGCTTGTAAAAAAAAAAGGCCAGAAAAACGTCCAACAAGCAAAATCCCATTCATTTAAATGGCCCCCTGTTCACATCTGAGCGTTTTGTATCCTGAAGCAAAACACCTGAAGCTCAAAACAGTACATGAGCTTCTTTTTGGGCAGAATAACAGGCGTATTTCTGCTTTTTACATTGGTGACCTTGGGACCTGTACAAAATCGTGGTAAAAACGTGCGACTTTCTGCCTGAAAACCAAACTCTCAGGTGTGAATGCAGCCTAAAAGTCTATCATCTTGGAGGCAACTAGATTATTTGCCAGGCAAGTTAGTAAGAATAAACGGAAAAAAACCCCAATATGGTTCACTAAAGAGGTAAGTAGGATAGTAAGGCTCGGTTCACACAGGGGCAACACGATTTCAGCGCGACTTTGTACGGCGACTACAACGCGGCTTCAACGCGACTTCAGCGCGACTTTAGCAAAGTACAACGCGACTTCAAGTCGCCTCCAGGACAGGCGACTTTGGCTGTGGCCAATCACAGGATAATCAGCTCTCTGGGAGGGAGGGGTTTGCCTGGGCAAACTAAGTTTTTTCCCTGCAAAGTCGCTTGACTTTAGAGAGAGATCCGACTTGGAGGCGACTTCCATTGATTTCTATGGTACAGGTCGCCTACCAAGTCGGATCAAAGTATTACAGGGAGTACGCTCTGAAGTCGGAGCGACTTCAGTAGTGTCTATTAAGACGCTCCCATTCACTGTCATGTGAATATCTTTCTGGGGCGACAAGTCGGATCCCAAGTCGTCCCAGTGTGAACCGAGCCTAAAGGAAAAAAAAATAGCATATGGAAGATTCAAGGAAATAGGAGGTGTAGCTGACAGAGAGGAGTATAAAAATAGACAAAAGGAGGCCAAACACATTATCAGTGCTGCTAAATCTATTAAGAAAGGAGATCAAACCTTTTTTAGGTACATTAGTGATGGAAGGAAAAAATACAATGGGATCACTAAAATGAAAACTGCGCACAACGGGGGCGTGGTCCGGACATGGCCGAGTGAAGACGCGTTTGCACGGAGCTCCCGGCCTCTCCTAACCCATCTTGGCTATTTTAGCTCTTTTCTCGCAGAATGCTCTCAACTAAGAAGCGCACATACAGGAGGAACAAGAAGAAGCCTGGCCAGACACCCGGTACACCCGCACTGGCGGATTTACAGAGGCTTTTTGGCGGATCTCTCCCCGGCTCCCCAGACCTTAAGATGGCGGACCCCTGTGCCTCGTGCTCACAAACCCCCGACCTCATGGCGACCCCAGCCCTCCTGGAGGAGCCCCGCAGTCCGATGTTCTACTCCAACTCCCCCGGCTTATCAGAAGTAAACTTTGATGAGACTCCCCGCCAGTCATTCATGGTCGGAGCGGATGCTGAACTGAAAGCTCTCCTACGGGCATTGCCGACCAGAGCGGACATTGAAGCCCTCGTGGGGAAGGTGGAAGCAGCACATAGGAAAGAGCTGAACGTGGTGAAGCAAGAAGTGCACTCGCTTAACACGCGGCTGACATCAGGCGAGGCCTCGCTCGTGGCCCTGGAGCGGAGAGTCTCCTCCCTAGAGACGAGCCAGGTGGATCACAGTTCCTCAGCGGTAGAACTACAGCTCAGAATGGAGGAAATGGAGGACAGAAGCCGCAGGAACAACTTGCGGCTCCGAGGCCTCCCAGAAGCTACGGGACAAGCTGACCTCCAGGCCACAGTGACGGATATTTTCCGGAGGGTGACGGGAGACCATCTACCGGAGCAGGTCGAAATCGACAGGGTACATAGAGCCCTGGGCCCCAGATCGCCTGATCCGACTAGGCCCAGAGATGTGATCTGCCGCCTTCATCATTACACCCATAAGGAGACCATTGCACGAGGAGCCTGGGAGACGGGTGAGCTGGAATTTGATGGCGCACATGTGAAGATACTTCCGGATATTTCCAGATCGATCCTCATCCGCCGAGCCATACTGAAACCTCTACTTGATCTGGCTCGACGCTGCAACGCTACCTACCGATGGGGCTTCCCGCTATCAGTAACCTTCACCAAGGAGCAGAGATCATTCCTGCTACGCTCTCCGGACTCTCTACCGGCCGTGTTTGACTTCCTGGGCACGGACCCAATTGAAGTCCCCAACTGGCTAGCCTACCTGCCTAGAGCTCCAGGACGCCCCAACATAATGCGACACCAGGCGCCAAGACCGCAGAGAACACAGAGAAGCGGACGCCGCCCCCGATCCCTCTCCCAGGAGAGCCAGCGGGAAGTGTGAGTACATTTTCGTTACCTCTCCTCTCCCTCACACTGCGGGCGATACTACTTAGCAGCTCTGCGGACTGTTGCTGAGTAATCCCCTTTGTTACCCCCTTGTGGAGATCCTCATGGACACTGCACACTTACCCTCCCTCAGTAGGCCCGGCCCTGAATGAGCCCCCTTTGTCCCCTCATATTGCAAGGCTCCCGTGTTCAGGTATGACCCCATGAACTAATCCAACTACCTAACTGAGCCGCTCTGTCCCAACCCACAGCGCTAGAAGTTATACTATCCCTATTTCAGTCAGGAAGAGACCCCTGGAGATTTTTCCCTAACCCTCTACACGTTGAACAGAAAATCTTCTGATGGCCAAGTCGGTTCATTACCTGCATTTACATCGGTCCCTCCGGAGGAACTTTTTCGATTTAAGGACACAACAGAGAATGAGCCAACCTATCCTGACCAGAACTACCCACTATATATTTAGCCTGAGCTGTGGCTTGCCGGTCAGGCGTGAGGTAACCGCTGCTTCTCAACTGCTGGACTTCCCCTTCTAGGTTTGCATTCCGAATGTTATGTTGTTTTTCTGTTGGACAGGAGGGGATGTCTGGTTGGGGTGCATATGACTAAGCTGACTCTTATTATGCAGTGAGCTGCAGGTTCACATAGGAGAACATGCAGTTCAGTGAGGGAGATACTTGGCCGTGGAGGAGGGGGAGTGGTAGAGGCTGCACTGTAATACTTGTTTTTTGCAAATGACGGTTCTCCTCTCCCACCTGGTGACGTTGGCAGCCGGAAAACCCGGATGGGCCTACCAGCATAAGCTTTGGCTGGAGGCTAACTATGGGGGGAATATTCCAAATCCACACTAATGAAGTGGGGGTACACCCTGTATGCGGTTGGCTATAAGCCCGCACATTCCCCCTCCGCGGTCCACTGATCAATAACAGGTGTCGGCCGCAGGGTGGGGAGAGGAGACCCCTAATCCGTTCCTCCGTCTAGGTATATAAGCACCGGGATCAGCCGGGGCAACCAGTTTTCTTCTGTATTTGGTTTTTGTTTATATTTTCGTTATACTATATTCCGATTACAATATAGCTTCTTGAGTTCACCAAGATGGGTGGGAGTATCGGGACCTCACACACGGGCGATATCCATCCACACCCCACGTAGGCCTTGCATGTACCCGAGACTTTAAGGGTATATGCACTTTAAAGTAAGTTCTATCTTACTAACTTAGATAGGTATTAGGTGAGACAGCTAGAGTGTGTGAAGTCGCTGTCCCACCTCCTTTCTGTTCCTTTTCTTTCCTTACCCCCTTCCTTCCGTCCTTTCTCCCTCCCCCCTCCTTTCCCCATACCTGACTGTAATTTGAGACAGTTTTTTTTTTTCTAATTTTTGAAGACATGGCGGTGGACTCTTTCAAGGTGACATCGCTTAATGCCAGGGGTCTCAACACCCCTGAAAAGAGACGCATGCTTCTGCATGATCTCAAAAAATCACGCACAGACATTGCGTTCATACAAGAGACCCATTTTAAAACAAACAAATCCCCTGCACTCCAGAACAGATCTTTTCCACACGTTTACCACTCCACAAACTGTAGTGGCAAATCTAGGGGCACATCTATCCTGATCTCCAATAAGTTGCCTTGGCGTTTCCAGGATATGTTGGCAGACCCCGAGGGACGCTATTTGTTCCTGAAGGGCCGCTTGGGAGAGGCCCAGTTCACGCTGGCCACCCTTTATGCACCCAATGAACAGCAGGCAAATTTCATCAGGCGCATAATGAGGAAATTAATAGCATACAGGGAAGGCCAACTGATTATGGGGGGTGATTTTAATATGCCACTGGATCCTTCAGTGGACACATCCTCAGGCACCTCCTCTTTATCGCAGTCACACCGAAAATGTATCAGACAATCTATACATGATGCTCATCTACTTGATGTATGGAGACTCCAACATTCGGGAGAGAGGGACTATACCTTCTTCTCTTCCCCTCATAAGGTATACTCCAGAATAGATTTCTTCCTCGTCCCGCATGACCAACTACATCTAGTGGAAGCGTCCACAATTGGTCAGATCACATGGTCAGACCATGCGCCAGTTCACCTCACGTATACGCTTACTGAGAGACCCTCGCCTAGATCTCTCTTCTGGCGACTGAATGAGAGTCTGCTACAGAACCCGGAGGTGCTGGGGGATGTGTCCAAAGCCTTAGAGGCATATTTCCAGGAAAACGACACCCAAGACTGTGACCCCGGTATTTTGTGGGAAGCCCACAAGTGTGTGTTAAGGGGGGTACTTATTAAACAGGGGGCCACCATTAAAAAAGAGAGGAACAAACAGCTTGCCGGATTGCTCGCCGAACTGTCTACCCTTGAATCCCAACACAAACAGTTGCCCTCTAGAGACCTAGAGGTGAGACTGGGACACTTGCGAACACAAATTAATGACCTACTCCTCTATAAAGCAAAGGCGGCTCTGCAGTTCTGCCGTAAATTGTCTTACGAGTCGGGGGAGAAATGTGGCAAGCTGTTGGCTAGATCAGTGAGGGAAATTAAAGCAACCTCGTACATCCCACAGATAACATTGCCAGACGGTAAGAAGGCCACCATCCCGAAACAAATTGCAAAAGGTTTTGAAGACTTCTACTCCGGCCTGTATAATCTCCCCCCCCCCCCCCCCCCTCTAGCCCAGCACATATTGACAAATACGTTTCCGAAGCCCAAATTCCCTCTCTATCTGAAGAAACTAAAGGCATATTAGATGAACCAATTACATTAGATGAACTACAAACCGCAGTCAAAGCCATGAAAATAGGCAAGGCACCAGGGCCAGACGGATACACCATCCAGTACTATAGGACTTTCCTCCCGGTACTGGGCCCACGACTTCTGACATTTTTTAACACATTAGGAGTAGACTCTGCCTTCCCCAACGAAACTCTCAAAGCCCATATCTCTTTAATCCACAAGGAGGGGAAAGACCCATCCTCGTGTGGAAGTTATCGCCCCATATCTCTTTTAAATGTCGACCTCAAAATATTCTCTAAAATTATAGCAACTAGATTAGCGACACATCTCAATTCTCTGATTCATCTGGATCAAGTGGGGTTCATCCCATCCAGAGAAGCCAGAGATAACACCATCAAAGTCCTCAACCTTGTCCATCTAGCAAAGTCCAAGAATATCCCCAGTATTTTCGTTAGCACTGACGCGGAGAAGGCCTTCGATAGGGTGCACTGGGATTATATGTTCTCAGTGCTCCGCCATGTTGGCCTAGGTGACAGAATGCTGAAATGGATTGGCAGCATCTACTCGACTCCATCGGCACAAGTGAAGGTCAATGGTGTACTCTCAAGTCCTTTTCCCATCAGAAATGGTACACGACAGGGATGCCCTCGGTCCCCCCTGCTTTTCGCTCTTTCTCTTGAGCCCTTTCTTTGTAGGATCAGATCACACCCAGACATCACAGGTCTTCAAGTGGGCAATACACACTGCAAAATCTCAGCATATGCTGACGACCTCCTTTTCTCCCTCACAAAACCTAAAATCTCCCTCCCTAACCTAATGCGAGAGTTCAAAATATATGGGGAGATCTCGAACTTGAAGATAAACTTCACTAAGTCAGAGGCAATGGGTGTCTCGGTCCCCCCTGGTGTTTTGATTGACCTCCAATCAAACTTCAAATTTAAATGGCCCTCATCAGCACTTAAATACCTAGGCACGTTTATCCCCCCAGATGTGGCACGGACATTTGACCTAAACTTCCCCCCACTGTTGACAAAGACCCGGATTTTATTAGATAGATGGCATACAGGCTTCCATTCCTGGTTCGGGAGATGTAATCTGCTTAAAATGAGTATCCTACCGAAATTCATCTACCTGATTCAAGCTTTACCAATCCATATCCCGCCCTCTTTCTTCAAGCAGACTCAAGCTCTTTTCACTAAATTTATTTGGGCACACAAAAGGCCGCGACTGCGCCACGCACAACTGACCCTACCCAAACACTGTGGGGGACTGGCAATGCCCGATGTACGCTTATACTACATGGCCGCTCATTTGGGGCGTGTACTGGATTGGAGGAGAAATGGTGCTTCCAAATTGTGGATAAATCTGGAGCAATCACAGTCGGTTGTGCCTTTGGGGGGTGCGTTATGGTGCGTTGATGATCTCCCGGGCTCCCTGACAACGCATCCTCTTATAGGCACCACCCTGAGGAATAGCCACCGAAGCACCTCCCACCCAGCTTACACCTCAAGGACATCTCCCCTATACCCCATTTTGGGCAACCCTAAATTTGAACCAGGCATGGAGGCAGCGGAATTGACATCTCTTAGAGAGACCGGAAGGGACTGCGCAGTGGGGTTTATTAGTGAGGGGAAATGGCCGACTTTAGAAGATCTTTGCAATCCAGCGGGTCTGTATCGACTGACCTTCTGGAGGGCATTGCAACTACACCACTTTTTCCACTCACTCCCAGAACCACACAATTTCACTCGTGAACTAACACCATTTGAGACATTATGCTCTGAGGACACCCCATTGGCTCATATCTTGTCACAAGCGTATCTCTTGCTGAACACGCCAACGTCGCAACCGCATTTGACTTGTCTAACCAGGTGGGAAGGAGACCTGCAGCGCACCTTCTCTCCTTCACAGAAGGCTCGGATCGTTTCCCTCTCCCTCAAATCCTCGCAATGCGCTAAAATACAAGAATCTAACTTTAAACTGCTCACGAGGTGGTACATGACACCTTCCAGACTAAGAAAATGTTACCCGGATTCTTCCGGGCTATGTTGGCGTTGCGAGGAGGAGGAGGGAACTCTGATCCATGTCTTTTGGACATGCCCTAAGCTACAGACCTTCTGGGGCGAAGTTAGGCGAATCACACAAAAATTCACGGAGTATGAGGTCCCGGAAGACCCCGCTTTTTTCCTCCTCCACCTTTCCTCTGTACCCATCAAAACATATAAAAAATCACTGGTTCGACATCTTCTTAATGCAGCGAAGGGTTGTATTCCCATTTTTTGGAAGCAGACCCTCCCTCCTCCCATAAAACTCTGGCTTAAAAGAGTGGAGGAAATTAAGCAGATGGAGGATCTGATACTGACGGCACAACACAAGCAAGAGATGTTTAAGCAGACTTGGGATAATTGGAATATGTTTATATTTTCTGATGAGGGTCAGCGTCTCTTGTCCTAACTGAATGTACCGCGCCCCCTTGGCCTGATATGGCGTAAGCACCCGCCCACCGCCGTGTCTTCCTCCCCCCTCCCCCCCCCCCTCTCCCTTCTTCCCCCCACTCCTTGCACCTTCTCCCCCCCCCTTTTTTCTTTTTTTTTTTTTTCTTTTTCCTTCTCCCCCCTTCATATTCTCTTCCCGCTTATCTCTGTTTCTCCTTTCCATTTTTTCTTTTCTCTTAACTACCTTATAGGTACCTTAGCTTCCTTTCCTTCTCTCCCTCTTTCTTTTTAAAGTAAAGTGGAAAGTCGGGCGAGGAACACCATTCATAGGCATCCCCATGACAAGATGTAGATTACCTCAGAACATACCCTAATAGTTGGCGAGGCATATGTCTGTGAACTCTATGTTATTAAACCTGTAATGCCTTGCATTGTACACCTCTTCTATAAGCATTTCAATTGTAACATGGTTTTTTCTCAAATGTAACTGTCAGTATTGGGGGTTTCCCCGCCCTTGTATGGAGTTTAATAAACTTTATATTTGAAAAAAAAGAAAACTGCGCACAACACATATGTTGAGGGAGACCAGGATGTAGCAAACCATTAAAACAATAACTTCTGTTCAGTTTTCTCAGAAATAAATTGCACTAACGATAACAAGTTTGGGAATCATATTGGTTCTAGTAATGGCGGTTCATTTCTAGGATTTCTGATGACATTGGTAGCAGAGGAACTGGCTGAGTTTAAAGCTAAAAACCACAATGGATCCTGATGGTATTTATCCCAGAGTTCTAAGAGAACTTTGAGATATAGTTGTTGGACCATTAACCGATATTTTTATTCAGTCTCTTCTAACAGGAGAAGTTCCCCATGACTGGCGGACAGCTAATATTGTACCTATCCACAAGAAGGGCAGCAAGGTAGAAGCTGGTAATTACAGGCCAGTGAATTTAACATCAGTTGTAGTCAAGTTAATGGAATCACTCCTAAAAAGGATTATTGATCACCTAAAAATGCACAGCTTGCTGGATCCAAAGCAGTATGGCTTTACTGAGGGCTGATCTAATACAAAAGTTGTACAAGCTAGGACTTAACTCTTGGGTGGTTCAGTAGATTTTTCAGTTGGCTAAAGGATATAGAGACCAGAGTGTGGTTGTAAATGGGGTTCACTCAGATCAGAGAGCAGTCACTAGTGGGGTACCACAAGTCTCTGTACTGGGTCCTGTTCTATTTGTTTGTTGGGCATGGTATGTCTTTTTTGCTGATGATACAATGGTGTGTAATAGGGTTGATATTGGTGTCTGTAAATTGATTTGGCATTGCTTGAAGATTGGGCAAAGCAGTGAAGACTGCAGTTCAGTATTTCTAAGCGTAAAATAATGCACCTAGGGAAAAATAATCCCCTGAGAGAGTATAACATTGGGGTACAGTGTTAGCCAGAATGACAGAGGAAAAAGATTTAGGGGTGCCTATTTCAGATGATTGCAAAATGAGCAAACCGTGTGAGCAGACAGTGTGGAAAGTGAATAGAATTCCAGGATCACTAGAGGGGTCAACAGGAGGAGGAGGAAGGAGCTCCTTATTCCCCGCCATACCCGGCGGCCGCAATGTCCCCTGGGCACCCACGATCGCTCCTGACGGAGCGTGAACGGGGATTTGTGTGTGTGTGTGTGTGTGTGTGTGTGTAAACACACAAATCCACGTCCTGTCAGGGGAGTGGAAACAGATTGTGTGTTCCTAGTATATAGGAACAACGATTGGTCTCCTCCCCAAGTCCGTCCCACCCCCCAACAATTAGAACACACAGTGAGGGAACACATTTAACCCCTTGATCGCCCCCTAGTGTTAACCCCTTCCCTGCCAGTGAAATTTATACAGTAATCAGTGCATTTTTATAGAACTGATCGCTGTATAAATGTCAACGGTCCCAAAAAAGTGTCCGATCTGTCTGCCCCAATAAAAATCGCAGATTGCCGCCATTACTAGTAAAATAAATAAAAATAAATGATAAAAATACCATTAAATCTATCCCCTATTTTGATTGAGATCTGGTGACTGTGGAGGCCATTGGAGTTCAGTGACCTCATTGTCATGTTCAAGAAACCAGTGGTGAGATGATTTGAGCTTTGTGACATGGAGCATTATCCTGCTGGAAGGAGCCATCAGAAGATGGGTACACTGTAGTCATAAAGGGATGGACATGGTCAGCAACAATACTCAGGTAGGGCGTGGTGTTTGAACGATGCTCAATTGGTACTAAGGGGCCCAAAGTGCGCCAAGAAAATATCCCCCCCACCATTACACCACCAGCCTGAACCATTGATACAAGGCAGGATAGATCCATGCTTTCATGTTTGTTGTCCAATTTTTGTGAGCCTGTGTGAATTATAGCCTCAGTTTCCAGTTCTTAGCTAACAGGAGTGGCACCCGGTGTGGTCTTCTGCTGCTGTAGCCCATTTGCTTCAAGGTTCATGTGTTGTTCATTCAGAGAGGGTATTATGCATACCTTGGATGTAATGAGTGGTTATTTGAGTTACTGTTGCCTTTCTATCATCTCAAACCAGTCTGCCCATTCTCCTCTGACATCACTGGACATTTTCTCTTTTTTGGATCATTCTCTGTAAACCCTAGAGATGGTTGTGTGTGAAAATCCCAGTAGATCAGCAGTTTTTGAAATGCTTAGACCAGACCGTCTGGCACCTACAACCATGCCACGTTCAAAGTTGTTTTAATCCCCTTCTCCATTCTGATGCTCGGTTTCAACTTCAGCAAGTTGTCTTCACCATGTCTAGATGCCGTAATGCATTAAGTTGCTGCCATGTGATTGGCTGATTAGCAATTTGTGTTAACAAGCAATTGAACAGGTGTGCCTAATAAAGTGGCCAGTGAGTGTAAATGGGAGCTGTCATGCCTAACAAAGGATTTGTATTTCTGTCCATCTAGTTATGAGATTTACACAGCCTTACCACACAGAACAGACCTGCCTGACAGGGAAAGCAAACTGATTGTTCATTGCTCCAGTACAGTAACACCTGCAGGCCTTTTCCTACCCTGGTACTGGACAGAGAAAGAAACAGCAGCAGACTGATAAGCTCATCTTTGTCCCTTTGCTGTCTCCTCATTTCAGCATGCCCCTTGCTTTGCAGCACAACTGATCGGCCCCTGGCTTGTACTGCTTCTCCCTCCCACAGTCTGAGCTCTGGTTGTAAGGGGCTGATACCAAGTCAGATTCAGGAACTTTTACTTATTGCAAAATAAAACAAAACAGATGTACAGATCTGCTTTCATTTATGTATTTTATATTTGCTTGGAGCTCACCTTTTTAAGGCTACATGCCTATGGACGTTTTAAAAAACGGGCTGTAAAGCCAGTACAGACGCCAGGAAAAAAGATCAGAAGATCCGACTTGCGGTGTGACTTGTGTGCTGAGAATCTTGAGGGGGGAACCCAGCGAAAAAAACAAAAAAAAAACAAATTTTGCGTGAGGTTCCCCCATCGAGACGATACCAGACCCTTCGGTCTGGTATGGATCTTAAGGGGAACCCCCACACCAAAAAAAAATGGCGTGGGGGCCACCCCAAGATCCATACCAGACCATTATCCGAGCATGCAGCCCGGCAGGTCAGGAAGGGGCACCCCCCCCCTCCTGGACCATACCAAGCCACATGCCCTCAACATGGGGGGTTGGTGCTTTGGGGCCGGGGGGCCCTGCGCCCCCCACCCCAAAGCACCTTGTCCCCATGTTGATGAGGACAAGGGCCTCTTCCCGACAACCCTGGCCGTTGGTTGTCGGGGTCTGTGGGCAGGGGGCTTATCGGAATCTGGGGGCCCCCAGATCCTGACCCCCTCCACCCTATGTGAATGAGTATGGGGTACATCGTTCCCCTACCCATTCACCTCGGGAAAAAGTGTCCATAAAAAAAAAACACACTACACAGGTTTTTAAAGTAATTTATTAGGCAGCTCCGGGGGTCTCTTCCGACTTCTCTGCGCTCTCCGGCCTCTTCTCCCGGTGTCTTCTGCCGGGCTCCTCCGCTACCTTCTGCTCTTTTGCCCGCTCTTTTGCTAGCTCTTGCCCGGTCTTTTCCATTGTCTTCTTCCCTCTTCTCTTCTTCCGATGTTGACTCGACGCTTTCTCCCGCTGTAATGCCGTGTGCGCGGTGCGCGGTGCGCAGTGACTTATATAGGCATGGGGCTGGGTCACCGGGTAATGTCATCCGGTAAACCCCACCCCTTATGACGTCACAGTCCCATCATACCCCAGGAACCATTGATTTTGACTAGAGACAAACGCCGGACGAGCCTTAACACAGCGTTAAGCCTCGTTAAATCGCGTTTTAACACCTTTTGCCGGCGTCTGAGCCTCAGAACGCACTGGTCCTGGGTTTTTTTTTTGCAGCTTAAAAACCGCTATGCCATTTACAGCTCAAAAACTCCATGGTGGGCATGAGGCCATAGGCTAACGTGGAGAGGCGTTTTTAAGCTGCAAAAAATGCTCAAAAAAGCGGCTGTAAAAACGTCCGTGGGCATGAGGCCTAAACATTGAAACTACTGAAACAGTAGCTTTTCTTGACTTTAACCACTACCCACCCGGCCTATAGCAGAAAACCCCAGAGGTGATCAAATACCACCAAAAAAAAGCTCTATTTGTGGGAAGAAAATGATAAAAATTTTGTTTGGGTACAACGTCGCATGATCGCACAATTGTCATTCAAAATGTGAGAGCACTGAAAGCTGAAAATTGGTCTGGGCAGGAAGACTCTGACGGAGACTCTTTACCACGTGATCAGCTGTGTCCAATCACGGCTGATTATGATGTAAACCGGAAGAACCGGTGATTGACTTTTCCTCACTCGCGTCTGTCAGACGCGAGTAGAGGAGAGACGATCGGCTGCTCCTCTGACAGTGGGGGTCTGTGCTGATTGATTATCAGCGCAGCCCCCCCTCCCCCCTGAGGATGCCCACACTGGACCACCAGGGATGCCACCAGACCACCAGGGATGCCCACCACTAGGTATGCCACTCTAGACCACAACAGATGCCAATCAGTGCCCACAATGGGCATCACTGATTGGCAGGCATTATGGTTTGGCACTGATTGGCATCCATCAGTACCATATGTTATAGTACATCCGTGCCACCTATCAGTGTCCATCCGTGCCGCCTATCAGTGCCCATCGTCAGTGCCTCCTCATTGGTGCCACTTCATCGGTGCCCGTCAGTGCAGCCCCATCAGTGAGGTAGATACCTACTTATTTACAAAGTTTTGTAACTGAAACAATAAAAAAATTTAAAAAATTTTTCCAAAATTTGCGGTCTTTTTTAAAAAATTTGCTTAGCAGCAAATAAAAATCCCAGAGGTGATCAAATACCGCCAAAAGAAAGCTCTATTTGTGGGAACAAAATGATAAAAAATTTAATTTGGGTACAGTGTTGGACGACCGCGCAATTGTCATTCAAAGTGCGACAGCGCTGAAAGCTGAAAATTGGTCTGGGCAAGAAGGTATATAAGTGCCCTGTATTGAAGTGGTTAATGAAAGCAACAATCCTTTTGGTAGGGGAACAATTCAAGTGAACCTGATCTAAAATGTTTCTAAGGTTCTTGTGGTGACTACAAGTACCAGTGTTAGCCTTGCACTCTATTGGCCCTAAACCTTGCTGCTTCCATTGTGACAGCAGGCCGGGGATCTTCTCCCCACACCCAGCTGCGTCATTCATTCACAGAGCTCTAAACTACAACTACCGTACCATTTTGGCTGATGGCTTGTAGTTCTCAATAAACTATTAGGGGCTGGTGAGCGCTCTAGGTAGTTCATTGATGCTTCCTGTCATCCAGTAACTGCCTTCCTGTATGAGGTATGGGCAGACAGCTACACTGACAGTTTGCAGGGGCCTGGGATTGCACCCAGGATCTGATGATCATGGGTGAAAATTCTCTGCAGGCTCCTAATAAAAAAGTAAGAAAAAAAATGCACATTTTTTTTACCTGCAAAAAGACATGCTTTTATTATTATTTTTTATTTTAATTTTCTTACAAAGATTAACTTATTTTTTATGCATGTCAGTATTTAGACCTTTTTATATTTCCACATTTCTCCTCAGATGGGCACAGTTCTTCATTGCACCATTGATGGTCAGAGATGCCATTGACCGGGAAGTGCAGGCTGTGGATAGCGGTAAGATTGGTTCTCTCTATTTTTTTTTTACTATTGTCATTTTTTTTGTTTTGTCCATCAGTAAACTAGCTATATACAAAATATAAACATTTGTGTGCTATTACTTTAGAATATGAGCTTGCTCGGCCTTCAGACTCTAATCGTAAGGAGATGCTTTTCGGAAGTTTGGCAAAGCCTGGTCATCCAATGGGCAAATTCTTTTGGGGTGAGTGAGTTCAAATCCTTAATTATTCTCTTCGTTTCCAAAATCTCTTCATTTTTCAAAAAATAGTGACAAAAAAATTGCAACCTCAAAAACTTGCCTTTTACTAAATACATTGGACTGTCTACTTTTTTGGGGGGTATTTTGTACTGGCCTGGCTTTTCAGGCCTCAAGAAATTAGATAGTGTGTCAGTACATTAGGCATTAGGATTGATCGACTTATTTATTTATTTTCCATATATATATCTATATCTCTGTCACAGTTTGTGGACTATAACTTTCCTACAGACTAATAAACACTGATTTGGGTTATTTTAACCAAGGAAATGTGGCAGAATACAGTTGGCCCTAAATTTATGAAGAAAGATCATTTATTTGCCAATTATTTATTTATTTATTTTTTTAACAGAAATTAAGACTTTTTTTTTAAATTTTCTGTCTTTTTTTCATTTATTTAGCAAACAATAAAAAACCCAGTGGTGATTAACAACTTGCCACCAAATTGCATATCTCGTACATCATTTGACTTCAAGGCATCACCCCGGTACCATTTTTTAGATCCAACGGTCAGCGCTCTTATATTATCGTAGTGACCATATAGCCATTCAACTGCTATTACGATCAGTGGGGAGGGTTAGTCTCCAACCTGCCCCCCACCTCTGCTTTAAAAAAATATATCATTCTAAGTAATTTTCTAGCAAATTAAATTATTTTCACACATAAACAAAAAGTGACATAAAATGCCTGGTCTTCAAGTGCTTAAATACCACCAAAAGAAAGCTCTATTTGTGTGAAAAAATGATAAAAAAATGTGTTTGGGTACAGTGTTGCATGACCGCACAATTGTCCTTCAAGGTGTGACAGCGCTGAAAGCTAAAATTGGCCTGGGTAGGAAGGGGGTAAAAGTGCCCGGTATTGAAGTGGTTAATATGTGGCAATTCTGCTTCCAGTGGTGAAATAAGTTGGATAGAGCATACTCCACAAGTGAGATGCCACCTCCACTACTCTGGCAGGTCTCTTACATGAATATGGTCCTCAGCACACACCTAAAGTGTTCATTGTGTTGCAATTAAAAGAAAAAGTGTGTGTATAACAAATATATTATATATTTATATTATTATTATATAAATGTGTGGCACATACCGTATATACTCGAGTATAGACCCGAATATAAGCTGAGGCACCTAATTTTACCACAAAAAACTAGGAAAACGTATTGACTCGAGTATAAGCCTAGGGTGGGAAATGCAGCAGCTACTGGGTAAACAATGCCCATCTGCAGCCTCATTGTGCTCACCTGTATCATCAGTGCCCATCTGCAGCCTCACTATGCCCATCTGCAGCCTCACTATGCCCATCTGCAGCCTCACTGTGCCCATCTGCAGCTGTACCTGTCATAACTAAAACAGCGAGTGTCTCCCGCTGTGTCATGCCCATCTGCAGCCGTACCTTTGATAACTAAAAAAGCGAGTGTCTCTTGTTGTGTCACGCAGTCTGTTCGGTGGCTGTCCATTGTAACAAAGCCCCGTCTCCTCCTCGTCGGTTATAGACTGAACACGGATACAATGCTGGGAAACTGTATCAGTGTTCCGTCTTTTCAAAGGTACGGCTGCAGATGGGCACCCTCTCTCGATTATAAGCCGAGGGGGTGTTTTTCAGCTTAACAATGTGCTGAAAAACTCGGCTTATACACGATTATATACGGTAATTGTGAAGTGGAAGGAAAATGATAAATGGTTTTTCAGAATTTTTTACAAATAAATATGTAAAAAGTATGGCATACATTTGTATTCAGCCCCCCTGAGTCAATACTTTTATAGTACCACCTTTCACTGCAATTACAGCCGCAAGTCTTTTTGGGGATGTCTCTACCAGCTTTGCACATCTAGAGAGTGAATTTTTTTTCCCATTCTTCTTTGCAAAATAGTTCAAGCTCTGTCAGATTGGATGGAGAGCGTTTGTGAACAGCAATTTTCAAGTCTTACCACAGATTCTCAATTGGATTTAGATTTGGACTTTGGGTCATTCTAACACATGAATATGCTTTGATCTAAACCAGGGGTCTCCAAACTACGGCCCTCCAGTTGTTCAGGAACTACAATTCCCATCATGCCTAGTCATGTCTGTGAATGTCAGACTATTACAATGCCTCAAGGGACGTGTAGTTCTGCAACAGCCAACAGCTGGAGGGCTGTAGGTTGGAGATCCCTGATTCTAAATCATTCCAGCTTTGGCTGTATGTTTAGGATTGTTGTCGTGCTGGAAGGTGAACGTCTGCTCCAGTCAAGTCTTTTGCAGAACTCTAACAGGTTTTCTTCTAAGATTGTCCTGTATTTGGCTCCATCCATCTTACTATCAACTCTGACCAGCTTCCCTGTCCCTGCTGAAGAAAAGCATTCCCACAACATGATGCTGCCACCACCATGTTTCACGATGGGGATGGTGTGTTCAGGGTGATTTGCAGTGTTCGTTTTCTGCCACACATAGGGTTTTCTTTGAGGCCAAAATGTTCAATTTTGGACTTATTTGACCAGAGCACCTTCTTCCACATGTTTACTGCAAATGGGACTTCTGCTGTGAATGTTATGGGGACAGGAGTCTGCTATCTAGGGGGGTCTGTGAGGGGGGGCCCAGTCTGATGGGAGGGGACCAGTCTGCGATGGGGGACCAGTCTGCGATGGGAGGGGACCAGTCTGCGATGGGAGGGGACCAGTCTGCGATGGGAGGGGACCAGTCTGCGATGGGGGGGGGGACCAGTCTGCAATGGGGGGGGACCAGTCTGCGATGGGAGGGGACCAGTCTGCGATGGGAGGGGACCAGTCTGCGATGGGAGGGGACCAGTCTGCGATGGGAGGGGACCAGTCTGCGATGGGAGGGGACCAGTCTGCGATGGGAGGGGACCAGTCTGCGATGGGAGGGGACCAGTCTGCGATGGGAGGGGACCAGTCTGCGATGGGAGGGGACCAGTCTGCGATGGGAGGGGACCAGTCTGCGATGGGAGGGGACCAGTCTGCGATGGGAGGGGACCAGTCTGCGATGGGAGGGGACCAGTCTGCGATGGGGGAGGACCAGTCTGCGATGGGGGAGGACCAGTCTGCGATGGGGGAGGACCAGTCTGCGATGGAGGTCTGAGATGAGGGGCCTGTGACCTGTACAGGAGGCTGCGATGTGGAGTCAAAGCACCAATATGACACTCGGACCTCCGCTAGAAGAAAAATTTTCTGACCGGACCCCCGTGAATTTTAATTCACTACCCCAGGTCTATCACTTAAAATCCCAATAAAATACATTTTCCCTTTTTGATTGTAACATGACAAAAAGTGGAAAATTTCAAGGGGTATGAATATATTTTCAAGGCAGTGTGTATGTGTATATATAAGTGTGTATGTATGTGTATGTATGTATGTATGTGTGTGTGTGTGTAATATATATATATATATATATATATATATATACATACATACATACACAGTGCTATGTTTAATACTTTGGTTTCCCTGGAACTCTGGATACACAATTATTACTATTGTATTGCTTTGAGCAGCTAAATTCATCCTTACTACTGTTCTAGAGCAGTTCCACATAACTTAGTACAGTTATTTATGTGCCAACTTTTTTTTTTCCTTTTTATGTTGTTTGCAGGAAATGCACATACTCTGAAGTATGAACCTCAAGAAAAGAGTATCGACACACATGCCCGCCTCAGGGAATTCTATGAAAAGTACTACTCAGCCCATTATATGACCCTGGCTGTACAGTCTAATGGTATGTGCTGATAAATCTATAACTGAGCTCACCATACACTATGCCATCTGATTGCATCTTTAGGGCTACCAAAAACAATGTAGTGTAAAGGCCTGTGCAATTGGATAGAAATTGATTGGATTGTATAGATGTATCCTCATACTACATAGTTTTGGAAAATTTAAATGTAATTGTACAATCAGATTGTCGTATGTATGGCCATCTTAAGATCCTAAGCATCTGGCTACATTTATGAAGTTGAGGTGGTATAGTAATTTTTTATTTTTGTGATTTCTGTAGAGACCCTGGATACGCTAGAAGAATGGATGCGAGATATCTTCTGCAAAGTTCCATCCAAGTATGTACTGTCAGAAAAGAGGGGCGCTGATGGTGTAATATTGTGTAAAGGTCCTTGTTTAGTTTCTGATTCCCTTTATAATTAGGGATTGATTAAATAATATATACAGATCAATTGCAGGTCTTAAAGCAGAATTGTTCAAAACTTTTTGACAACAGTTTCACCAGACAGGAAGAAGGGTAAATGTCTAATGGCAACAAAGACAGTTTTTTTTTTTTAAATTAGAGCATAGATGGAGGCTTAAAGTGGTAGTAAACTAATTTTGCCTATTTTTACCTACAGGTAAGCTTACCTGTAGGTAAAATGAATGTCTCCTATACCATCTAGGATATATATTCCAGTGAGCAGCAGCCAGTGACGTCACCGGCGCATGCTCTCTGAAGGAACGGCAAAACACAATATTCCCCATGCACATGTTCCTGAAAATGTCTATTTGGTATTGTTGGGTGCTGTAATGATCACAAGCTGGGAACCATAGACAATCCCAGTGAAGAAATGTCACCAGCACACCATGGGTTCCTTAAAATGGGTCCAAAGCTTTATTTTCATGGTGACATGGTTAACATAAGGCAACATTTTGGAGCCACGCAGGGCCCCTTCGTCAGGCAAGTGACAAAGTGCAGCAGAAGTTGTTACGTATTTAACAGACAATCCACCTATCAGTGAAAACCAATAAGGCCCAGCCTCGCCCCTGACATAATGACGTCTTAAGCCTGGCATTACACTCAGTTTAAAAAAATGACATAACTGCCCAGACCCTCAATGGCAATCAGCATAGTAATAGCAATCAAAACACTCTATCGGACATTAGACAAGTGAAAAAAAATGGTCACTCTATATAGTTAAAATTAATCACTTCACATTAATGAAGCTTGTCGTATGTAATAAAAAGTGGGCCGAACAATCCCGGGGAATCCTTTTTAGGAGCCCTGTTGGGGGGCTTTGGTGACATATCAGGGGTCCAAACAGACCCCTGATGTCTCACTTTTAAGACCGGGACAGGGACTTTGGACAGATTCCCTAGTCCCTTTCTCTGCAGCCTGAGCTGCAAGTGGCTGGGGATTCGAATGTTATCACCCCACTCCTAACCTGGCACCCTAAGACATTCTGCCTAAGCAGTCCTAAGCAGTCTTATGCTGGCACTGACTCTGCCCCACAGTAGTGTGCTCTGCCCCCCCTCCACACAGTGATGACCTCTGTACCCCTTCACATCAGCACAGCTCTGGACGGAGGACGTTAGCCAGAGATGCCAGAATGAAATTTTCATATTGACAAGCGTTGTGTTCTAGCAACCAATCATCTACTGATTAACTTGAAAAGTTAACTTGGCCAGCTCCCGCTCCAGCCCTCTGTCCTGAGCTGCACTACCTCCCGCTCTCTGCTGTGCCACATGGTGGAGGAGGAAAGACTGGCGCCAAAGTGGCGGAGGGGGGTCGGCAAAGCAGAGAAATGTTTGCGATCTATCCGTCACCCACCCGCAGTTGACGGGTTGCTGATCCCTGTTTTTAGATGATTTAACTGAAGTAAGTGAACTGTAAGACTTTGCACACCTTTTGCTTTGATGCACTTGTAGTTAGAGTGATGATTCAATTGGACTTAACTGAGTTTCTGAGTTTGGCTTGCACTTCTAGTTCACCCTCCTCAGGATCTTATTTTTAATTTTTTTTCTGCTTGCCTGATGCTAGGTTCTGCACAGTTTAGATGCTCGCCCACACAGCAAATCCAGTGTTGTACTGCTGAGATCCTTTTCTCTGCAGCCACCGCTCGGGTCCTGTGCCTCCATCTTTTCCTGTGACGTCATCGGGAGGCTGCTGACTCTGTTGGGTTCAGGAGCAGCCTTTTGATGATGAGCTGCTAGGACCCCCCACTTCTTTTAATTTATGAACTGACTTGCAGTGCTCCTGGTAGGTAACTCCAGGTTTATGCATGTCGCATATCTCAGGTGGCCCTGGGGGACTGCACATCATTCTGGGTGTGGAGGGAGGCAGGGGGGCAAGACGAAATGTAGAAAAAAACAAAACACGGATTGGCTAAATTTTCTGTGCTGTGGTGTTAGATTTGTACTATGTATAGGCCATATTCTCAAGGTTTTAAATCACTGAATAACGTCTTTATACCTTTCTTTTAGCGGCTTACAAAAGCCTGATTTTAGTCACCTGACAGAACCATTTGGCACCCCTGGCTTTAATCGTCTTTATAGAGGTAGGCATTTCTCATTTATGATAAACCAACAATATATTATGGCTCATTTTGTGTTTTTCTTCTGCAAATTCCAGCTCTTGCCCATGTCATGATGAGCACACCTAACTGTATAAAGGAAACCCATACTGGTAGAAGCATTGGGCATGCCACTCTTGAGCTCCTTCTGAAAATGCTAATTGGCATTCAGTCTTTGGCTTCTATGCTTTTTACTGATCTAAAACACGCATGGAATATGTGAAGTTCAAACTCCTGACCTGGGTCATTATTCTGTGTCTGTGACTCTAATGATGGCAAGTAGCATTTTTAGAAGAAAGTCAGCAACGACAGCCTCCATGTTCTCTTTGCTTTCCTTTAAAACTGCACAGCCTATTGATAGTCAATTTGCCCTGTTGTGTTGCTTTATTAAAAGAAATCTATTGGCACAGCCTACACTTTCATTTTATAACATCTCCATTTGTAGTAGCAAAACAAACAATAGCCTAATAAAAGCTTACTTAAAAAATCTTTTCTTTCCACAACTTCCTGGATTCCATGCATGCTTTGCAACTTCTCCTCTATGGTTTACTTTCCATTTCTAAGGACTACATATCCCATGGTACCTTTTTGTCTGCAAGCGGTGATTCCTGTACTGACTCTGCCTCCTGAAACTCCTCCTCCTCAGCACATCTGTAGTTCAGAAGACAGGTTCTGTGAAATGTGTGACACAGCAGTGCTACTCACATGACATAGTGACTACTTGTCACAGAATTCAGGGAAGTAAATGTCTTGGGATTTTCACAAACTAAGTTTTACCAACTCCAGATTAATAGGAGTAAGCTAAAATAAATTGAAATACGATGTGGAAATTAATATACTATTTGAAATTTTGAACATAGATACACTTCAACCTATGTTGTAATTGGCTGGAATGATCTTGTGATACATTTTGTAACAGATTTTGAAGCTTCTATGTAAAAACAAAAAATAAATCCACTGTGATTCTGGCCTCCCTTATACCTATGCATTTTTCCCATGCTGCATTGTCCATTAAAGTCTTAGAACTTTATATTACTATTCTAATATTTTAACAACACTCTAGTGTCACATGATCCCCAGCTTTTTTAACCTCACAAAACAAAGATAATTCTGTATTCAAAATGTGTTAACCAAAGCAATGAAGTACTTTTTTTCTTCTCCTTGCAGTTGTCCCAATAAAAAAGGTTCATGCTTTGACTATAACATGGTCCCTTCCTCCCCAGGAAAAGTTTTACAAGTGAGTACTGCTTTTGTGTGCCCTGCTGGGCTGTCCGGGCTTCAACTATTGACCGTGATCTGCTGGAGATTAAAGTGATTGTAAAGTCTCATTTGTTTTCCTTTAAAAATAACAAACATGTTATACTTACCTGCTCTATGCAGTTGGTTTTGCACAGAGCAGCCCTAATCCTCCTCTTCTTGGGTCCCTCTTCGGCTCTCCTGGCTCATCCCTTCTATTCAGTGCCCTCACAGCAAGCAGCTTGCAAAGGGGGCACCCGAGCCGAATCACAGCTCTATGTGTCTATTCAGACATGAAGCCCGCCCCACCCCTGCCCCCTCTCTCCCCTGATTGGCTAGCTGGCTTTTATTGACAGCAGTGGGAGACAATGGCCCCCCTGCTGTGTCTCGGCCAATCAGGAAGGGGAATCTTGGATGGCTGAGGCATTCGTGGACATTGCTGGACATAGAGTGACCTCAGGTAAGTGTTTGGGGGTTGCTGGGGCAGCTGCTTCACACAGAAGGCTTTTTATCTTAATGCATAGAATGCATTAAGATAAAAAACCTTCTGACTTTACAACCCCTTTACATTGTATCATTCACTGAGTTTCTACTGATCTACATTTTCTCATTAAGTTTCTGGTAAACATGTTAAATAATACTTATTTAATTACAGGGTGAAACCCCTTCACTACATTTCTTGGCTTATTGGTCACGAGGGCAAAGGCAGTATTCTCTCTTTCCTGCGTAAGAAGTAAGTGAAACTTTTCAGGTTACTGGCTTGTCTGTCCTGCTGTTTGAAGGAAGTGAGAAATGTAGAGTATTATATGTAAGGGTTATTGGTAAGGTGGATTTTTATTATTTGAAATAAAGAAGTGGCATGGAAGCATAGTAGCTAAAAGGTTACAACTGTAGCCAGGTGGCGATGAGGTCCTGTTTATCACTCCTGGGTTACCGCATGAAGTCAGAATGCTTTAGTTAGGTGAGTTTGCTGTGGGTAACTAATTTCTTTCAGGACTGAAAAATGTAACCACTTGCCGACCACCCCAAAGCAGATTAAGGGTACTTTCACACTGGGGTGCTTTTTCAGGCATTTTAGCGCTAAAAATAGTGCCGGAAAAGCGCCTTTTATGCCTCCCCAGTGTGAAAGCCCGAGTGTTTTCACTTTGGGGTGGTGCTCTCACAGGTCGGGGAAAAAAGTTCTGCAAGCAGCATTTTTGGGGCGGTGCGGAAGCGGTTTATACACTGCTCCCAAAACGCCCAGCCCATTGAAATGAATGGATAGCGCTGCTGAAGTGACTTCGGCAGCGCCACAACACAGGTGCTTTTAACCCTTTCTTCAGCCGATATCGGGGGTTAAAAGCGCCCCGATAGTGGCCAAAAAGGGCCGCTACAACAGCGGTAAAGCGCCAATAAGACTAGCAGTGCTTTACCGCTAACACTGGCACCGCCCCAGTGTGAAAGTACCCTTACTGCTACAGGTCGGCTGCTCTGTGCAGGATCGTGTGTGTGTGGGTGGCTCACTCCAGCTAATCAGTTTGTCCCACAGACCCGATGTCTGCCGTCACCCGCTGATCATTCGGTATACAGACAGAATGAATGGCAGTCTGCCTATGTAAAGAAATAATAAATGCAGCGCTCGTGGCTAATCAAAACAAAAAAGTGAATGTATTGCCGCTGCTGTAAGAAAAGTACTGTACTTTGATGATATAAAACAAACGCATACAGCGCTGGCAAAATAACATAAATACTATAACCATAAATATAGAAAGTGCACTGATCCTATAATCATGAATCCATACATTCTATGAATAAAGCGCTAAATATATAAGATATATATATATATATATATATATATATATATATATATATATATATATATATATATATAATATAATATAATATATATATATATATATATATATATATATATATATATATATATATATATATATATATATATATATATATATATATATATAAAAATAAGTGCTGACAAAAGACAATTGCTATTGAAGTGACAGTGATTGGTCCCGAATATATAAAACAATAAAAATTATGTGCTAAAAAATGTGAATTAATAATACAATAACAGTGAATAGTCCCAGATAGGTGCCATAAGCTGAACTACTGTACAAGACTCTTGGTAGCGGCCTCACTGGAAAATAGCATCTCTTCAACCTATGCTGACAGTCAGTCACCTGATGTACTGCAGTTAGATGACTCTGATGTAAAATATGGATGGCTTAAAATCGTAGTAAGTGGGATAAAGGCTTGGATGCGTGGACCATCGAATCAAACCCAAAAAGACAAGGAAAAACAATATGGTGAAGTATTGTGGAGAAAGAGATCACTTGTGCATCACAGCGCTATTCACAAGATACATGGTTGCAATCGGGCTCATCAGAAAAACTTCTGCGATCGCCGCTGTAAGCATGCGTTCCACGGGAAAAGGAAGAAGCGTCACTGGTTGAACGTAAGCCTGATGTTGCGTCGACGCGTTTCGCCCCTCCTCCAGGGCGTCATCAAAGACATAACATCCAGCCCACAGATGTTGAGATATATATGGTGTGTAAAACTCCTCCCAACAAGGGAATGAAAGAAGTGACAGCCAATCAAGGCTAGTGGGTGTGTATCACCCCCATTTGTCCTGATTCATCATATCCTGTTGCAACACCAAAAAAAGTCTGCCTATGTAAACAAGGCATATTGCCATTCTGTCAGAACAGAAGGCATGGATCCTGTGTTTTTGTAAAGCAGAAACACCAATCCATGCCTTCCACTAGTAAAAGCACCTTTCCCCACTACACTGAAACATTAGCAAGGCACACAGTTTACCCTTTGATCTCACTCTGAGAGTCAGCATGGAGCTCAGCGCTGAGTCGGATGACGGGCGACGTCATTTCCAGCGGGGAGGGCACTTCCGTTTTGACCCGCGGCTTCCGGTTCCGGCCGCGGAACGGATAAACGAATGGCGCGACGGCTGGTGCGGGCTCCATTAAGGCTGTAGTGTCAGCCAGAGGAGCATCCTGAGGCGGACCACTCCCCTGGCCAGAGGGATGTCGGAGACGGATGGTTCCTGTTCTGTGCCGGGTGACGCCAGCACCAGCCACACTAAGGTAAGTGGAACCCTGGGGTGGTGTTCCCTTACTTTATTCCCACTTAGCTCCATGGGTGAACCCCCTTCTTAGTGGTCAGAGGGGAGGAGAGGCACGCATGGGACCCTGGTGGTGGTTGGTCCTGGGGGGTGCACTCCTGGTGTTGGTCACATGGTTTTTATTTTTTAAAGACTGTTGCTGGCGCTTGTTTTGTCATTTCAGGACAAACCTGCGGAAAAGACCAAGCCCTTACATGTGTCCAAAAGAAAGTGCCCATCATGTAGGAGTACTTTAGGAGAGTCCTGGGGGAAGGTTTTGTGCAGTAAATGCATTGAAGGCTTAGTTAAGGAACACTCTATGGAACAGAGCTCTGACCTGGCAGCTTCTGTTAAGGAGCTTTCCAGCACTTTTCAATCTTTCAAAGCATTGTTTGAAAATTTTCAGTGTATACAGCCCCCAGCCGGTCCTCTGCCAGCACAGCAAGATGTCGCACCTGGTCCTTCAGGTCCCTCAGTCAGTGAGGAGTTACCGGGGGTTTCCAGAGAGGCTTTAGAGGATGAATCGGATGGTGCATCCTCACATTCCTCAAGCGAATCAGACGGAGAGAAGGTGGACGGCGAATCCTCCAGAACCTCTCGATATAAACTCTCCTTGGAGGAAGTGGAAGAGCTCTTGGGAGCAATCCACACCACCCTAGGTATCCAGGAGGAGAAAAAAATCTCTGTCTCTACATGACCGAATGTACGTGGGTCTTGGAGAGCCGAGAAGAAAAGGTCTTTCCGGTGCATGAGGTTCTAGTAGATACCATTAAAAAGGAATGGCGGGACCCAGAAAGGAAACCTTTCTTTTTTAGAGCATTAAAGCGCAGATTCCCTTTTTCAGAGGATGAAGCTGCTGTATGGAACAAGTCACCTAGACTGGATGCAGCCTTCTCTCAGGTATCCAGAAGAACAGACTTGGCGTTTGAAGATATGGGGGTGCTAGCATACCCCATTGACAAACGGATGGATTCTCTACTTAGAAAGTCCTGGGATTCCTCTCTAGGCAACCTTAAGCCTGCCATGGCCGTCACAGTGGTGGCACGTAACATGGAGCACTGGCTAACACATATAAAAGCTCATATTGAAGCTGGGACTGCTAAGGAGACGATTCTCTCCTCTTTTTCCCAATGCTCTTGAAGAAGATCGCATACATTGAAGACGCCTCAGTAGAATTGGTCTGCATGTCTGCTAGATCTTCTGCCTTGGCCAACTCAGCCAGGCGAGCTCTTTGGTTAAAGACCTGGCAGGGGGACAATGCTTCAAAAATCAAGCTTTGCGGAGTCCCTTTCACGGGGGACTTGCTGTTCGGTCCAGATCTGGAGGCGGTTCTTGATCGAACGGCCGATAAAAAGAAGGCCTTCCCCTTGAAGAAAAAGTTGGGAGAACAGCCTAAAAATAAGACTCGCTCACAAAGGAAGTTTAATTTTCCAAGAGCAGAGTCTCAGAAAAATGTCTGGACCAACAAGGGCAGAGGGCACGGGGGAGCGATTTTTCGCCCTCCTGAACAGCCCCGAAAGCCCCAATGACAGGTTAACCCCGGTGGGAGGAAGACTGGGGGCCTTCCTCCCACAGTGGGAGTCAGTTACCTCCAATCAGTTTATTCTAGGGATCGTAAGGAGGGGGTACAGATTAGAATTCTCCAGTCCCCCCTACACAGGCTGCTGGTTACGGACTTGCCAAAGTGCGCGGAGAAGGCAGCGGCATTAATAGCCTCTCTGGAGGACTGTTTTGCTTGCGTCCAGGGCCGTCTTTACCGCAGGGCAAATGGGGCATCTGCCCAGGGCCCCGCCATTGTTGGGGGCCCAAAGCAGCAGCCCCTGGAGTCTGCGCTGCCCGCCTGCTTTTTTTCCGGCTGAGTTCCTCCACCTCCTGGATGTGGTGATGGCTGCTCGCTACTTGCTACTTTTCACTTGTAAATACAGAAGCACTGCTTCTGTATTTACAAGTGACAGCTCTCTTCTCCCGATGGCCGTTTAGAACCCTCTCTGCTCTACAAAACACATTGTCTATCTCTATGTCAGAGCAGAGAGGGGAGGGGGTAGGGGGCAGGGGATCTACACAGGAAGAAGCTACTCCAGGGACATGCAGTGAGTTACAGCTTCTCTTCTGCAGCCCCACTCTGATGTTAGTAGGCGATCGGAATGCTCAGTATTGAAAGAGGGAGGAGGGGGGATTGATGCCAAAGGAATGTGTATTGATGGGGGGTGGGCTCCAAACTAATCTGGGGAGAGGAGGGGTCTGTACTTGGGACGGGGGGCGACTTGGATGTACACAGATCACCCCTCAATCCTACACTCCATACACTGATCACCCCTCAGTCCTGCACTCCATACACAGATCACTCCTCAATCCTGCACTCCACACACTGATCACCCCTCAATCCTGCACTCCATACACAGATCACCCCTCAATCCTGCACTCCATACACAGATCACCCCTCAATCCTGCACTCCATACACAGATCACCCCTCAATCCTGCACTCCATGCACAGATCACCCCTCAATCCTGCACTCCATACATAGCTCACCCTCAATGATGCACTCTGTACATAGCGCACCCCTTAACCCTGCACTCTGTACATAGTACACTCCTTAACCCTGCACTCTGTACATAGCTCACCCCTCCACACTGCTCTACCACAGGCGGCATGACTAGTCATTTATTTCTGACAGCCTGTCTTCGGGGATACTGCTCCTATTGGGCTCTGTTCCTAGCTGCACTCAGTTACCCTTCATAGCTGTGTGTGCTCTGCTCATTGCTAATAGCAAGTTCTAGGGGTTTTCTGTCTATTGGCGGGTCCCCTCACCTCCCCAGTCCATGGTGTGCAGGCAGTGAGGATATGATGTGCTGTATCCTTCAGTAACCAATCAGTGAGCTGTATTAATGTGCTGTGACCTCTAGCAACCAATAAATAAGTGGTAATCATGCACAGTAACCTCTAGCAACCAATCACTGAGTGGTAATAATGTGCAGTAACCTCTAGCAACCAATCAGTGAGCAGTAAGCATGTAACCTCTAGCAACCAGTGAGCGGTAAGCATGTAACCTCTAGCAACCAATGAGTGAGTGGTAAGCATGTAACCTCTAGCAACTAAGGATGTGCAGTAACCTCTAGCAACCTATCGGTTAGCAGAAATGGTGTGCTGTAACCTCTAGCAACTAATCGATGAGTAGTAACTAGTCGATGCTGTAACCTCTAGCATCCAGTCAATGAGCAGTAATAATATCCTGTGACCTCTGGCAAGCAATCACAATTGCTGCCTGACCTGATTTTGAGTATAGCTACAATTTATTGTATGTCTCAGAGTGGGGGGGGGGGTGGAAAGCTGGGGGGGGCCCAAAGGAAATGTTTGCCCAGGGTCCAATCAATATTAAAGACAGCCCTGCTTGCGTCTATCTAGCAAGGTTACTCTGTGGTATAAGCAAGGAAGCTGAGATTTCTGCAGTGTGCAAATTGTGCTTTTACTATACAAAGATGCTGTACATACAAAACTATTACAATCTTAGGAATACAATACAAGACTGACAGATCTCTATAACAAGCAAAATGCCTATCAAATGAACAGCCTATAGTCTATATCAGTACAAATACACTTAAAAGTTACTTATCTTCTGTTACTGTATGTTCGTGATCTCCATTGGCAACGACAATTCTTGCTTCTTGGACACCAGGCAATGTTCTTGTATCATGAGTGGCAGCTTCTGATCTTCAAAGCATGATGGTATGTCTGTGTGTGTGTCTGTGTGCCCCTAGCTTATGCCTGAATCCCCCTTTTATGTGCCAGGCTGTTTACCATAGTTACCAAACAACAGAAAACATACCGGTTTACTGTAGCTTTAGAAACATTGGACTATTGCAAACTGTCAATTGAATACAAAAATGGTATCTACGTACCATTGTCTAATCACCTGACAGTAATCTAACAGTCCTTCTTTCAGTTTGAGAGCTGAAAAAACTTCAGAAAAGTACATTTCTTACTTGTTTACTTTAGCTATAGAGACAATTGCCTGTTAATTGAACTGTCAATGGAATCCAACAATGATATCTACCCCCATTGTATAAAACAGCATTTGTTTGAGAAATCTACTCAAGCCAAAAAACTGACAGTAATCGGACCAACTCACTATTGTAATATTGTCCCATTTATCTTATGTCTGATTAATATAAAAAAAAATCATATTTTTAACAAATGCAATACATTCCGCCCTAGATTTTTTTTTTTTTCTCAGACTACACACAAAATCTCTTCATTACTAAACTCATTCTAAACATTAATTTTTCCTTGAATGTAACACCTCCCATTTCTGTCACTGAGAAGGTGTTTCAGTCTTTAACTAAAAAAGTTCATTAGAAAGTCCATTCTAAAGTTCTTTAGAAACAAGTCCAGGCTTGTAATACGTCAAAGGCCTTGCTCTCCACAGCTCTTGCGATCTTCCGTCATTCTTTCCATCATGTAACCACTTTTCTCTATTCTTATGGATCAAATCGGAGACAGCCTGTGGAGTGGAAAACAAAGCGGATTATCTGTTCCTTCTAATAATACATAAACAGTAGATCCAGGCTCTTCAGCTAAAATCTCTCCTCTAAGTGGCTTCTTGCCTGGATATCTGACTAACACTTTGCCCCCTGCCTGTACCCACTTCTGGCCCTCCCAAAGAACATCAATAGGGAGGAGAGGAAATATACTGATATTTCCCAGAAGATCACTGCTGTTTATTTTGGAAGGTTTGCTGTTATGTAGCCGCACTTTCCACTCTTGCTTATCATGAGTATCCCCTAACCAGTCAGAGTCCCAGCCACTGTCTTGAAGCTCATCTGTCAATGCAAATGTAACTTCAAACCTTCCTGCCAGATTCCCCCTCATTCCTAGATAGGCTTCAGATACATCATTCTTGGTTTCTATGTCATGCGAAGCAGTAACATGGTATCTGTTAAGCCCTGTTCTTTCAGGAACCTTACATAAATACCGAACTCTGCACTCCAGCTGTGGAATCTGTGCCCCAGCCCCTATCATATTCTTCCTGTCTGGCCTTGACTTTATCTACTGCCCTGACAGGTTTTGTTTTAGTCTCCCCTAGCTCCCCCAACTGGCTTAAAAGGGTTGTGGCTTCATGAATCTTGCTGTTTAATCCCAGGCCTCCCAACAAGGACAATAATGGAGCCCTGAGATTAAATGGTGCAGACTTCATCAGCTTAGAGCGCAGAGCAGACGTAAAGGGTTCCATATCTGGACCCATCCATTCTGGAAAGTATTTAATCCGGTTGTACAACCCATCTCACGTAACCTGGAAATACCCTCTCCTATTGCTCTCCATGAGTAGGTATTTTCCAGGTCAGTAGGACTAGCGTATACTCGGACTGTTCCATCTCTCACGAGGTCTAACAGTGAAAAATTCATGCTAAACTCTCTGGCTTTTCGCATTGCCTGACGCAATTGTGGATCATGGGTTAACACTCCCATAGTCACTGCTTCCTTACCTGACAAAACAACACTGTCCGCCGCTTCATCCCATAAGCATAAGAGCCAACTCACTAGGGGTTCCCCAGACCTTTGTTTTTATTGTTTTGCCAGTTCATGGAGTTCAGTTTGTGTAAACTCCCATACTTCTTCAAATTCAACATCTCTCGGGTTGCGATAATGCACCTCCCCATCTGCCATATCCTCTCTATCATGTTGCCGTTTCCTATGCTTAGTAATGAGAGGTCTGGCATGCTTTTTCTTTCGCACTAGCAGATCATCATGTGAAATATCAAACTCTATCTCCTCATCCTCACTATCATTTGAGGAGAGCACATCCTCACAATCCCAATTTTGGGATGTGACAATGGCACGTACCCTGGCTTTACTAACAGGTTTACGGCCCTTCCTTTTCCTTAAGGCATTAATTGATTTGGTCATGAGGGCTGCACACTGCTCTTGCAAATCATCAGCCCGACTAGCAGTTGAACGCACACACGCTGAAGCAATTGCTAGCTGGTCTTTTAATACCTTAACTTCTGCTTCTGCCTTCTCCCTTCTCTGTGATTCAGTGTAAATAGCATTAAGGAAATACCAGCCCACTGTGGACACTGTCATCTTCTCTTTTTTACTTAAATCCAACCCCTTAAGGCTAAAATCTACAAAATGATCTGAGACTTTATCACCCCAAGTCAGCTTCAAGGGAGACGCATACTTCACAAATTCTTTAGCAAGAGGCTCCCACTCATTGTCTCTGGCCCAGATAGGTAAGCTGCACACTTCCTTCTGGCAACCAGAACCCTCTGCAGCCTTGCTTTTCCTAAACAGCTTACGCAGCATTTTACCTTTTTATTTATTTATTTATTTTTATTGGATATGTTTTAGAGCAGAAAGTAAAAAATATTGTTTTTTTTTTTTTCAAAATTGTTGGTCATTTTTTGTTTATAGCGCAAAAAATAAAAAACTCAGAGGTGATCAAATACCACCAAAAGAAAGCTCTATTTGTGGGGGAAAAAAGGACACATTTTGTTTGGTTACAGTGTTGTACGACCGCACAATTGTCAGTTAAAGTAACGTAGTGCCATGTCCCAAAAAGTGGCCTGGTCAGGAAGGGGGGTAAATCTTCCAGAGGTGAAGTGGATAATGGAAGTGTGACTAGTATCTGACTCAGCTGCCCATTATTTGAAATTCCAAGGCTACTTTCATGTATGTTGCATACCCAACAGATTGCCTCAGTAGAAAAACTACCAAGGGGTCTCAAAGAGTTACGATTGACTCAATAGAACAAAGCAAACAGAGGGAACTCTTAGTATTGTACAAGAAATTGTACATAAATAAAGGAATGAATTTTACGCATACGATTTGTGTGAAATTGGGGTTAAAGTTGGTAAGTGAGAATGAGGCAAATATGATGGTTGAAATGCTACTTTGTTTTTTTGTGGATGCTGATGGTCTGAATAAGCGAAATGGCACGTTGTAACAAAGAGTGGGGAAGAACATACTGCTCGTCATTGAAGAAAGCAATAAGACTAGTTAGGGACCTTAGATTGTAAGCTCCTTGAGGGTAGGGACTGATGTGAATGTACAATGTATATGTAAAGCGCTGCGTAAATTGACGGCGCTATACAAGTACCTGAAATAAATAGTTAATGCATGTTTGACTATTGGAATGCTGGTTAGATTATGCAGATGAGGGAATTTTGGCCAGGCAGTATAATTTATTCTGTTTGTTCCCCTCTTTCAGGTGTTGGGCTCTGGCTCTTTTTGGAGGTAACAGTGAGACTGGGTTTGAGCAGAACACAACATATTCAGTCTTCAGCATTTCCATAACACTGACAGATGCAGGATATGAACACTTCTATGAGGTATGATACAAAACTAGAGCCATGTGCAATACATTTAACCTTTTTAGTGTTTTACTAGAGCCATGTGCAATACATTTAACCTTTTTCGTGTTTTACATTTTTCCCACATTTTACTCTTCCTCCTTTTTGTTCTACTTGCCAACATCTGTAAGGCTTTTCTTTGTTCTCTTTGGATTTTTTTGATTTTTTTTTTTTTACCTTTTTGAGGTCTTGAAGGGTCGCTGTTTGATCTGGATTGTTGGTTTAGCATATTTAATCTTCTCTAGTAGAAACAATATGGATGTGGTAATTACATGGCTAATATGGATCTAATGTTTTTTGTCTTTTGTAAATAGGTTACTCACATTGTGTTCCAGTATATCAAAATGCTGCAACAGCTGGGTCCACAAGAAAGGTGATTATGTGTAGAGAAATTATAGTAAGATGTGTGAAGGAAAAACAATCAGTGAAGCTGTGGTATTATTGGCATGATTTCCAAATTTTGTAGGACTATCCCTATGACATATCCACCCTGGTTGTTTTGGGGTCCTGAAAATAAGCTCTTTTGGCTTAAAGCGGAGTTCCATCCAAAAATGGAAATTCCGCTTTAAGTGATGGTGAACCCCTGACATGTCACATTTAGCATGTAATCTTTTGGGAGGGGGGAGCGGGTACCCTGTTTTTATGGGCACCCAGCTCCCACTTCCTCCTCTGGCTCTGCAGGGCTGGATGGAAGTTCACCTCTCCCCCCTCCCTCCCTGCAATCTTCTGGGACACGTCACAGGTCCCATTCACAGCGCGCAGCGTGGCTCGCGCATGCGCAGTGCGTGCCCAGCTGTGAGGCCACAGCCGGGCACCCACAGTAAGAATGCCGGCGCCGAGGAGATGAGGGGGAGAGGAGCGGGGCTTCATACGCTGTATCGCTGGCCCATGGGACAGGTGATTGTTTGATTATTAAGTCAGCAGCTATACTTTTTTTGTAGTTGCTGACTTTTTACAATTTTTTTTTTTTTTTGGGTGGAACTCTGCTTTAAGCACTACTTTACTGGACACTCGCCTACTACCAGCTATGAGTGTTCAGGAATACTGATTTACAGGGGTTTATCCATACAGCAGCCCCGCAGGTGATTAGAGAGTTAGCTCTTAGGCCCCTTTCACACTTGTACGACTTGTCCTACGATTTGGGACTGCAAAGTCGTATGACAAGTCGTTCCCCATGATTTCCAATAACTACCATTCATATTAGTACAACTTCAAAGTAGTCCCTGCACTACTTTGGTCCAACGTTGATCCTACTTCAGCCCATTGAATATCACTGAAGTTGGATCAAAGTCGGATCGCAGTCTTAACTGATCCGACTTTAATAAAAACAAAGTCACTGACATGACAATATACAATGATAATGTACAGCGATCAAACACCATGGAGGAAAATGGTATATGAATCCGGACGCGTTTTGACCCCAACGGGTCTTCTTCAGAAGATTTTTATAAGCTGTAAAGATGTTAGCATGTATTGAAATCCTTAATTGAGAGGTAAAAAGGAAAAACAATAATAGGTATTTTCATATATATTTTCCGATCACATTGTATTAAGCCATATTGAGTAGCCTCTATGTAGAGAAAACCCCTTGCTTGATCCCAGCGTCTCCAAACGGTCAGCACAGTCAATAAAGTAGCTAACTGCTCATGTGTGCCTTACGAGAAGTCGCACTACAGGTAATCCCAAAAGTTCAGGGAGGCAGCGGAGAGCGATGAGCAGTGCCTGTAGTAGAAGTATTATGTGTAATGAATGGATGGCTCAAGAGGGTCATTGAAGAATTTTCATATGTGTTTATATATTATATTTACACATGTAAACTGTATGTGTGCTGGGTATCAAATATTGCAACTAGATGGTCAAAATGGTAAACAGAAAAGGAGGGGAAAGAAGATGGGGAAGAAAACCATTTCCCTTTTCAAAACCTTTTCTTCCCCATCTTCCCCTAGTGACAGGAGAGGCTTTTTTCAGGTGCTATTTTAGCACCTGTAAAGCGCCTCAGTGTGAAAGTAGCCTTAATGTTAGATCTGAGGTCTTTTTGACCCCAGATCTCACATTTAGGAGGTCCTGTAATGCTTGTGTTTTTTTTTTTTTTTTGTTAGGGATGTTTACATTCCCTGTAATAGGAATAAAAGTGACCCGTTTTTTTATTTTTTAAAGGACCGTGTAAAAATAAAAAGTAAAATTAAATAAAAAAAATCTAAAAATTTTTTATAGCGCCCTGTCCTGCTGAGTTTGCGTGCAGAAGCGAACGCATACGTAAGTCGCGCCAGCATATGAAAACTGTGTTCAAACCACACATGTGAGGTATCACCAGGATCGTTAGAGCGAGAGCAATAATTTTAGCACTAGACCTCCTCTATAACTCGAAACTGGTAACCTGTAGACATTTTTAAACGATGCCAATGGAGATTTTTAAGTGCCAAAGTAAAAATTGGGCTTGTAAGACCGCTGCGCATATACGGTGTGACATAAAAGTATTGCAATGATGGCCGTTTTATTCTTTAGGGTGTCTGAAAAAAATATTTATAATGTTTGGGGGTTCTAATTATTTTTATAGCTAAAAAAAAAAGGATTTTAACTTGTAAACCACAAATCTCAAGACGAGGCTCGGGGGTGAAGTGGTTAAGAGACTGAAAAGATAACTCTGTCTTGACGTGTTCTGGTTCTTATTGTAATGACATGTGAATGTTTTTGTCCTTTCTGTTACAAAGGTTGTTTTTCTGTTATGCATACAATGTGCTTTGCTGAAGAGTGAAATAAAGCTTTAAATCCGAAATGTTTCAATTTTCAGGATTTTCCAGGAAATCCAGAAGATTGAAGCCAATGAGTTTCACTATCAGGAACAGGTATACTTTCTGATGCAACAATATGGACAGTTATATGTTGTTAGCTTTATGTTAAAGTGAGCTTGCTGTGGATTTGTAAAACAAAATAAAAAATCAATCCCAGTGCTTTAAATGTGATCCAAATATGTACCTTTTATTTCTATTGGCATTGAGTATCCTTTAGAGGCATGGGATCTTTTAACTTCTAATTTGAAATTAAAATGTAATTTGATTGGTTGAGGTTTTGCTGCATTAGGTTTTGACTGACTCGTCGCTTGGAGTATCTGTGTGTTTTCCTGGACATTTTTCAGACCAGAGTGTTTCTTCCCCAGGAAAAGCTTCAGATTATTCTGTTTTATGGGCAGACCCTTAATCCAGAAGCTATCCGCTTCTGCATGAATGTCTTAGGACTGATGGTAGCTTCCTTTGAATCGATCCCGTCTGCTCAGTTTGACTCCAGACCCCTGCCACACAATGTTCTTTCGTTTATAGGACAAATCGGTCCAGACCAGACTTTCTCTTGCTTGGTGACTCAAGAATCTGGTTTTGGAGTCGGGGGAAGTCCTTTCTTTCCATATTTTATAGAAGATTCCCTCAACGTAAACCAGTCTCTTAGGCTGGGGAGGAGTCCTGGGCACCCTTTGGTTGTCAAAGGTGTTTTGTCTAATGATAAACATCTTGGCACTTTGGGGCGATTTGGCTGTCCCTGTAGCATTGGACCAACCTGTTAGAGGGTCAGTCAATCCAGGTTCAGTCAGACAACCATCGTCAGGACAAACCAGAAGTCTTGCTGCAGTACCAGAGGTAAAAAGGATCCTGTCCTGGTTAGAACTTGACATTCCAGTTTTGTCAGCTCCTGTGTTCCAGGCGAGGATAAAACCAGACAGACTTCCTCAGCTCAAAGCATCTGGACCCAGGAGAGTGGTCTGTACATTTGGGGGTGCTCCAGGATCTGTGTCGCAGAAGAGGGATTCTGGATTTGGACCTCCTTGTGGCTGTTCAACAACAAACTGGACAGTTTTGTATCTAGGTGCAGGGATCCTCTAGCAGAAACAGTGTGTATTCTGGTCGCTCCATCTAGCCTGGTATACAGGATCAAGATGGAGGGCATTCTGGTAATCCTCATTTCTCTGGATTGACCCAGGCAGATGTGGTATGCCTACCTGGTGCACTGTGGGCATTGTCAGACTGTTTGGACCTACATTCCCAAAGACTAGTTTATTTTTCTGCTTCCTGGTCGCTGAACGTAATGGCATGGCTGTTGAAGTCTAGGTTCTAAGGGCTAGAGGAATCTGAGTCTGTGATTCCTATGATGCTTAAGGTTGGGAAGTACACTTCTCATAGGCTCTTATCATTGGACATGGAAGGTTTTCTTCACTTGGTGTGATTCTAGGGGCTTTCACCCTGGGAATTTCTTCATGGGGTGAATCTCCTCCTTCCTGCAGTTGGGTCTAGACCAGCATTTTGTACCAACAAAGGCCAAGTCTGACTTGTCCCTTTTTGTTTAGGGACCACTGGCCTCTCACTCCTTAGTTAAGACCTTTTTGTGCAGGGGTTCCACTGGTCTGGTCAACTGTAACTCTGATATGAATTTGGTTCTGTCTGCACTTTAGAAGCTGCTGTTTTAACACGTTACACTTTGTTCTTACAAGCTTGCTTTCTTTAGTACCCATCGCCTCTGCAAAGCAAATGTTTGAACCAGCAGCCTCATCTTCCAAAGAACCCTTTTTGGTCTTGCATAGGGACAAGGTGGTAGGCCCAGGATTTCCTTTTTGCCCAGGGTAGCCTCTGCCTTTCTCAATCGAAACATTGTTCTATCCTTTGTCTGACTCCAGTTCATCAGAAGCAAATCCTTGCATTGTCTGGATGTGGTTCGGGCTGTGCAAATGTACCTCTCAGACACTGATTTTTTTCAGAAAGCCTGATTACATTATTTTTTTTCCGGATAACCTCAGTAAGGGTACCCCAGCTTCTTGTTTTACCAGCTCTAGGTAGCTCAAACATAAGTAAGGAACAAAGATGATCAGGCGTCTGCTGTGAAGGTCAACATTGAAAGAAAGGCTGAAATAATGACAATCCTGTAGAGCTTGGCTGCTAAGAATAGCTCCAGGAAAGGAGTGTCATAGAAAAGCTGCAACAAATTCCATAAAAGCGCTTAGATGCAGCTATAAATCCTGATTATGTGGATATTCTGAGTGAAGGCAAAAAACCTGAGAGTCTCTCAGATTCCGTAAATTAAAATCTAGCTTATTGTAAGAGAAACATCATCTTGATTAACAGTTACATGAAAGGTCTGCCAACCCAATGATGACAATCTATTGTCTGCAATCTAGGTGGCTCAAACAGACCTTTTTGTTCAAGCTTATAGTCTCAGTTAGGTTTAAAGTTCACCTTTAAACCATCTCTGCCAGGAGAACACACAGTGATTATTGCTAGCCGCTGGCAATAATCACATGATAAATCGGACATACTGGTTGTGCCCAAGTCGATCAATGGATCAACTTGGGTACAATCAGCCTGCCTATAGATGGTTAGAATCTCGGCCAGTCCCATTGAAGGACACAGGAAGCCTTTAAATATGACCCAAAATTTAAAGGCTTCCTGTGTCCTTCAATGGGACTTCATAAAAATGATTGCATGTTAAGTGCAAATATCCTATTATTGTACCTCTTACACGTGGGTTGCCCTTATCGGGCATTGAGTAGCCAGCTTAAGATTTTAACGAGACCGTGTCTTGTATGGAAAAGTCAGTAAAATATGAGGGTTCTTCAAAAGATGTCTGCCCTTTTGTTTTAAACTCTTCATTAAGCGTTTTAAAAACAAATTACATCCTCCCTGTAGTTATAGGGAACCTCTCTGGCACCCCTGGATCCTGACGTATCATTCACGCTTACATTTACTACTTTTGTGTTTAGCTCTCATTTTTTCCGGTTTGTGTAGCTCTATTTTTGCCCTTCTTATGAGCTAATACCTGTTCCAACTTCAATGCTAGCGTGGGCAGAACTTTTGCATATTAACCACATGTTAAAACTGAATAAAAAACTATTGAAATAGAAAAACAAATTACCGTATTTATCGGCGTATAACATGCACTTTTTTCCCCCTTAAAATTAGGGGAAAATCGCGGGTGCGTGTTATACGCTGATCCTCTGCGATCCTGAGCTGACAGATATTCAAAATCGCCGACCGCGATTTGAAAATGGTGCCGCCGGCGCTGAAATACACAGAGCCAGTCCTCGGCTCTTCTCGGCCACTTTCGGCTTCACTCGAGCGCTGCCCGAGCCTAGCCGAGTGTACTCGGCTAGGTTCGGATAGCTCCGCTCACAGTCGCGCCCATCCCGGGCGGGACTACGAGTGGAGCCGAAAGTGACCGAGAGCCGCCGAGAAGAGCCGAGGACCGGCTCTGTGTATTTCGGCGCCTGTGGCGCCATTTTCAAATTGCGTTTGGCGATTTTGAAGCTCAGGATCGCAGGGGATCAAACTGCGAGCTGCAAGGCTGCACTGGGGCAAGGCTGCACTGGACACTGGGGAAGGCTGCACTGACATGGCTGCACTGGGGCAAGGCTGCACTGAGAAGGCTGCAATGATGGGCATTTAAATGTAAGTTTTTTTTCCTTAAAATTCCCTCCTAAATTGGGGTGTGTGTTATACGCCGATAAATGCGGTACATTACTTTTCTATATTGTCACCTTCATTTGCAGTGCATTGTACCAACTTTTTAATGCCACCAGCAACCCCCCCCCCCCCCCCCCCCTCACCACCATCACTGTTTCCAACTAAATATAAAAGTGCAGAAACTTTTTGAAAACCCCTCGTAGTTGGCTAATATGATAAATTGGTGTGACATTAAAAGCAATGTTCTCTTTTTTGTTTTTCTTAATCTGTTTAGACTGATCCCATTGAATTCGTAGAGAATATTTGTGAGAACATGCAACTATTTCCTAAAGAAGATTTCCTAACTGGAGACCAGCTGCTCTTTGAATACCACCCTGATGTAAGTGGTTTAGCAGAAATTACGAATTTCTCATATAAACTTTAACAGGTTATTGTCATTTCAGGCCATTTACAATATGTTTCAATCTGCAGTTATTATTAAATAATATCGGGTAATCCTACTTTATAGGTCCCTGTGTATGCACCTCCTCTTATAGGATGATATCGCTCTGTCTGCCAGTCGTCGTCCTTTGTCACCCTGCCATTTGTTCTCTCATTGGAGACTAAAAGCATCCAATCCGGCACACATTGCTCAGGAATGTTCCGCTGTTGTCATCACTGGGAGACCTGCCCTGAGAAATGACTTGCAGCTAATGCTGAAGTGGATATAGACAGAAAGTGGCTGCAGAGTGGTTGCAGGAGATCGGTAGTGATGAGAAGCAAAAAAAGGATCAAAGCAGTACTTTATAGGGAAATAACAGAACAATGTGGCAATTGTTTTATGTACAGTGCTTTAAGAATTTATATATGATTTTCAGGTACTTTTAGGAAAGCAGATGAAGTTTAAGTTTTAGGGCTCTTTCACATGGAGCCAGTCCACTCTGAACAGTAGGGGACTAATGAGCAGATCCATTGCTGAATCGGAGCCGAATGGGACGGATGTCAGCTATTTACACTTGTGCCCATTCAGTTTGCGTCCGGTGGACACGGGTCGACCTGTGATACCTCTATGGGTGGGCAAATGTAAACAGACATCAGGACCTTAGGCTACCTCTGATCTGTCACGGTTAGGTCTGGAAAACATTTATTTTCCTGACCTGGACAGACTCGGAGGTAGGCGGGACAGGTCTGTTTGTCTGCCTGTTTATAGACCTGCATGGAGCTTCTGATCAAGTCCACCTGAAAAACTGACATGTGGACCTGTTCAGAAATCCCCTCTGAAAGGGCCCTAAGGGATCTATTTGTAAATATTTATATATTTATTAAAGATTCTTGCACTTTTCTTTATATTTTTCTAATCAAATTTAATTGGAAAATGTGTGACTCCCAGAGGAAACGTGTGTAATAGCATTTATAAATAGACCAATAAATGTTCAGACTCGTTTTTAATTGTTAGATTGAGGGTTTGGGTGGGGTTAAAGGTTAAGTTGGGGTAAGTTTGGTTTGGATGATTGTAGGGTAAAGCATTAGGGTCACATTAAAGTGATTGTGAATCATCACCTTGTAAAACAGCCTATTCAGTTAAAATAGAAATGAAATGCAAAACATTTTTGTATAGATATATAAAAAAACATTATAAATAAATGTTTTGCCCTTTTTGTATACGTGATCACATTCCCTCTTTTCTCAGCTGAGAGCTGGGGGAAGGAGAAGCAGCAGCACACTGATCTTCCCAGTGAATGGCTGTACAGCGGGGGGGGGGGGGGGGGGGATGTCAGTACAAGTCTGATCATTGGATGAGAATGTATAGCTAGAGAACTGACCAGAACTGACCACGGTGTGATCACCTGCTTAATGTGGTCAGTTTTTAATAGGAAAGCAGAGGGACTGGCAGGAACACAAGGGATTTCACATAAAGAAAGCAATCCAAAGAGAACCAGAGCCTTCTTCATACAAGTACATGGTACAGCGGGCACATATCAGGAATACGAAATGTTGAGGTAACAAACACTTTAAGAATTAGGAATTGGTTAGAAATCAGAAATATTTAACCACTTGGGTCCTGGGTTCTTTTTCTCCCTTGCGTCTCAGAGTGTGTTTTGTCGTTTGAGTTGTCTTGTTTCTGCACCTTACACCAGTTATCATCTGTAGTGTTCTCTAGCGTATTTAGTATGATGGCAACTGGTTTGCAATTTCTAGAAATCCAAATAAAATTGCATTAATTTACCTGAGCATTTGACACTTGCACAGTAACTGAAAATGTCACCCAAATCATCAAACGCCATTGTTAGGACCACGGGATTAAGCTGAGGAGGGAATTTTTAAAATTCTTTTTCTTTTCTCTCATGCAGCTATGCAGCAAAAGATATCTTCTAGTAAGGATCTACTGCTGGCAACAGTTCTATCCCAGCCTCCATACTTAGGTGAAGTGCTGTGATGAATTTCATAACATCAATGCACTCTCAGTGTAAGCACAATGCAGAAGTATTGTGTTTACAATGATCTGCTATGTGCCGTCCCAGTGGAGCGTCATATAGCAAGATCCAAATCCCAGGAGCTGATCATTTCAGTCTGGATCCTCCAGAGTCTATTTCCCGGTGCCATTTTTATCAGCTGATGTCCCTGGGATGTTTTTAAACTACACATGGGACTTGAGTTGTTTAGAAACAGTTTTTGTATCTTTATTTCATTCTCGAAAGGCTAGCACCTAAAACTAACAGTGTTGGGCCCCCACTGATGAAAAATGGCTTACTGCAGTTTTGTTAGTTTTATGGAAGTTTATACTATACTCTAGATCAGTGTTTCTCAACTGGGGTGCCGTGAGGAGTCCTCAGGGTAGTCGCCTGTAATAGCCCGATCTGCGCGATCCTCTGTTAGCTCCTGTGTTAAATGAGGCAGAGAGCACTGTAAAGTCCTGTGTACAGAGGAGGCAGAGAGCTCAGCCCGCACCTCCTCCGCTCTCTGCCCCCCGACCACGGCCTACCAACTGTTTGCCGGCAAGAGTAGAGAGAGGAGCAGACAGCGGGGAAGGGGTGGGCTGAGCTCTCTGTACACAGGACTTTACAGTGCTCTCTGCCTCATTTAGCACAGGAGCTAACCGAGGATCGCACAGATCTGCATGTAGAGGAAGGAGAGTAGCTAGGAGGTGAGAGAGAGCACAACCCACACCACCTCCTGGCTCTCTCCCCCTCACTACTGCTGTCACTACTGTAGGGACAGAATTGGTGCTAGGAAAAGGGGCATTTGGGGGGTGTGGGGGATTTGGGAGTGGGTGGGGTTTTTTTTTTTTTGGGAGAGGGATTTGGGTTGAAGGGGGGGGGGGGTATTTAGGGGGGTTGTGGTAGGAGGGGGGATTTAGGGGGGGTTGTGGTAGGAGGGGGGATTTGGGTGGGAGGGGGTTGTGCTAGGAGGAGGGGATTTGGGATGGGTGGGGGGGAGGATTACAGACAACTAAGCTCTGCCTCACAGAGTACATTTTAGGGCTTGTTCACACCAGGTGCAGTGCGGTATGTTGCGCAAAATCGCACGTTTCCCATATCACACAAAAATGTGCTGCCTTTCGCAGATGAGTGTGGGTGCCATTTAATTCTTGATGACAACCCCATGCATTTAGAAAATGCACATACCTTTGTGCCTGCTAAGACGCATAGTGCCATGTGTTTTGGTGCTGTGCAAAAAAAAAAAATCATGCCAGCACCCTTTTGCGTGTTTCACACAGAGCAGCTCATTAAAAAAAATGTGCCCTGTGGGAACATGCAAAAAAGCGAGTGTGCTTGGATGCACCCCCTGATGTGAATGGGCCCTCAGACTGGTGTGCCCTGGATTGTGTACAATTCTAAAGGGAGCCTTGACTGAAATAAGGTTGAAAAGCGCAGCTGTAGATGCTCTACTTAGCATTTATGTGGTAGTTTTAGGTGATTGCTTTCCTTGCAAAAAGAGAACTTTATTTCTTTCTCGAACATCACGGGACACAGAGCCACAGTAATTACTGATGGGTTATATAGGTATCACTGGTGATTGGACACTGGCACACCCTATCAGGAAGTTCAACCCCCTATATAATCCCTCCCCCTTGCAGGGATACCTCAGTTTTTAAGCCAGTGTCTTAGGTGATGGACGTGTAAAGATGTCCTGTGCTGAGCTCCAAAGGGAATATCCTGATATCCTATACTGGGGCAAGCCAGGCGAACCGGATCCATTCAAAGTGTCTTTTCATGGCCGAATTGAATGGTACCCGGGCCTCGTGTCCGAAGAAACGAGGTTTTACCCGTAACGCTTCTCTTTTTAGAGAGCTGGACCCCGCAGATCAGAAAATGGCTTTAAACTTCCTAATTTCTGGCGAGGTGCTTTACGGTCCCAGAACTGTTGGATCCCCCTACTGATGAGGGCCCCAGTCTCTGACGGTTTTTTCAAACGGAGCCCACCGTGAGAGGTGAAGATTGGGTCTGTGTAAACAGCACCCTGCGGCTGGATAAGGTAAGAGGAGATTCCACAGAATTTTTGAGTTCTAATGGCTTTTCTCCTTTAAGGTAAATGCATGCTATGCCTATTGTGACCACCGGGGGCTGCCAAGAGCACAAACCTGCACATGCTGACTGTCTGTCTCAGGTGTTTTCATCGCTGATTATGTCCCAGCGTCTCAAGCAGGCTGCAAGCAGGTAAGATGGAAAGGGGGATTTCTCATGTTTGAATGTCCCCCCCCCCCAGGCTAGAGAGGGGCCACAGGGGTCTAGAAAGTGGTTATACCACCCGGGCTCTGCGGCCTAATGGCCACCATCTCTGAAGATAGCCGTTCAGGCAGATCTTGTTACCAGCCTCCCTCCCTCCCTCCCCCCCCCCATCCCCAGCCTTTCTCCAGAAGCATGACAGGAGAGTCGGCAGCGCGGGAAACGCTCGGTTTTTTAAAAACTCGAGGGGGGGGCGGTAGAGGAGGGGGCGGGACGTCAGCACAGGTGCTTAGACTCCCACTCAGGCCAGCTGCAGGCTATTAAAGGCACTCTGTACAGGTGCACTCAGCCTTCTGAGAGACACAGAGCTGACGGTCGCATGTAAGGTGGGACACAGGCATTCTCCTAGGCAGCATTTACTGAAGTAACACCAGACTGAGCATTGGGTAGCAAGGCTTTTAGCCAGACTACATCGCTCAGCGGGCAGTGTTCATTTGTATACCTCACACCTTGTTGCTTTGCACTATGGGTAGAAGAGGTTCAAGCACCCCAGGAACCAGAGACACTAGGGGATCTCGTTCAGGTTCTGAGGGCCCCCTGTCGGCAGCATTCTCTCCCCCTAAAGATGGGCCAGGGACGGCTAGCCAGGGAGAGCCATCGGGGTCAGGGGCTACACCTGCTTCTGGCACTTCAGCCCCTGTATATATTACACAGGAGGTTTTTTCCTCAACCATTAATGGTCTAGAGGAAAGATTAATGGCCGTGATTACGTCTTCACTCAGTGGAAGAAAACGCACTAGGCTTTCCTCTGTTCCCCAAGACCCTCAGACAGAGGAGCTCTGGGATTATAGGAGACTAATCCCTTTCAGAGGATCGGGATGGGACGGATGATTCCTCTTCGGAGGAATCAGGTGGAGAGGGACCCTCTGCGACTTCCCAAGAGGAGAAAGTCTTAGTGCAGATCCTCACTGGATTGGTCCGCTCCACATTTAAGTTGCCCCTACCTGAAACTGCTACAGAATCCTCTTCTGCTTTGGGGTCACTGAAACCTTTCCAAGCAGCATATGCTTTTCCTGTTCATACTTTACTTGAAAAGCTCATTTATTCTGAGTGGGATCACCCAGACAAACGTTTTTTTCCGCCGAGAAAGTCTTCAACACTTTATCCGATGGAAGAAAAGTTTATTAAAATGTGGGGAATACCGGCTATTGATGCCGCCATTTCCTCCGTAAATAATAGCCTGACTTGTCCTGTAGACAATGCTCAGATGCTCAGGGATCCTGTAGATAAAAGGATGGAATCCCTATTGAAGGATGTTTTCTCCTTAGCAGGATCAGTGGCCCAACCTGCAGTAGCAGCGATTGGAGTCTGTCAATACTTAAGAGACCATGTTAAGCAGGTCATCAAAGTATTACCTGAACAGCAGGCCCAGGGGTTTGCTAACCTTCCAGCGGCCTTATGCTTTGTGGTTGACGCCATTAGAGATTCTATCGTGCAAACCTCCCGTCTTTCACTGGGGTTGGTGCATATACGTAGAATCCTATGGTTGAAAAATTGGTCAGCCGAAGCACCATGTAAGAAGCTACTGGCTGGGTTTCCATTTCGTGGTGCAAGGTTGTTTGGAGAGGACATGGATAACTATATCAAGAGAATCTCTTGTGGGAAAAGCACTCTCTTACCTGTCAAGAAGAAGAGTAAGCGTCCCTCTTTCAAACGGACTCTTTCCCCAGCGCCGGGGGCTTCAGCCTCCAGGCAGTCTCGACGGCCGCCTCCATCGGGGTCCAGAGACAAGAGTCAGCCCCAGGGACAAAAGAAGTCCTGGGGAAAGAAGCCTACTAGGCAAAACACTAAGACCTCTGCATGAGGGGGCGCCCCCGCTCACTCGAGTGGGGGGAAGACTGCGACAGTTCTCAGAGCTCTGGCAGGAGGACTTCCAGGACAGATGGGTAATCTCCACGGTAACCTTAGGGTACAAGCTGGAGTTTCAGGAATTCCCCTCTCCTCGGTTCCTCAGATCAAATGTTCCCACAGACCCAGAGAAGAAGCAGTCGCTCCTTCTAGCGTTAGATCGACTTTTGTCGTAGGAGGACATTATGATAGTTCCCGCAAAGGACCAGGGATTGGGCTTCTATTCCAACCTTTTTACGGTCCAAAAGCCAAATGGGGATGTCAGGCCCATTCTGGACTTAAGGGATCTGAACCGATTCCTAAGGATTCAATCCTTCCGCATGGAATCAATTCGAACAGTAGTTCCCACCCTGCAGGGAGGAGAATTTCTGGCATCAATAGACATCAGAGATGCATATCTGCATGTGCCCATTTTTCCTGCTCATCAGAAGTTTCTGCGCTTCGAGGTAGGAGGGCGCCATTTCCAGTTTGTGGCTCTGCCTTTCCGGATAGCCACTGCACCTCAAGTGTTCACAAAGATCTTGGCTCCTCCTCTGGCCAGATTAAGGGCTCAGGGTATAGCTGTCATAGCATACCTAGACGACCTGCTCTTGATAGACCGGTCGGTAGCCTCTTTGAATGGAAACTTGAGGACCACGGTCAGGTATCTAGAACACCTGGGTTGGATCCTCAACTTAGAAAAGTCTTTCCTAAAACCAGTAAGAAGACTGGAGTATTTAGGTCTGATTATAGATACAAGCCAGGAGAAAATATTTCTACCCCAGGCAAAGATCACTGATTTGAGAGAGCTGATTCTGACAGTAAGGACCAAGAAGGGTCCCTCAGTCCGCCTTTGTATGAGGCTACTAGGGAAGATGGTGTCTTCATTCGAAGCAGTTCCCTATGCTCCGTTTCACTCAAGAATGCTGCAACACAGTATTCTGTCAACCTGGAACAAGAAGGTTCAGGCATTAGACTTTCCGATGCACCTGTCGCATGCAGTGCGTCAGAGCCTCAACTGGTGGCTCATACCCGAAAGCCTGCAGAAGGGGAAATCCTTTCTACCGGTTACCTGGACGGTGGTAACAGATGCCAGTCTGTCAGGTTGGGGAGCAGTTCTGGAACAGGCTGCGGTCCAAGGGATATGGTCCAAGACAGAGAGGACCTTACCCATCAACATTCTGGAGATCCGGGCGATACATCTAGCTCTAAAGGCCTGGACTATCAGGCTACAGGGTTGTCTGGTCAGGATCCAGTCCGACAATGCCACAGCAGTGGCTTATGTCAATCATCAGGGCCACATGCCAAAGATGGGGGGTTCCAGATATAGATCTCTTTGCATCCCGATTCAACAAAAAGATAGACAGATTTGTGGCAAGGACAAAAGATCCTCTTGCATGCGGGACGGATGCGTTGGTGATTCCGTGGCATCGGTTCTCACTGATTTACGCATTTCCGCCTATTCTGCTTCTACCACGACTCCTTCGCAGGATCAGGCAGGAAAGGAAGTCGGTACTTCTGGTGGCCCCCGCTTGGCCCAGAAGGACTTGGTATGCAGAAATAGTAAGGATGACGGTAGGTTTCCCGTGGACCCTACCGGTACGCCCAGACCTGTTATCTCAAGGTCCAGTGTTCCATCCTGCCTTACAAACGCTAAATTTGACGGTTTGGCTATTGAGACCCATGTTCTGAAGAGTCGTGGGCTCTCAGGTCCTGTCATATCTACCTTGATTAATGCAAGGAAGCCAGCTTCCAGGATGATTTATCATAGAGTCTGGAAGGCTTATATAACCTGGTGTGAATCCAGAGGTTGGCATCCCAGGAAATATGTCATAGGTAGAATCCTTGATTTTCTACAGATGGGATTAGAGATGAAGCTGGCCTTGAGTACCATCAAGGGCCAGGTCTCTGCTTTATCAGTATTATTTCAGCGGCCACTTGCTTCGCATTCTTTGGTCCGAAACTTTATGCAGGGGGTGATGCGTCTTAATCCTCCGGTTAAAGCGCCCCTAAAACCCTGGGACTTAAATTTGGTCCTGGCTGTGTTACAGAAACAGCCTTTTGAACCAATAAGTCAGATTCCTTTGGTCTTGTTGACAAGGAAATTAATTTTTCTGGTGGCCATCTCTTCTGCTAGAAGAGTATCAGAATTAGCAGCTCTTTCCTGTAAGGAGCCTTATTTGATTATACACAAGGATAGAGTGGTACTACGCCCTCATCCTAGTTTTTTACCGAAGGTGGTTTCTGATTTTCATTTAAACCAAGACATTGTTCTACCTTCCTTTTTTCCAGATCCCTGTTCTCTGGAAGAGAGATCTCTACATTCGTTGGATGTAGTAAGAGCAGTTAAGGCCTATCTAGGGGCAACTGCTCAGATCCGCAAGACGGATGTTTTGTTTGTGCTGCCAGAGGGTCCCAATAGAGGACAGGCAGCGTCAAAAGCTACCATTTCTAAATGGATTCGACAGTTGATCATTCAAGCTTACGGTTTGAAACAGAAGATTCCTCCGTTTCAGATCAGGGCACATTCCACAAGGGCTATTGGTGCTTCTTGGGCAGTGCATCACCGGGCCTCTATGGCTCAAATCTGCAAGGCCGCAACCTGGTCTTCAGTTCATACATTCACCAGATTCTATCAGGTGGATGTGAGAAGGCATGAGGATATCGCCTTTGGGCGTAGTGTGCTGCAGACAGCGGTACAGAGTCCTCAGGTCTGATTGCACCCTACTTGGTCGTGGTTCCCCCCCCTCAGGTAGCATTGCTCTGGGACATCCCATCAGTAATTACTGTGGCTCTGTGTCCCGTGATGTTCAAGAAAGAAAATAGGATTTTTTAAAACAGCTTACCTGTAAAATCCTTTTCTTTCGAAGGACATCACGGGACACAGAGGTCCCGCCCCTCTTCTAATACACTATATTGCTTGGCTACAAAACTGAGGTATCCCTGCCAGGGGGAGGGATTATATAGGGGGTTGAACTTCCTGATAGGGTGTGCCAGTGTCCAATCACCAGTGATACCTATATAACCCATCAGTAATTACTGTGGCTCTGTGTCCCGTGATGTCCTTCGAAAGAAAAGGATTTTACAGGTAAGCTGTTTTAAAAAATCCTATTTTTGCTGTAGTAGGGTTAGCATTTTGACTAGGTCTAACAGCACACAAGAAGACGAGGGCTGTATGCAAATCTTATGTTCAGTGAATTTCTTCTGATAACAGTGGGTTCAGTCTGTAGGAACAAAACAGAGGACTTCTAATATATGCCCACTTCTTGTTGTGTTCAGGTAATTGCAGATGCTCTTCGAGGCCTTACTCCTGATAAAGCAAATCTGCTGCTTCTTTCTCCTGCCAATGAGGACAAGTGTGACCTGAAGGAGAAATGGTTTGGCACTCATTACAGTGTTGAAGGTAACAATCTTGGAGGTCATGTTAAAAAATATTACAAAATTCCTTCTATACTCACTATAGTCCTGAGCATCTACTTGTAATAACTTTCGTTATTTTGTTTACAGACATCGGTGCACAATGGAAAGATCTGTGGGCCACCGACTTCCCATTAAATGCAGACCTCCATCTTCCAGCAGAAAACAAGTTCATCGGTCAGTGTGCAACGAAAGAACTCCTGTTGACTTTGCGGATTAAACCATAATAGTATAGCAGAAAAACATGATTATACTGTCCTATACTCGCTGTAGTATTTCTAGTGCAGCTTGAAAATGAAATCCTCTTTATTAACCAGTTCAGGTCCTTGGATGTACAACATATGTCCAAAGAGTGAAGGGTTTAGCACAAGCTGATGGCATCTGAGGGCTTCAGAACGGTGAGCGAAAGGAGACAGACGAACATCCATTCCTCTATCTCCTCTGCCCGGAATGGATCCGGAAGCGACACTGATTTAGTCACTTCAGGTTTTAGAGCCATCATCCTCTGGCTGATACAGCCAGGGAAGCATGTAAGGCCTCGTTCACATGGGGCACAACAATGAGCACCCCATGTGAGCCCCTTGTTTACCCGCACAGGTGTTGTGTATACTAATGCAGGCAGTCTCACTGATGTCAATTGGGATGCAGCAGCTGCTTGAACACCGCTGATGTCGGTCTGACATCCGTGTGAATGTGTCCCCCCGAACTAACACAATGTGCATTTGGGGTTGTGCACCTGTGTGGATGTTGCATTGGGAGCAGTGGCTTTGTCCATGCAGCTGTTACATCCCAATTGACATCAGTGGACTACCTACACAGGGAGGCACAGAACACCTATGCATCCCTGTGCAGGTAAACGGGGCCCTCACATGGGGTATACATTGATGTGTGAATGAGGCCTAACTGAGCAGATCTCTGCTCGGTTAGATGCTTTATAGGGTACTGGAGTTTAACCCTGTGTGATAGAAATAAAGCTAAATGAAAAAGTTAATTTTTAAATTTATAATGTTTATATATATATATATATATATATATATATATATATATATATATATATATAAACAACTGCTGCCCAGCACATACCTGCAAATGCAACCGCAATTTCTAGTTCGCCCTTTTCATAAAAAAAAAAAAGTGGACCCTGCCGGTCCCCTTCATAGCCCAATCAATACAATAAACTACAAATCTAACCTCCCTTCAGGTCTTTGCTTACTTCCCCGATGGCTACAGCATCCCGTGCTGTCTTTGCACAAAGGCCACATAGACGTAAATAAAATGTTGCTTCTGCAGTATGTTTTTGCCCCCTTCAAGTCTATGGGAAGGTAGTGTGGAGACACCAGTAGCCCATGAACTAGATTTATGCAGCACTGTCCTGTAGAGCCCTTGCACACTAGGGCGGTTTGCAGGCGCTATTGCGCTAATAATAGCGCCTGCAAACCGACCTGAAAGTGCCGCTGCTGTGTATCCAGTGTGAAAGCCCCGAGGGCTTTCACACTGGATCGGTGCGCTGGCAGGACGGTAAAAAAAGTCCTGCCAGCAGCATCTTCGGAGCGGTGAAGGAGCGGAGTGTATACCGCTCCTGACCATTGAAATCAATGGGACGGCGCGGCTATACCGCCGGCAAAGTGCCTCTGCAGAGGCGCTTTGCGGTGGTATTTAACCCTTTCTCGGCCGCTAGCGGGGGGTAAAACCGCCCCGCTAGCGGCCGAATACCGACGGTAAAACGCCGCTAATAATAGCGGCGTTTTACCGCCAACGCCGCCCCCGCCCCAGTGTGCAAGGGCTCGTACTGAGGAGGCCAGGAAAGGTTGCTGGGGGGATTTTAATTTTTTTTTCCATTCTTTCGCTTCCATTCTTTCGCTTCTATTTTAAAATAAAGGGGTCTAATTTTTGCAGTAATTTGTTGGTGTTACCACATGCCAAATTAACCCCTTCTACTTCTGCCAAGTTTATTTATGCCATGGATCATACCTTTTTTCTTGAGAAGCTACTGCTAGGATGCAAATATTTAATTCTATTGGAGTCATCTCTAACAGACCAGTAATTAATCAAGATGCTGTCTGGCAGTGACATTTATAGCTGTAGAAGATCTTTAACTCCCAGACAGGGTAGGGGGTTCCTGATGTGTACTAAATTTAGTTAATGTATCCACTACACTATGATAGAGTGGTCACCTTTTTAATTGTTTGATGATAAAAATGTGCATTCCTCATTATTGAGCTCTCTGTACACTTGGTCTCCGTGTCCTGACAATTGCTATGATTTTATTTCTCACCCAGCCACCGACTTCAGTCTGAAGACCTCTGACTGTCCAGACAAAGAGTATCCAGAGAAGATTGTGAACACTGAACAGGGCTGCTTGTGGTACAAAAAGGACAACAAGTTTAAGATACCTAAAGGTAACACTTGAGGAATACTTCCATACTTCTGCTGCTTGGGCTTTACAGAAGTAAAGTTGCAGAAAAATTGCTGTGACAGGGATAGAATAATTGTTTTATTTCCTTTCTAGCTTATATGCGCTTTCATCTCATCTCTCCATTGATCCAACAGTCACCTGAAAAGTAAGTTCTTTGTACTCATGAATTTGTTTTATCTGCTCTGTGTATTCTGTAATGAGTGCTTTGAAATAGTAAAAACTCATTTTGCTGTCTGCTTATCAGAAAAATTGATCTTACATAACGAATCTTTTGGTTTATGCTGCTATTTTAATCAGAAGGCTGATATTTATCACAGAAACATATTTTTTTTATTCCCAGGTGAAACTTACATTTTCTACTCTAAAGCTATATTTTACTATTTGGGGCCCCAAGAGCTCTTGTCATAATGTTGAAGTTCAAATGATGTAACTCCCCTGCGGATTTGCTCAGGTTTTTTTGTTTTGGCGTAAAATGCTGAAATTGCACACTGAGCTGCACATGCATCGCTGTACCAAAAACTACCTGCTAGCAATTTTCACAAATAATTCACAGTTCTGCTGTAATAGTCACCCTTTAGAATTTTGCAGTCAGTGCGATCGAGAACTAGCAATTTTTTTTCATTCATTACTTTTTAAAATCAAGCTTTATTTTAGGTATTGCACTAGGACAGTGATTGCAAACCTTGGCCCCCAGATGTTTTGGAACTACAGTTCCCATGATGCTCAATTACACTGCATAAAGCATGAGCATTATGGGAAATGTAGTTCCAAAACTTCTGGGGTGCCAAGGTTCGCCATCACTGCACTAGCACAACACCTGTAATAAAAGCCACATTTTGAAATCCTTTGGATATACTAAAAATAATGCATGTCATACCTTCTATCCCGTCTAACAATACCCGAGTATGGAGGCTGTTGTATGCTTTTTATTGTCCCTCTCTCCCACCACAGCGGTCTAGCAATTCCTAAATAGCAGCTGTGAAAACCTTGTGTAAAAATGTATTTTTACTTCAGAGGTCTGATTTGATTTTAATGAAAGTACGTAAAGTCTCTTATGAAAGTTTTTTATATTTTCCTGTGATTTAGCTTCACTGACTTAATTTTTTTTTTTTTTTAATTCTTTATTTATCATTTTCCAATACAAAAACAATCATATGAGGGGACATGCCACACAGGGAAAATAAAGAAAACAACAACTCATCAATATATTCAGGTATTAAACCTGATAACCCTGCGGACAAGCCCCTCGCCTCCTTGCCCTATCCCTCCACCCAGTCCCACCCCCCAAACCCACCTCCTTCCCTTACGGGGTGTGCATCAAAGGAGAGCGAAGTCTTACTTGCCTTACCTCCCTTATCGATTTATTCGGTTTTAAGCCCTTTTTATATTATCTCCTTTAAGTAGGTCCAAGTTTTTTTGAATTTAGGCCAGCCTGCCCATTTCCCCCTGCATTCCTGATCCTCGTCTGGTTCCATTCCCCCTCGGTCCGAGCTTTCTATGTTGTAGATTTCATTGAGATCGAATAGCCAATCTCGCGTTTTAGGACTTAGAGGGTTCAACCAGTTTAGTGAAATCTGTCTCTTAGCTGCATCGAGTATTATCGGGGTCAGGGAGGTCTTGTAACTCTTTACTGTATCTTGTGTACCGTGGAAGAGACAGACCCAAGGATCCTCCTCTATTTCCTTCCCCGTGAATTCTTTTGACAGGGATAGGATTTTTTTCCAAAAGACCTTTATAATAGGACATTCCCACCATATATGGGCCATTGTGCCTTTAGTCTGGCAACCCCTCCAACAGTAGTTCCCCAGAGATCCATCCATCTTGCTAACTCTGTCCGGGGTGGCATACCATCTCGATAATACTTTGTAGTGAATTTCCGTTCTCCTAATATCTAATGCTGCATAATGTACCAGATTCAAGATTTTACCCAGAGTATTACTAGTGCATGGTAACCCTAATTCCTGCTCCCACCTTAAGATATAGTGGGGCCTCTTACCCTCCTGTGGCTCTCCCAGTACTCTATAGATTTGACCTATGACACCCCCCGAGTTCTCCGTCACGCAGAGTTTCTCCAGAGGTCTGAGCTCTTCTGCACTCCTAAGGGGCTTTGGTAATTTGCTTATAAAATGGGAAAGCTGTAAATACCTCCACCAGTCTATCACCCAGTGTTCTCCCTTTCCGTTCAATTCCGTGAAGGTGCGTATTTCCCCCCTACTAATAAAATTTTTCAATTGAAGAGTGTCATCTTTTAACCACTCCCCCCCTACTGTACTCATTCCTGGTTCAAAAAATAAATTATTCTTCATGTATATTAAAGGTGAATTGTGCGACCATTTGTGCTGGGTATGAATTCTGTCCCATAATTTAAAAGTGTTTTGTGTTAATAAAGAAATATCCGTGCTGAATGTCCTAAATTTTGGGGGGTTCCATAGTGAATGTGCCAAATTATTCTTACTTAAGATATATTCAATATTCACCCACCGCTTATCGGTCTCTTTCTTACTCCATTCTATAACCCGTGAAAGCACTACTGCAATATAGTACCTATTAAAATCTGGTGCCGCTATTCCCCCTTTTTTTTTACCTCTACTTAGTGTTGCATATGAAATACGAGGTTTGTTGCCACCCCAGACAGCCTGGGTAATTAATTTCCTTAGAGCCCCCAAAAAATACCTTGGTAAAGGAATCGGAAGCAACTGAAATTTATATAAAATCTTTGGGGTGATCGTCATTTTTACCGCGTTCACGCGACCGAACCAGGAGAGCGGTCTCGACCTCAATCTCCCAGCCTCATGCCTGATTTCATCTAATAGTGGGATGTAGTTACTTTGGAACAACTTTTTAATAGAGTTGGCTAACTTAATACCCAGGTAATTAATCTCCCTTCTCCAGGGGAAGGGAAACACAGAGGTTAGATGAACTTCCTCCTGCTTCGTGAGGCTAATGTTTAGGATTTCAGACTTGCAGGGGTTAATTTTAAAATTGGAGGATTCTCCATATCGCCTTAGAATTCGCCATATGTTAGGGAGGGTTACTCTGGGAGCCGAGACAAAAAAGAGTATATCATCGGCAAATGCTGCCAGTTTGTGCTCCTCTGGTCCCACCCGAACCCCCTTACAGTCGGGACTGCTCCGGATGGTGGCTAGGAGAGGCTCCAGGGACAGAACAAACAGGAGAGGGGAGAGAGGGCACCCCTGCCTGGTACCATTTTTCATTTCAAAAGTTTTGGATACTGCCCCATTTACCCTCACAACTGCCGTTGGTCTGCTGTATAAGGCCTTAACCCAGGAAATAAACCTGGGTCCAATACCCATTTCCTCTAATGTATCCATCAGGAACCCCCAGTCTACCCTATCGAAAGCCTTTTCGGCATCCATCGACAGGAATAGAGCAGGGGGTCCCCTATGTCTACAGAACTCCGTCAGCAGCACCGCCCGAACCCCATTGTCTCTACACTGTCTCCCCGGGACAAAACCGGACTGGTCCGGGTGTACCAGGTCCGCCATGAGTCGCTTTAGTCTGTTAGCCAGGACCTTTGCATATAGTTTTACGTCCGTGTTGATTAGAGAAATAGGCCGGTAGCTCGAACACAGCTTGGCATCCTTCCCCTCTATTGATATTAAAGTTATCGTGGCCCGCAGGGCCTCTCGCTCCATCTCGACTCTGGTGCCCAGCTCGTTCCAGTATTTGCAGAGCTTGGGGACCAGAATGTGTTTCATTTTTAATAGATAGCTGGAGGAGAAGCCGTCCGGGCCCGGACTTTTACCCTTCGGGGTGTCTTTTAATGCTGCTAGAATTTCCCCCTCCTCTATGGGATTGTCCAGGAGATCTCTATCTTCACCGGACAATACTCCTAGGCCTGCCTCTTTTAGGAATTCTCTTCTCCTTGCTATCCGGTCACTGACCTCCCCTTCCTCATGTCTAATTGTATATAGATCGGCATAGAATTTTCTAAACTCATTAGCCATGTCTTCACTTGATACCAACTCTTTACCCCCTGCCCCGTTTATTTTCTCTATGTAATTCCGCCTTCTCTTTTTCCTGATTTGCCTTGCCAGGTATTTGCTAGACTTGTTGGCCCAGAGATACCTCTCCTTGGCCATTAAATTTATGGCGCTCTTTGCCTCCTGCTCCATCATGTCCCTCAGCTCCTCTCTCCCAGCAACCATCGCCCGGTAGCAGTCCGCATCCTGTCCCCTGGACCTCTTGTGTAGTTGTTCTAATTGGGACAGGTCCGCTATCAGTTTTTCCCTTTTTTCCTTCCTTTTTTTTTTTTTGGCTGCTCCTATAGATATGAGAATCCCCCGTATGTAGGCTTTGTGCGCCTCCCAGAGAATAGAAGAGGAAACCTCGCCTGTGTCGTTCAATGTAAAAAACTGATTTAACTCACTCTGGATCCGGTCTAGTACTTCCGGGTCCTTAAGTAGGCTTTCACTCAGCTTCCACGAGAAGGGACGTCTCCCTAGCTCTGGAAGCTTCAACCTTATCGTGACAGGTGAATGATCGGAGAGAGTTGTTGTTTCAATACTAGTATCTACCACCCCCTCTAACAAGCTATGATCCACAAAAATATAGTCCAGCCTGGAGTAGGTCCCGTGCACAGGGGAGTGGAAGGTGTAATCCCTCTCTTTAACATGTTGTATTCTCCACACGTCTATTAATTGGCAGTGGTATAGTTTCCGCTTGATTGCTCCTAGTGACACCTTCCTGATCCCCTGGGCACGGGACGTACTATCCCAGGCCGGGTCTAGACAAAAATTCATATCCCCGGCCAGGACCATCTCCCCTTCCCCGAATTCCATCAGTTTCTCTAACATCTGTCCCAGGAAGACAGTGGGGCTCCTGTTCGGGCAGTATACGTTGGCCAGCGTGATCTTTCTAGAGCCGATGGAACCTTTCAAAAATAAAAAACGACCTTCAGGGTCTGTTAATCGATCCCTTACTAGGAAGTTCACTGCTTTGGACAGCCCAATAGCTACCCCTTTAGACCCCTTGTCGGGGGAATCACCGTAGTACCATTGTGAAAACCTGGGGGAGAACAACCTGACCCTAGTATTAAGGGTCAGGTGTGTCTCCTGCAGGAAGACCACATCCCCTCCCAGATGATCCAGTTCCCTCAAAATTTTGTGCCTCTTCCTGGGAGAATTCAACCCTTTTACATTATAGGAAATCAATTTAATGTCGGGCATCTCTTACACGGTAGTCATTCTGATCTCTATACTCTGCTCCCCTTGAACACAGCCCGCCTCTGTCATCCCTTCTCCTTTCCCCCCCATCGAACACCCAACATCTCCTCCCACCACCCTCCTCCCTCCCTCCCTCCCTCCCTCCCTCCCTCCCTCCCTCCCTCCACCCCGCCACCCAGCCCACCCAACCTCTCCACCTCCCCCCTTCCCTTGACTCCCGCCCCCCACCCTCCCCCCTGTGGCGCCCACTACGCCTGAAGCCCGCCCGTATGGAAGTACACACATACCACACGGCGTGCCTCTTCCGCAGGGGCTGGGCTCCCGCGCCAGCTTCCAGGACCCATTCAATGGGATAGGCTCCGGCTGCCCCACCCCCAAGTACACCCCCCACCGCCCCACACTCCCCCACCCTAAATACAATACAGATTGCTTTCTAAAGGAGGGGTCCTATTACCTCTTTTTTCCTACCAAGTGCATATCAATTGTTGATTACTTGAATCTATTGTAACCCAGTCCCCGTGTCCCGGGGTCGACCACCCCTCCCATGTGGAGAGAAGGGCGGCGGAGCAGGGGGGGGGGGGGGGGGAAGGGAGGGAGAGGGGGGGGAGGAGCACAACGAAAAAAAAAAAAAAAAAAAAAAAAAAGGAGGGGAACCCCCCCGCCTCCCTCCCCCCCGCCACCCCCCACCCCCCCGCCCGATCCCCAGCGTCTATTCCAAAACCGGGACCGAGATACCCAGATTGCTACAGAAGTCCTGCATTTCTTCCATGTATCTCATTCTGAAGGATCTTCCCTCTTTGAGGACTATCAGGGATGTTGGGAACCCCCAGCTGTACTTTAAATTGGCCTTCCTGAGTAGATCGAGGACTGGTCTCATCTGTCTTCTCCTCTCTAAAGTCCCTGCTGAGAGGTCGCTGAAGATTTGCAAGTCCCTGTTTTCAAATTTGAGAGGTGGCGCCCCTTTTAATTTTTTCCAGATTTTTTCTTTGTCCTCATATTGGTGAAATTTAATTATGACGTCTCTTGGGATGTCTTGCTTAATGTGGGGGGGCTTCCTTATTCTATGGACCCTATCGATACTCAACACCTCGTCTTCCCGCCTACCCAGCAAGGGATTAAAGATTTTTCTCATCTTCTCGCCAAGGTCCTCGTTCTGTTGTTCCGGGATTGATCGAATGCGTAAATTTTGACGACGGCTCTGGTTCTCCTGTTCCTCAAGTCTAAAAGCCAAAGCACGGTTTTCACTCTGCACCTTCTCGACTTGTTTTTTTAGGTCTGCTAAGTCTTTAGCTTGTTTACTGGAGGCCTCCTCCGCCTCTTCAACCCGGCGGAGAAGATGCCCCATGTCTGAGCGGACGTTTGAAATCTCTTCTTTTATAATGCTCTCTAGTTTCCTCTCCAGTTTGGTAAGTAATTCGCTAATATCTGTTATGCTTGGTACTTGGGCCGTGATTCTCTGTTCTTCTGCTGCAGTGTGGGCTGGTGACCCCTCCTTGTCCGGCTCCTCATGGGGCCTCTCTCCCTGTCCCCCCTTTTGTTTCTGTTGGTCCTTTTTCTTGGTGCCCGATTGTTTCCCCTCTATTCCCGGGCTCTTTACGGCTGCTTCTTTCAGGTATTTTTGAATAGAGCTGGTATTAAGGCTCTCTCTTGGGTTGTTGGTTTCTGCTTGTCTCGAAGACCGGCCTTTCATGTTTTCCTGAGCTTTCTTTTTGAGAATAGCTATAGACCGACTCCCAGATCCTCCTTTCTTTATTTTTCCGTAAGTTACGCCAAGCCCCCCTACATACCCGGAGGGGTTGATTATACCCTTATGTGCCTGCAGTGGTAGGAGGCCTTCTTTATACCTCCTTTTGGACACAGCATCTATGAGGAATGTTTACTGAAATCCGCGCGGCTTATGGTGTCCGTCGGTGGCCTATGTAAAGTGCCCAGGGATAGGGAACTCGCCCCCTTTTATCCGACTACTGTCGGTGTCGATACCTTTACTTCCACCGGGAGGGTGCAAATGAGGGCAGGGGGGGCAGATGTTATTGCTGCCGGCCGAGGGGGGTCCGCTCCGAGTGATTGAGCCTTCAGGGAGGCGCTCACCCTTCAGACCCCTTTACCGGGCAGGAGAAGGTCTTGCCGGATACCTCGGGCCCCCTGAGCCAGTCCGGTCTTCAATCCCCCTCTAGTGGCCACAGGTTATTCCAACAGTAGACAAGTCTGAGATATGGCCAGACTACAAAGTCATTATATGCACTTGTTGATGATAAGCCTCTATGAGGCGTCTCCTACCTGGATGTCTCGTCCAGGGGGCTGCTACTTCTCCCTGATCAGATCCGTTGGAGGGAATGTCCATTCCGTAGTGTGCAGCTGTATAGGAGGCACCTCCGGGAGGAAGAAACGGCAAGCCGCCTCCAGGGCTACGAATCCGGGGTAGGTGATCACTTCGGGCGGTGCAGCATCTGCTTAAGGAGGTAGGGGGGAGCAGGACAGGCAGGATGGCCAGGAACGCGGACTTAGACCGGCCGCTCGTGGTCTCTCACTCCACGAGACCCCGCCGCAGCCCGTCCGCGTCCCATCTCTTCGCTTCCTGGAGCTGGCGCAGGGCTCCTCCCCCGTGCTGACGTCAGCCGCACGTCAGCCGCACATCACGCCCCTGCTACATGTCACTGACTTAATTTGAGCCATGCATTGTTATCTATACTGTCAGTTTGTCAGAAATCAATTGAAACCTGTCAGTTGTTGCATGTCAAGTACCTGTCCTAACAAACTTCAAACTTTGAAGATGATGTTGGCTTAGGCAGCTGTCAGTCAGAGGGTCGGATTTCCAGGTTAATTATTTTAGACCTAGAGAGAAGTACAGACCCTGTGGGCAGCCTGGGACTCCACAGAGATCGGTTTGAATACTTACAGGTAAAGTTCCTGTATATCAGCACTGCTACTTTAGCTGAATGTTCTGTCACCTGTGGTGAGGTCTTCACCAAAGCTGCCAGCGGTGCAGATGTTGCTTTAACCACTTAAGGACCAGCCTCATTTTGGATTTTAGGTGTTTACATGTTTAAAACAGGTTTTTTTGCTAGAAAATTACTTAGAACCCCCAAACATTATATATTGTTTTTTTTCCTAACACCCTAAGAGAAAACGGGGATACCGGGGTTATGGCAGCTAGCTGCTGCCATAACAACGATACTAGCCGCCAAACTTTGGACGTACATCGGCGTGCGGCGGTCGGCAAGTGGTTAAGTACCTTTTTTAGGACCAGGTCAGGACAACTAAACCAACTTTCTCCTTGTAACATGCACTCTCTACCACTCCTGACAGCTTTGTCCTCTATCCTTAAACTAACTCTCCTTCACCCCTCTTCACCCCACAGCATATATATATCACCCTCACTTCTGTCCTCTTCTTATTATTGCACCCACCAACTACTGCTAATTCTAAATCCACACACAAAAAATCTCCAGGACACTGGGGCATGTCCCATCCTATAAATCGCACTCCCACATTACCTCCCTCACCTTTCTGCTTCTAACCTCTGGAGATATATCCCCAAACCCTGGGCCTCTATCATTTAACTGTACTCAACACACCCATTACCCCACACCCTCTGGCAGCAGCCGCAATCCACACAATTTTTTTTTTAAATCAAAGTAAAGTTTATTGAGCATAATATTCAGAGCATTGTACAGGTAGTAATTAACAATATACAGCATTTTTCTGGATTCAGAGGCATTGATTTCTGCATGGAAAGTTTGACAATCCACTGATATGCCGATGTCAGGGTGCACTGCTTAGCTAGATTACCAAGAAGTTGGTAATAGTTAAAGACAGATGACGCTATACCATCGATCATGGTAATGTTGTAGATTGTTAGTCTGTGCATGTAGAGGCCTCATTCAACCACCTATCCCATATTTTGTGGTACTTAGTGGGACAGCCACGGTGAGAGTATAAAACTTTTTTATATGGCAGGGTGAGATTTACCGCCCTCTTCCACTGCTGTACTGTTGGAGGGTCAGGCCGAAGCCACAGTTGGGCAATCTGCAATCTGGCTATGAACAGGGTCTCTTGCATAAATATAGATAGGTATTTCTCTTCCTCCGAGACTGTGAGCAGGCCCAGTAAACATTGGCGAGGGCACAGCGTCAGAGGAGAGCCCATTTGATCATGGAGGAATTTGACTATTTGTAGCCAGTAATTTTGAATGATTGGGCAGGTCCATATTAGGTGGTAAAAGGTGCTTGAGGTGTCACCGCAGCGTGGACAAGCCGAGGAGGTGTCCCGCCGGTATTTGAGTATGCGCGCAGGGGTGAGATAAGATCTGTGAAGAATGTATAAGTGGGTGAGGCGGTCTGATAGTTTCGGGGATACTTTAGTACTAGTCCCAAGTATGTCCTCCCACTGGTCGTCATCCAAGTCCCCAATGTCAGCCTCCCATTTAACCCTTAGGTTTTGTGCGTGGTTAGTGGCAGCAGGTAAAATAAGAGAATTATATAGGGTGGAGATCAGCTTTTTGGGGTCGTCGCCCAAGAGAGTATCTGTGATGCTCACCACCTCTAAAGCGGGGATATTGTTGTTGAATTGGGATTGGAGGGCATGGCGGATCTGAAGATATCTGAAGAACATGTGGTTGGGAATGGCGAATTCATCTTTCAGGGTCTGGAAGGACTTGACCTCCCCTCCCGCTATGACCTGGTATAGATATATGACTTTGTAGATGATCCATAGTTTAAAGTCTGGGATGGTCAGTAGTTCAGGAAGCTGAGGATTATTCCATAATGGAGTATGAGCGTGAATGGGGGGGGCGCCTATGATAGTAATTGCACGATGCCAAACTTTGGTGTGGTGCTGTATCAACCGATTCCCGCCCACAGAGCCGGGGTTCCCCCTATGTTTGCAAAGAAGTATCTGGAAGGGGTGAGCCACCACGTCAGAGGCATGCGTGCATACAAGGATGGTGTATCGGAGTCTGTCTTGCTTGTTGAGGTAGTAGAAGTGGGACAGTTGTGAGGCCAGGTAGTATAGTGTGAGGTCGGGGGTGGCCGTGCCTCCCAGGTGGGTGGGGCATTTGAGGGTCTGCCATGAGAGTTTATGTCTGGATGTGCCCCATATAAACGTGTTTAGTATAGATTCAAGGGATTTGAAGATATGGGCTGGGATATATAGCGGGGCATGCCAAAATAGGTACAGCAGCTTGGGAAGAAGGATCATCTTCACCAAGCTGTTGCGCCCCATCACCCCCAGAGGGAGTCTGGACCAAACTTGCGTTTTGTTTTTAAGATATGCAAACATTGGTTCTATGTTAAGATGTATGTAGTCAGTTAAGGAGCGCGAGCACTGAATGCCCAGGTATTTAAGTTGGTTGGTCCTGATCAGTGGGAGGGACATCTGAGTGTGCGTTGGAGCAGAAATGTCAATGGGGAGTATTTGAGACTTGGACCAATTAATTTGTAGCCCCGAGAAGGTCCCATGCTGCTGGATAAGCTGCAGAGCCGAGGCCAGTGAGGGACCAGCGTCAGATAAATAAAGTAGCATATCATCAGCGTATAAGCTGAGCACCTCAGTCAACTGCCCCCGGCGGAGGCCCTTGATATCCGGGTGCGCCCTGATGGCTATGGCCAGTGGCTCGACAGCTAAGGCATACAACATGGGGGATATTGGGCAGCCCTGTCGCGTTCCCCTGGACAGTGAGAATGGGGTGGATAGCTTGCCGTTGACCTGGATCCGAGCAGTGGGGGCCTGATAGAGAAGCTGGAGCCACTTGATGAACCTGGGGCCAAAGCCGAACCTGTGGAGGCACTCCCAAAGGTAGTCCCACTCCACAGAATCAAACGCCTTGGCAGCGTCCAAGCTGACCACCACTCTGGACCCAGTCTCATCATGCGTAGCTTGTAAATTTGTGAATAACCTTCTCAAATTGAACGCTGTGTTCTTATTGGGCATAAAGCCTGTTTGGTCGGGGTGAATGAGGCTGAGGATGACCTTGTTGAGTCTCATGGCAAGAATTTTGGCAAGGATTTTCACATCCAACTGGCGGAGGGAGATCGGGCGGTAGGACTCAGGTTGGAGGGGGTCTTTACCTGGCTTGGGGATAAGTACAATCAGCGCCTCGCTCATAGTACGTGGAAGTGTCTCTGACGTATATATGTGTGAATATAAAGCCTCTAGCCTTGGTATGAGGACTTCTTGGAATTGGGAGTAAAACTCCAGGGGGAGGCCGTCCGAGCCCGGGGCCTTAGACAATGGGAGATTTGCCATTGCCTCTTTAATGCACTCTTCGGTTATGGGTGCCTCCAGAAGCTCTACCTGGGTGTTTGAGAGGGAGGGGAACTCCACACTATCTAGGAGGCGGTGCAGCTCATCCGCAGGCTGGCAAGCCCTAGAGGTGTACAGATCAGCGTAGAATCTTCTGAACTCATGGGCTACTTGTTCAGGGTCCGTGAGCATGGTGCCATCCTGCGAGCAGAGGCGGACCACCACCGGAGGCGTGTGGTCCAGGTGAGCCATATAGGCCAAAAGTCTCCCAGCCCTCTCACCATGCTCAAAGATCCTTTGTTTTCTAAAGAAGATTCCTTTCTTTGCTTTCTCGAAGTGTAAGCTATCAGTGAGCCTAGATTGCAGACGTAGTTGGGCAGAGTTGGAGGGTGTTGGGTTTGACAGGAAAGCCTGTTCGAGGGAGCCCAGGTGCTCCTCGGCCTGTAACAAAATGTTGTTAGAGGAGGCTTTGTGCCTGTTGATGTGTGTGGATAGGATCAGGCGGGCATGGGCCTTAAAGGCCTCCCACACTGCTCCGGGTGGGGCCGACCCCTGGTTGGTTTGGAAGTAAAAGGACCACTCGCGCTGTATGATCTCAATGTCGTTAAGGGTTGTCAGCCAAAATGGATTCAACCTCCAAGAGTGGGATGGCGCGGAGGATGGTAGCCTAAGGGTGATCCAATAGGGTGAGTGGTCTGAGAGAACTCTCACGCCGAACCCTACTGCAAGAAGACTCAGAGTGAGAGTGGGGGTGAGCAGAATCATGTCTAAGCGGGACATTGCGTTTTGTGCAGGCGTAAAGCAGGAATATGCGGCCCTGGTGGGGTATTTGAGCCTCCAGCTGTCAGAAAGGGCGAACTCCAAGAGGAATCTGCCAAACCTTGTGAGAGCCGGCTTGTTCTGTGGTGTGTCTGGCGGGTGGAGCTTGTCCAGTTTGGGGTCAATCACCATGTTGAAATCCCCCATCCAGATCGCTGGTGTCGCGGGGTGTTCAGACATAAAAGCCAATCCCTCTCTGAGGGCAGTAAATTGAAAGGGTGGGGGTATATAGAAAGCTAATAAGAGGGTTTCGAGGCCCCCCACTGTTACATGTAGGAACAGGAATCTCCCCTGCGGGTCCGACCTTAAGTTGTGTAGTTGAAAGTTGACCTTTTTGGCTATGAGGATAGCTATACCTCTAGAATTGTTGGTGAATGGAGCATGATAGCTCCAGCCCACCCACGGTTTTTTAAGGGCCATTTGGAGCTGTCCCGTTATATGGGTCTCCACTAGCACAGATATATCTGCGCGCATGCGTTTGAGATGGGATAGCACTGCGAGACGTTTGGATCTATCACAAAGCCCCCTCACATTCCATGTCACTATTTTTAAAGAGGCCATAATTTATGTGAGGGGAATGTGATGTCTTGTCGGACCAGCTGAGGGAGACCCCCCATCCCGTGCACCAAAACCCAAACCCGCACAGGGCACAACAATGGAATAATAAACAGTTGTCATCACATAGGTCCCGGTGGGGAGATCCCGCAGTCCGACTAACCAGACCCGCGAGGCGGGTCCTGCCGGCCTGCGGGAGGCCCCGCATGTATGATGGACAATGGATACAGACATATTTGAATTATTTGTGTGCTGTACAGCATGTAATGTAAGACATTGCTCGTATGCAAAAAGATAAATACCTCTTACAGATAAAATAAAAACAAAACTAAAGAAAACAACTAAAACTGTGCCAACTCTGGACCAGCGTGGCTTATTAAACTTGTGGCATCCCACCGCTTCCGTGGGGGCTGTAGCTGGCCAGGGAAACATTTCTTTGTGCGGCTGTGGAGGAGCACCCGAAGCAGGTAGTATTTCAAATAGGGTTCTTAGGTGCGTGGTTGTGATTAGGACGGGCGTCACCCCACAAACCGCTGAGGGCGAACAAAAGTTAACTGAAGAACAACATGGCGATGCTAAACAGTTCAGCATTCGAACGTCTGAGGGGGGTGCTGCAGAGTACTTGAGCCCGGCTGGGCGTATATTGCAGGGGGGGCTAAGAAAATAATGTGGCGGGGTGGCAGGGGCTGATGGCTATGACCCGGACATGTGGGGTAGGAAAAGGAGGCAGGTAGTCAAGCGGTGTAGGCACCCACCAGGTTAGCGGGGAGTTCAGGCTGGGTGTGGGGGAGGGGGAGTGAAAAGAGTAACTCACAGTTTGTGCGGTGGATGGTTCCGGGGTGGAGGAATCCTGTATGCTGCGGGACAAAGGAGCGATGTTTTCGGTGTTCAGCTCTTGGTGTCATCCGTGCGAGCGCGACTCAGCCCTCCAGCCAGGAGAGCACCGCCGAGGGATCCTCAAAGAAGTGCGTTTTGCCATCCCGGACCACTCTGAGGCGCGCTGGGAACAGCATAGCGTAGGCTAGATGGCGGTTGCGCAGCTGGCGTTTGGCCTCTGAGAATTGCGCCCTCTTCTTCTGTACCTCGGCGGAGAAGTCAGGATAGACTGCCACATGTGCATCTCCAAGCGGGATGTTGCCCTTTTCACGAGTGAGGCGCAGGATGGTGTCCCTGTCACGAAAGTTTAGCAGTTTCGCGATGAAGGTTCGCGGGGGGGCTCCAGGAGGAGGCGGCCGCGCCGCCAGCCGGTGCGCGCGTTCCACTACAAAGGTGGAAGAGAAGGCCTCCCTGCCAAAGTTAGTTATAAGGAGGTTCTCCAGGAACGTTGGGGGGTTTGAGCCCTCCGCTTTTTCTGGGAGTCCCACGAAACGGAGGTTACAGCGGCGCAGTCTGTTCTCCATTTCGTCCTGCTTGCTGAGGACTGTGTTCAGCTGGTATTGCAGTCTCTCTACGCTGATTTGCAGTGGCGGGATTTCGTCCTCGGCCTGGCCGATCCTGCGCTCCGTCTCAGACACTCTCTCCCGGAGCTTGTGGATGTCTTGTCGAATAAGCGAGATGTCCATCTTAACTTCTTCTATCTTGGAAGTGAGGGTAGTTTGGCAAACTGAGACCGCCTCTAGGATCCGTGCAGTGTCTCCGGATGTCTGGGCCTCTTCCCCTGATGTCGATGGGGCGCCATCTTCAGTCGCCGGTTCCCGCTCCTCGTGGCGGTATTTGTCTAGTTTCCCGAGGGTCCCGGTGTTGCGTTTGGGTGGCGACATGGTCGCGGGAGGCGACTGAGCAGCTTGTGGTGTCTGTAGCCAAGTTTAGAGGCGATTTAGCCCCGCAGGATGAGGTTTTAGGATATTTGAAGCCGGAGCTCTCACGCAGCACACCTTACTCCATGAAGCTTCAGGCCACGCCCCCAATCCACACAATTTAGTTCCCATTTCTCTTCTTCCCAAAACCAGACTCCCTTTCTCTTACTCCCTTTGGAATTCCTGCTCTGTCTGTAACAAACTCACCTCTCTCCATGATCTCTTTAGCACTAACTCCTTTAATCTACTCGCCATTATCGAAACCTGGCTTCATGAATCCAACACTGCGTCTTCTGCTGCCCTATCCCATGATGGTTTTCTCTGGACTCACTCCCCCAGATCCAGTGGACATAAGGGAGGAGGTGTTGGAATCCTTCTAGCCCCACAAAGCACCTTTCGGGTACTTCACCCACCTCCCTCTCTGTCACTCGCCTCTTTCGAAGCATACTGCATTTGTCTTTTCTCTCCAGTTTCTCCAAGGATAGCTGTGATCTACTGCCCCCCTGGACCCGTATCAACCTTTCTTGATGACTTCTCTGCCTGGCTACCCTACGTTCTTTCTTCTGAAATCCCCACAATCATTCTCAGTGACTTCAACATCCCTATTAATACTAACACTCCTGCCACTTCCAAACTTCTCAGTCTAACGTCCTCCTTTGACCTGAAGCAATGGATACATGCTGCTACTCACTCTGAAGGCAATACCCTTGACCAAATTTTCTCCCACCTATGCACTCTGTGCAACCTCTCTAACTATCCATTCCCTCACTCTGATCCCTACCTTATTAGTTTCACTCTCTCTCCCTCTCCTCCACCTACTCTCCCTCAAACCGCCTAAAAGTTACCCGCAGAAACTTACATCATCTCAACCCTTTTCATCTTTACTCTGTTACTCACCACCTCTATGACAAAATCTCACCTCTATCCTGCACCGACCTAGCCACTTCTGTCTACAACGCTTCACTTCTAGCCTCACTGAACTCACTGCCCCCCCTTACTACACACAGAATCAGGCCCCGACCCCTTCAACCTTGGCAAACAGATGATACTAGCGGTCTGAAAAAACATAGTCGTGCTCATGAGCGCCTGTGACATAAGACTCTGAGTCTCAGAATGATTTAAACCAATATAAATCTGCCCTCCAAAAATACAATTCCAGCCTCCTTACTGCCAAGCAGACCTATTTTATCACTCTCATTAGCAACTTATCATCCCATCCCCATTAACTCTTCTCTACCTTAAACTCTCTACTTCGTCCTCCACTGCCTCCACCCACTAACTCACTCACTCGCCAATCACTTCAAACAGAATATTCATACAATTCGCGGGGAGATCTCTGCTGTTCAGATACCCTTCCCGCTCTACACTTCATTCCCACAGGTACAATCATTATTTCTTTCTTTCAACACCACCACTATAGACGAGGTTGCTAAACTACTTGCTAACGTCCATCTTACCACCTGCCCTCTGGATCCTGTTCCCTCGCAAATGCTACGTTCACCCTCTGGCTCTATTCTACACTCTCTAACCCACATCTTCAATCTCTTCCTCTCTTCTGGCATCTTCACCCAACTCTCTAAAACATGCACTTGTCAGCCCCATTCTTAAAAAGCCCTCGCTGGACCCATCCAATCTTAACAACCTACGTCCCATCTCCTTGCTCCCATTTTTATCCAGCCTCCTTGAACGTCTGGTCTTCAACCGACTGAGCGACCACATTGCTGATAATAGCCTTCTTGATCCCCTTCAGTCTGAATTTTGTCCTCAACACTCCACAGAATCTGCTCTTCTAAAACTAACAAACAATCTACTAACGGCCAATTACCAATGGACACTATTCTGTACTTCTGGACCTCTCTGTTGCCTTTGATAGGGTTGACCACCCCCTCCTCCTCAAAAAACTCTATGCCTTTGGTCTCTGTGACTGTACTCTTCTCTGGTTCTCTTCCTACTTATCCAACTGCACCTTTTAGTGTTACTTACAAATCTGCTTCCTCCTCTCCTCTTCCTTTCTCTGTTGGGGTCCCCCAAGGTTCTGTTCTTGGACCTCTCCTATTTTAAATCTACACCTCCTCCTCCCTGGGACAGCTGATAGCCTCCCATGGCCTCCAATACCATCTCTATGCTGACAACACCCAAATCTATTTCTCTACACCTCAGCTCACTCCCTTAATCTCCTCACGTATCACTAATTTACTAACAGATATATCAGTCCGGATGTCACACTTCCTTAAACTCAATCTATCCAAAACCAAACTTATAATTTTTCCTCCCCCATATGCCCCTTTCCCTTCCCCTGATCTCTCTGTCAAAATTGATGGCACAACTATAAGCCCATGCCCGCATATCAAGGTTCTAGGTGTAGTCCCTGGACTCTGAACTCTCCTTTAAGCCCCACGTCCAATCACTGTCCAAACCTTGCCGCCTCTACCTCCGCAACATCTCCAAAATACGCCCCTTTCTAACCAATGACACAACAAAGCTCTTAATTCACTCCACCTCCGCAACATCTCCAAAATACGCCCCTTTCTAACCAATGACACAACAAAGCTCTTAATTCACTCCCTGGTCATCTCTCGCCTCGACTACTGCAACTCCCTTCTCATTGGCTTACCTCTACACCTCTTCAATCCATCATGAATGCTGCTGCCAGACTCTTCCATCTTACCAATCGCTCTGTGTCTGCTACTCCTCTCTGTCAGTCCCTCCACTGGCTTACGCTCACCCAACAAATTAGATTCAAAATACTAACAACTACTTACAAAGCCATCCACAATTTAGTCCCCAGCTATATCTCTAGCCTAGTCTCTAAATACCAACCTACTCATTCTCTTTGTTCCTCTCAAGACCTCCTGCTCTCTAGCTCCCTCGTCACCTCCTCCCATGCTCGCCTCCAGGACTTTTCCAGAGCCTGTCCAATCCTATGGAACGCCTTACCCTAATCTGTCCGCTTATCTCCTACTCTGTTAGCTTTTAGATGATCCCAGAAAACCCTTCTCTTCAGAGAAGCCTATCCTACCCACACATAACAACTGTACTTTTATTTTCTCCATCTGATCATCCTCCACAGTTGTTACCTTTTTGTTTAATTTGACCCTCCCTTCTAGATTTTACGCTCTAACGAGCAGGGCCCACTGATACCTCCTGTATTGATTTGTACTGGAACTGTACTGTCTGCCCCCATGTTGTAAAGTGCTGCGCAAACTGTTGGCGCTATATAAATCCTGTATAATAATAATTATAATCTGAAAATCCAAGGCAGTCCATGATCTTTCTACTTTGGATCACACCAATGATCTTCTCCTTACATTCCATTAAATATTTTATTTTAGCCAGCTATAAAGTCGAGTAATGTGCAAATGTTGTGCGGCATATTGATTACCGCCTAACGATGTGCTTTCCTTTTCTCTCACATCATGCATTTCTTTACTATTATTGCAGACCTATGTAAAAAGTTATATCTTTAGTGGCTCCAAAAGCATTGATTCCTTGATATTTACTGACAGCCTTCTGCCCTGTTTTGCTGTTTCAGCTTGGTTCTGTTCGACATTTTCGTCAATATTCTGGCTCACACACTGGCAGAACCCGCCTATGAAGCAGATGTCGCTCAGCTCGAATATAAACTGGTGGCCGGAGAACATGGCTTGGTCATCAAAATGAAGGGATTCAACCACAAGCTTTCAGTGAGTATGAATGTCCTAAACTTGTAACAATTCTTTCAGAGGAGAAATAAGCTGATGATGCATGAAACTCTACTGTGGTTTCCTTGAGGTATACTTAACCACTTGCCGACTGCCTAACTGGGAAAATACATCATTACTTTGACGTTAAATACTGGGGTTATGGCTGCAGCTAGATACCATAACCCCGGTATTTTCTTTTCCCTTAGGCACCGATCTTTCAGATAAAAGTTATCCCCGTGGCAGATTCGCTGCAGGATGACTTTTAAAAGTGGTGGGAGTGGTGGTGTCGTCCCCACCGGTTCCTGGGCCTACGTTCCTGATCACTGAGCCCGGGAACCATCCAGTGCTACCAGTGTCTTGCTATAGAGATAAACAATTTCAAGATGACCAATCATCTCTATGCCCTTGGAGGACCAGAGCAACCGGAGCTTCCAGGTTCTTGGGCCATGTACATTTTTTTTTAAAGCGCCCCTGTCCTCAAGTGCTTGCACGTTAGTGAATGCCCACATATGTAAACTGTGTTTGCACCACATGTGAGGTACCTCCTCTGTAACTCTAAACTGGTAACCTGTAGAAACTTTTAAAGCAACGCCTATAGAAATGTTTAGGTATCGTAGTTTTGCGTCATTCGATGAGCGTGCGCAATTTTAATGTTGGGTATCTATTTACTTGGCGTAACATCATCTTTCATATTATACCAAAAAATTGGGGTATATATTATGTTTTGTTTTTTAAATTAATTAAAGTGTATTTTTTCCCAAATCACTGTGCAAAAACAGTGTTACCTACAAAATTGCAAGGGCGGCCATTTTATTCTCTAGGGTCTCTGCTAAAAAAAAAATGTAATGTTTCGGAGTTCTAAGTAATTTTCTAGCAAAAAATACAGATTTTTACTTGTAAACAACAGATGTCAGAAAAAGGCTGGGTCCTTAAGTGGTTAAAGGCCAAATCTAGCTTCTTTAAAAAAATGTAAAAAATTTTGCAGCAAAGGTTAAAGGTTTACTCTCTAGGCAGATATATAAAAGACAGACGTTAATGTTTTTATCAATGCATCATTATTTTATTTTCAACTTGGAGCAGCTTGGATGCTAGGCACAAGAAACGAAAGGCCATCCCCTTAGATGTTGTAATCCTTTCCAACTCACACCTGCTCACACCTGATGACTTGGTGTCACCAGGAGAATAGAGGTCTCCTTCTCTGCTAGAATTTTCTGCAAGGTTTTCTGCTATCACCAGCTGCTGGAAGATTCATGCTCATATAGGAATTCTGGAAGTCTCTTCAGTCAGCCAACAGTACTGGTAGATTCACGTTGGATGTATTGAAATCCTGGAAGTCTTTCCAGTCAGCCAGATTTATGTTGGCTATGTTAAAGTTTACCTTTTAAAATAAATGCACATGTTCTTGTAGGTTAAAAAAAAAGTGAATGTTTTTTTTTTTTATTTACTTGGAGCCCTAAAAAGCACTGCACCCACGATCAGCAGATTGCAGGTGCCATGCAGGACTCCTGCAGACTTATCTGTCGGCTCGTACCTCATATGGGCAGGCAGTTGCATGCTGACAGGAAAAGACCAAGAACTACCAGAGCGCTCAACAAAGCCATAGTAGTTCATTGAAACGACAAGCTGACAACTGAGGATTCCTTGTCATATGTCAGTACTAGGGCCTGGACATGTAATGAGTATGATCAGATCAGCATGTAATGTGATTGGCTCATAAGCAGCATTACTGGAGAGCACAGCACTATCTGCTGAATACTGTGAGGGGACTGCATCTCCTACCCCTCCCTCTCCCTTTTTTTTTTAAATGGGCAATGTTCCTTGCTGACTGTGGGGCGATGCATTTCTGATAATAATCACATAAAAGCAAACGTGTTTACTGTAAAAACTTTGTTTTTACTTTGGCAGCTGAGCACTGTTATTCCCATCTGCCATTAAATTTCTCGCCATTTCTCCTTGTCTGGGACCTGATCATGCAGCACAATTAGAGGAGCCTTGTGTGAGCATGTGCACAGAACTTTCTGTTCCATGGTTTTCCCCTTGGGGCTCATTTACACATGCTTCGACTTCAACACACATTAAAACACTTACTGCTTCAAAATGTGTTTTTGATGTGTTTTTTTAAGCATCTGTGGTGCTTCGGTGATGCTTTTCTGAAGCTTTAATGAAGCTTGGCACATGTTATCTCTTACCTGCAATACATTCAAAACAAAACAAAGCTGCAGGTGCTTCAAGCGAGCTTTGTCATAGACTTCTATGGAGTCTTTGAAGCACCACTAAAGCGACATGGGGTATCATTTTTGAAGCAAAGCAAAAGCAAGGTGTAAATCGGTCTGTGTACACTAGTGACCGGTGCTTTGATTGACATTCAGAGTGCTTTAAAAAAGCGTGTCCAATGCCATGTTTTGAAGCAAGTGTAAATGAGCCCTCTAGACCCTTTTCACACTGGTGTGGTTTTCAGGCACTTTAGCGCTAGAAATAGCTTCTGCAAAGCGCCTGAAAACCCCCTCCCATTCATTGCAGTGTGTCTTTTCACACTGGAGCGGTGCACTTGCGGGACGTTATGAAAAGTCCTGCAAGCAGCATCTTTGGGGCGAGCTGGGAGCGCTATATTTAGAGTTCCCAAAATGCCCTGCCCATTGCAATGAATGGGCAGCGCTTCCAAAGCGCTTTGAAAGCGCCGTAAAACAGGACTTTTTGCCATTTTTTTGGTTTTTTTTGTTTGTAAAAAGCGCCCTGCTAGTGACCAAAAAGCTCAGCTAAAACAGCACTAGAGCAGCGCTTTAGTGCTAACGGCCGGCGCTTCCAGTGTAAAAGTAGCCTTAGGGTGCTCTGCAAGTTTACAGCTGCTGTAGTTTTATTTTTCCACCACCTAGATGTCCTTGGTGTACCTCCTGCAGTGGAGGCGGCGCAGCGGTGAGCTCACTTTACCATGCTGCACCTTCCTCCTCTCTGACTAGTTCACTCATCTGCTGACAGTTTATAGCGACACGGTGCTAACAGGAAATGACATATTCTTCAAGCAATATTAAACCTAAAAACAAAAATATTGAAGCTTACCCAAACCTCATGTGGTGGCTGCACTGTTTTTTTATTTTTATTTTTTTCACCTGGTGATCTGGCCAATAACACACACTTCCTGTACATCTTTGGATAGCAGCATTGTCAGTCTGGGGAGAGGGTAGTGTTAGATGGATTAGCAGATTTAAAGCCGAAGTCCAAGTACACTCATTAAGTTGTTATAGCAAATGTTTGTTATTCCTTTTGGGATAAAGGTTTAAATAAATGAATAAAGCTGACCATTGTAAGCATCCCTGTCAGTGGTAAATGGTTTGTCTTAACACTCTTAACTGCCACTTTTGCTGGACCGCTTGGTCTGTTGAAAAATAAAGCTTACTGGCAATAAAGCAATGAAATTTCACCAGCATTTTGTTACAAACATATCAACTAATTTATTAGTGCAATGCCAAATAAGCCAAGTCTTCGGGGGCCGGCGCTAACCAGCACCCTAACATCTAGGAAGGGAATATCAGTGTGCAAAATCTCTGGATTAAAGATAATACCTTCCACAATGGAATTCAAGAAAGTACCCATGTCCTGTAGTTCCTCCCTAGGGCCTGTCCAGTTGACAAAAATGTCATCTGTGAGCTCAAGCCACAGTTTCACATTGGTAAAGTACTTGGAGGGGAAAATATGCATCTCCTCTCTAGAAGATCACCAAAAGGTTGGGTTAGGCGGGAGCTGCTATTGCAGTTCCCTGGCAGGACAAACAGGTTTAAATAAAGGGAAAGAAAACCCAGCCACCACATCTAAAGAATTGGTAAGCTGCAATATATAGTAAATGTTTGTTTTTGGGTTCAGTCCTACTCTGCTGGGTGCCTGGACTTTGCTGAATGCATCTCCAACAGGCACTGAGTAGGTGATCTTTACCACTGTAAATGCAATGATCGACTCGACACCAGGAGTGCTTGGGCTTGGTGCTCGAAATTGCAGGAATTGCTCCTGCAGAAGAAATGCCTGTCTCTCTGAGCTGAATTAAAGTCCCTGAAGTTGTTGGAAGGCTCCCCAATCTGGGTATGCGCTAGGGAAGACAATAGCCACCTTTTGATGCAGTCTTCTATGCCCAGTTTGTTTCCAGAGCTCTGCAGCACAAAACCCTCAGGGGTCCTTGGATCAACCAATACATCCCTGAGCTATTCAGCATCAAGCTGTTTAAGTTTGTAAGGCTGCTTGTCGCACGTTTACTAAATGTATTAGGGAGATGTTCATGCATCTGATCTGTGGATGCCAGTTTTGGGCAGAAGGTCTTTCAGGAGGCATTCTAGTGGGATTCCCCCTGTTCTGTTTTTGCAGTTTGGGCATTTTGGCCTTGTCACTCTGTTGCCCACCCCTCATGTTCAATACTTTGGGACATCCCAATTATTCATGAATATCTATAAGTCCTCTTTGTCCTGTTAAATACAGTACGTTTTAAGAAATTATGATTTTTGATTTACATATAAAATGCTTTTCTTGGAGTACATCACAGGAAACAGGGATCCCTCCTCTCTTATCTGTGTTCCTCATTGCTTACAAAACTGAGGCTTAGGTGAGCTGAGAGCGGTTATGCCTGGGTGGGTCTTTCTGCTTGTTTTGGCCCATGTCTATTGACCTGAAGGTGGCTGCGTAACCCAAGTAGTCATCTAAGTCCTCTGATTTCTGTAATGTACTCTACGAAATTGCAGGTAAGCAAAGCGTCTTAATCTTTTTGGGATTTGTTATAAAAGGAGACATGCAGATTACTACTGTTCAATAAGGCTTTACTGTGCACTCTCCCATACCTTTCAGTATTAATATAATTTAGTTCCTGAGCATGTAAATTAAGCATTAATATCTGTTATGTGTTTTGTACCCTTTTGTGTAGCTTCTCTTTGAATTGATCATTGACCACCTGGCAGACTTCAGAGCTTCTCCTGACGTATTTAAGATGATCACACAGCAGCTGAAAAAGACCTACTTCAATCTTCTCATAAAACCAGAGAAACTGGGCAAGTGAGTGTAAACTGTGCATTTACCTGCTGATTGCATAAATGGCACTTCAGGTTTAACGCATCTCTGTCCTTTTTAATATTTTCAATATGTTTAATAGTATATATTCCTACTTTGACATCTTAATACAATTTTGATTTTACTTTGTTGCTTTTGATCAATTTAACCAAAGTAAAGGTCAATATTTTAGACCATCTACTGACATAAGATAATTGACAACCCGCTTCCTTGAGCCTGTCAGCTCTTTGCGCAAACCTTTTGCTAAAATAATTGCTCAGATTTGTGCACCCAATCATTTTAATGCATATCTGTTTTACCTTTCATTACTGAAGTGCCATCATTTTCTTTCCTTTTCACTCCTTGGAAGGAAACCCCACCTGAAATACTTGTATCATAATTAGTGAACCCGCTGTTAACGTCAAAGCATTAGGTCTTCATCAGAGCTCTTGATGGTGTGTGTAATATGCTGCTGATGCTCCAGGGTGCAACTCTTGGAAATCCCAGCATGATGGGCAGATAGGGTACATCTTGGAGTTGTTTAGGTTTCAGGCAAGTGGTCCTAGTAGAGCTTGCAGCATGATTTGAGTGGACACAGACAGAGCAGAATTAAGTCAGATGTGAGAACATTGTTTAAAACTTAGACAGAAGTGTAGACCGACTAGAGTTTAATAGAACTTGTTGATTTGGCCACAGGCTGGAATGTCTGGCCCCACTTTAAAAGTTGCTAATGAGGCCAGGTGTGAAAACCATAGGCATGTAATGGAGGAGAAGGTCCACTAGGTGGCAGTGAAGGACAAGATACAGGCGGTCCCCGGGTTACAAACAAGATAGGAACTGTAGGTTTGTTCTTAAGTTGAATCTGTTTGTAAGTCGGAACAGGTACATTTTTTTAAGTGTAGCTCCAGCCAAAAAAAAAATCTATCTTTTAAGCTTTTTGGATAGCATCGGGAAGGGTTATCACCCCTGTAATGTTTGTTTTGCTGTCTGTGCCCCTGCTCAGAAGATTTCATCTCACTTTCTGTCCCAATGACAGTTGGATTTTGAAAATTTGGGGTTATTAAGGGAAACGAGGATTGGTGATAAAGCATCAGTGGAGACACCTTTTTCCCATATTAACTCTTACAGGAGAGAATTTCCCTTCCTAGGAGTAGATTTCCTCTCACTTCCTGTTCTCTCCTTCTGTTTGTAAGTAGGAGTCATTTGTAAGTTGGATGTTTGTAAGTAGGGGACCGCCTGTACAACAATTCTCTAGGTTTTAACCCCTTTTTTGACTGCTCAACACATATGCAGCTGTAAAAGGGTGGGCTTTAACATCCACATGCCTCAGAAATGCGCTGCTGGATGGCCGATGTTTGTGTGTTTAGAGCGTGCTCACTGTATGCATGCTCTCAGCACAAAGAGAGAGCTGTCAAAGACAGATCTCAGCACCAGGCTAAAGATTTGTAGCTGGCGGGACTGGCTTTCAATCATGTGATCTATTTAACAGAGCATCAGGGCCAGTGGGAAGGGGTTAAACATGTGCAAGGAGAGGAGAGAGAATTATCTGTTTAAGATCTGTGAGTCCAATAGGGGTTGCAAGTGGATCATTACAGCTAGTTGCCTGTCTGTCATTCTGATCCAGCAGCTTCAATACTTGAATACTTTTTTTTATTTAAAGGCGTGCAACAGATATGATAAAATGTAAACTTCACAGAATGTAGATGTAGAGTTGTTATAAGAAGCTATCGGCACATCCAATATGCAGAAATATTCTTCAGGAAATGACCATAAGCACCTGAAGTAACTACTGAAAGAGAAAATGCTGTAATAATATAAATATCAGCAGCAATGACATGGCAAACAAACAGGTTAAGGGAGCCCTCCTGTTGGGCAGTGCAGGGACCAACTTTATATGAGAGGAACATCCCTCTGACTTCTATTAGATGCTACAGATTCACAGGGGGGAGTCAGGTGTGGAGTATTCAACTAGAGTCTGTGCATGCCAATTTTTATTAAAGTAAATATAAGAGAAAGAAAAGCAAAGGTGAAGACAAGAAAAGAAGGGAGAGAATGAGAAAAAAATAAAGTAAAGTGGGGTAAAGGAGCTGGAGGGGGAAAAAAGCAAGTCACCCCTGGGAAGCAGAAGTACCCATTACTAGTCAGGCAGTATAAATCCCAGGTAAGTGATATAGTTTATGCATATTGGAGGAATTAATCAGAGAAGCAGAAGTTATCCCAGTAAAATCATCTGGCTCCTCTGACTTATATTGAAGAGCAGAAGTCAGGTCTTCCATCTGTTCAGTGTCATTTACTCTTGCGAGTCATTGGGCTACTGTTGGTGTAGACTGTTTCCTCATACACACCCTTGTGGCTTTAAGAAGGTGTTTGAGAAGGTACTTCTCAAACACCTTCTCTCTCCGTGCTCTCAGCCCCAGAAGGATTTACCCCCTTAATGACCAGGCCATTTTTGCCATGCTTCACTGCGTCGCTTTAACTGACAATTGCGCTGTCGTGCAACATTGTACCCAAACAAAATTGATGTCCTTTCTTCCCCACAAATAGAGCTTTCTTTTTGTGGCATTTGATCACCTCTGTGCTTTTTATTTTTTGCGCTATAAACAAAAAAAAGAGTGACAATTTTTAAAAAAACACAATTTTGTACTTTTTGCTATAATAAATATCCCAAAATAAAAAAAATGTTTTCCTCAGTTTAGGCTGATATGTATTCTCTTACATATTTTCGGTTTAAAAAAAAAATCATAATTTTTATCGTGACTGCGACATTGCGTCGGACACTTTTGGCACTTTTTTTGGGACCAGTGACATTTATACAGCGATCAGAGCTAAAAATAGCCATTGATTACTGTATAAGCGTCATTGGCAGGATTAGCGGGACTGCGACATTGCGGCGGACAAATCTGACCCCAAGTGACACTTTTTGGGAATCAGTGACATTATTGCAGTGATCAGTGCTAAAAAAAAAAAAGTACTGATCAATGTATAAATGATACGGGCAGGGAAGAGGTTAACACTAGGAGGCGATCAAGGGGTTAACTGTGTTCCCTGGGTGTGTTATAACTGTGTGGGGGATGGGCTTACTGGGACAACACAGAGATTGCTGTTCCTGATTATTAGGAACAGCCGATCTCAGTATTGTCCCCTGTCAGAACAGGGATCCGCCTTGTTTACATAGGTAGATCCCCGTTCTGCCTCTCTTTACCGCGATCGTGGGTGGCCGGCGGACCCGCAGGCGAGCGCCTTATGCAAGGAACGGCGTCGGTTCACACAGCCGGGCTGCCCTGCCGCAGTATATGGGCGGTCCGGAAGTGGTTAAGTAGGACTGCAGCTGGGTCATCATGTAGGGAGATGTCTGTAAATTTGTGTACAAGTTGAAGAACTGGCTTCCAAAAAGTTTGGAGCATTCCCAGAAAATGTGTAAGATGGTGCTTGGGTGTAGGCCGTAACGCCAACATGGCCAGTGTGATGGAAAAACAGTTTAGCCAAAACCAACACAGTTCTATACCAATGGGTAATTTTTTTGTAAGTGGTCTTATGATACTTACTACAGAGAGAGAATTTCTGCGCAAAGAAGAGTATGCGCTCCTTTTAGGGTTCTGTAAAGGTGACTTGCTGGTCTCTCTCCCACTTTGTTAAAAAAGGTGGGTCCGAGACGGCATGGGGATCCAAAATGGATTTTTAAGATGTAGAGAGAGACCTCCAGGCCCAGCCCTTGCCCAAACATAGCTCCTCAAAGGAGTGGAGCTCCCAGGGGAAAAGCACAGGCTTGGGCAACAAACCCAGGAAATGTGACAGCTGGTTAACCCTCCAGTAATCTAATACAAGAGGGGCCTGTCTAGTAAGCAAGATCTTGGTGGGGATCCAGCTGGCGGGCTGCAAGAAATAAGAGGCCCTTAAAAGCCTCTGTGGAGATTGCCAAAGAGATATTGGATCTGTGAGACTGGGTGAGAACCCCGGGTAACCAACAGTTGGCATCATAGGGGAAAGAAAACTGCTCAGTGTGGATAAGCGGAAAAGTCTGTCCATTTAAGAAAGAGTGGTGCCAATCAACAGGTGGGTAGCTAAATGGGCAACCTGGTGTTTCCCTGCCCAGGGTAGGCCTGCGAGCGAAGCTTGAGCGGCCTCCTGTTCCGGCACCACCCAGAGTTTCTGATTTCCATGTTTACATCAGTCAACGACGTGAGTCATGTGTCGCCGTGTAGTACAGGGTGGGATCAGGGAAGCCTAATTTCGTCCCTAAGTTTCAGCCTCAACAACAACGCTCTGCCAAGACATGGGTGTTGGCCATGTCATATGAATTTGAGAAATGCTGAGCGCACCAAATGGAAAAAAGTCAGAGGTATTTTGACAGGGTGTGCTTGTAACAAGTACAAGAGTCCGGGCATTACATTCATCTTAAAGTGGGTGTAAACCCGATTCATGAAATTTGAGCTGGGCACATATACAGTATCTCACAAAAGTGAGTACACTTCTTTTATTATATCTTTTGATGTGACAACACTGAAGAAATGACACTTTGCTACAATGTAAAGTAGTGAGTGTACAGCTTGTATAACAGTGAAATTTGCTGTCCCCTCAAAATAACTCAACACACAGCCATTAATGTCTATACTGCTGGCAATAAAAGTGAGTACACCCCTAAGTGAAAATGTCCAAATTGGGCCCAGTTAGCCATTTTCCCTCCCCGGTGTCATGTGACTTGTTAGTATCCCCAAAACAACCTCTGGATATGATGCTGAGCACGTGCACTCAACTTCTTTGGTCAACCATGGCGAGGCCTGTTCTGAGTGTAACCTGTCATGAAAAGATGTAAAATATTTACAAAAATGTGAGGGGTGTACTCACTTTTGTGAGATGCTGTATCTGCGGTGTTTTTTTATCTCTCTTCAAAGCACCAAGTCCCTGTCTTTCTGCTGCTCCATTCTTCTGTTATCAGCATGATTACTTCTGGCAAGTTCTCTGCATGAATTTTGTGTCATGGGAGGTTGCTATAAATAGATTAGCAGAAAGCTGATTATTCACAAAACAGCTCTGCAAGTCTCTGCCTGTCTCTACCTATAAGGAGAGAGGGCCTTTCCTCCAATCAGCTGTCTTGGCTGTATGCCCAGGCTTCACTCCCAGTGCTTAACAGGGAAAGAAAATCTGTAACACAATGTGCACTAAAGAATGTGGAAAGCTGAAGACAGCAGATATACATGTAAAACATATGTAGGGAGATTTGTTTCATCTCTGTGTATCCTCTGAGGCTGTTCACTTTACTGGGTATATGTGAGGGTTTACATCCACTTTAAGTACATTGCAGCAGCCGAGCCAACATAGGGCCAGGGAGTCCCATTTCGTAAGGTAGGTAGTTGGAATTAACAGGAGAGGCTTGAAATTGAGAGCAATAATATTCAAATTAGCAGACATTCTGGTCCCCAAGTACTGAATTAAGCTAGCTACCCATTGTAATGGTTAAAAAGGGGAGCAAGGCCCACCATGGTAGAGAAAGATAGAAACCTTTAATTTTTGAAGATTGACCTTAAGCTTGGATAATGCTTGTTAGGTCGGCGAGTCAAAATGTTGAAGTCCAAGACAGCCAGGCAACTAAAATTTTCATAAGGAGTTGAGGAATGGTATCCTCCAAATTCCTGCCAGTACAGATTTTCTTTAAAAATGCAGGCATCAACATCAGAGCACCTTACGATTTTATTCTATGACCATCACCTATATATAAAAGCTCTGTACGAGGTGTGACAATTTAAATCCTGAATGACTTTAAAAAAAAAAAAAAAAACACCACCATAGCGCTACGCTGCGGGCGTTCCGGGAATTAATTTGTCACACCTCGTGTGTACGTATACTGTAGATCAGGGCTCGACAAACCCCGGGCGCCAGGTCGCATTTGCGACTAGAATTAGCGACCTGGCGCCTGGGGCGGCACAGCTGGGGTGTCCTGTGTCCGTTCGACACCCCCCCCCCCCCTCCCGGCGATCGCGTTGGGCCGCGCCGGTAATTGAGGCCCCGGCTTTGCGGCCTACTGCAGTCCTATGGTTCCTTCTGCAATCGGGCGCCCTCTGGTGGTGGCCATTGGTATGACAAGACATCCACCAATGCTAATGGAGCTTCCCCTGCCTGTTTTCACTGCCCACTCATCTCCTTCCCTTTACTTAGAACCCCCAAACATTATATATATTTTTTATTCTAACACCCTAGAGAATAAAATGGCGGTCATTGCAATACTTTCTGTGACACCGTATTTGCGCAGCGGACTTACAAGCGCACTTTTTTGGGAAAAAATACTTTTTTTAATTAAAAAATAAGAAAACCGTAAAGTTAGCCCAATTTTTTTTATATTGTGAAAGATAATGTTACGCCGAGTAAATTGATACCCAACATGTCACGCTTCAAAATTGCGCCCGCTCGTGGAATGGCGACAAACTTTTACCCTTTAAAATCTCCATAGGCGACGTTTAAAAAAATTCTACAGGTTGCATGTTTTGAGTTACAGAGGAGGTCCAGGACTAGAATTATTGCTATCACTCTAACGATCGCGGCGATACCTCACGTGTGGTTTGAACACCGTTTTCATATGCGGGCGCTACTCACATATGCGTTTTGCTTTTTTTTTCTTATATATTTCTTATATATTTTACTTTTTATATTTTTTTATATATTTTTTTTTTACACTGTTTAAAAAAAAAAAAAAAAAATGGTGTCACTTTTATTTCTATTACAAGGGATGGGGCACATTTAAATATTTTTTTTTTCTTATTATTTTAACTTTTTTTTTTTTTTTTTTTAAAGAACAGCGAAAAAAAAAAGTCACTTTTATTCCTATTACAAGGAATGTAAAAATCCCTTGTAATAGAAAAAAAACATGACAGGACCTCTTAAATATGAGATCTGGGGTCAAAAAGACCTCGGATCTCATATTTACTCTAAAATGCATTAAAAAAATTTTTTAAAAAATTGTCATTTTGAAAAAAATAAATAATAAAATGTCCCTTTAAGAGCTATGGGTGGAAGTGACGATTTGACGTCGCTTCCGCCCTGCAATGACTTGGAGATGGGCGGGGCCATCTTCCTCTCACTCGTCTCCATGTCAGGCCAGGGACAGATCCGGATCACCTCCGCCGTTACCGACGGCCATGGTAAGCGGTGAAGGGCACCGGAGAGCGGCGGTAGGGGGGCACCCTCTCCTGCCGCCGATAAAAGTGATCTCGCTGCGAATCTGCTGCAGAGACCACTTTTATCTGAAAGAGAACTGCCGGCTCTTGAAGAGAATACCGGGGTTATGGTAGCTGCTACCATAACAACGGTACTTCTCTTCAAAGACAGGACGTATATAGTCGTCCTGCGGGAAGGAAGTGGTTAATTAAAATGAATTTATTATTTGTCATCTCCCTGCTTGGCCCCTTTCACACGGGCTGTCTGATCAGGTTCGCCTGTCAGTTTTTCAGGCGGACCTGATTGGATCCTTAGCGGGAATATGGCGGTCTTGTGTCCCTGCATGGCAGGAAATAAAAGCAGTCACATTCGTTCTAGTCGTCTGTGTAAATTTAAGATTGGTTAATTTTTATATTGAAAATTAAGCTTTGTCGGTCGTTTTAAAAAAAAAAAACCTGGCTCCTAACTTTTTTAGCTGGCTCCCAGATTCCAAGCAAATTTGTCAAGCCCTGCTGTAGATAACGGATCCTTTCATCTTTAACATTTTTCACTAAGCACTACTATTGTGTCTATGAAAGCAACTGCATATTGGATCAGTAGCAGTTTGTCTACCAGCTTATCTGTTTTGTACAAGTGGTTGGAGCTTGTCTTGTTTTCTGTATTTTCAGAGACGTTCGCCTCATCATCCTGGAACATAATCGCTGGTCTATGATTGAGAAATACAGGACCATGCTAAAGGGTGTGAGCTTGGAGCAGCTGAACTCTTTTGTAGACCAGTTAAAGTCCCGTCTTTATGTGGAGGGCTTGGTACAGGGCAACGTCACTAGTAAGGTAGGCGGGACAATAAATGTTGTATTGAAAATTCTGCACCCCCCCCCCCCCCCAAAACAATTTTATTTTAAACAAAAGTGGGGTCAGTGGTTTATTAACTGCATTTGCAATATTTGATTAGATTTGTTTTAAAAATGTGCATGTTCTTTGTTTCCTTCTCTTCAGGAGTCTGCAGAGTTCCTGAATTATGTCATAAGGTGAGACTATAAATGTTACAAATGTGTGCACAAAGGGAACCCTAGGGATGAACTATAGAGGCTCCCATTGTTGATTCTATAAATACTAGTGCTTTGCAGTCTTTTTGATCCAGTGGCTTCAGTACTTAAGTCAGAAACTTGGAACAAGTATGCCAATTTACTCTGACTTTTCTGATCTGCATGCTTGTTTCAGGTTAGCGTCTGAGAGTACTCTAATCCAGCCGCAACCAGGCAACTGTTGCAGGCTCTGTACTTGTCTCAGTACAAGTTTCCTTTGTGTATAAGTTGATTCTCAAGGAAGATTGGAAGAACCTCTTCTACAGAAATGAACAGAATATATTTGTTCCTTGGTGCATGGAGATTTACCCCTCCTTGCTTCATCTTGTGGCATCCTGGGCTACCAGGCCTGAAGGATCATTGTGAGCGTGTATCCCAAACAGGAGTCTCCTAATTGCTAGAGAGCATGAGCAGGCATAAAATCTACCTGCATTTTAGTGCACTTTACGTTATTGAGACCCAGTTCTAATTACCCCCTCCCCCCCCCATCATCCCTGCAAAGCCAGGTATCTACCAGTCTCCACCCTGCCAAGACTTTATATAGACTCAAACCCATACAGCATCTTCTTGAAATACCTTCTAGTTGGATCCTGCTTCTGAGGACGCAACCTTATGCCCCATACACATGAGCGGAATTTCCGTCTGAAAAATCTTGGATGGTTTTTCCGACAGAATTCCGCTCAAGCTTGCCTTGCATACACACGTTCACACAAAAGTTCTCTGAACTTTTGACCGTCAAGAACGCGGTGGCGTACAGCACTACGACGAGCCAAAAAAATTAAGTTCAATGCTTCCCGAGCATGCGTCAAATTGTTTCCGAGCATGCGTGTTTTTTTTGCGCGTCGGAATTGCATACAGACGAACGGATTTTCCGTCCGAAAAATAGAGAACAAACCAGCTCTCAATCTTTTGCTGGAGGAAATTCAGACAGAAAAAGTTGGATGGAGCATACACACGGTCGGAATATCCGACCAAAAGCTCCCATCACACTTTTTTTGACGTAAATTCCGACCATGTGTATGCAGCATAAGTCTTTATTAATTCCAATAAAAAGTCTGTATTTCCCCATGTCTCCTTTGTAATGGGGAACAATTCACTTTCCTTCTGTTGTAGCATGAACAGATTGCTCTGTCTTTCCTTCAGCCTGTAAATAGAAGCATTTGAAAACATTTCTTTTTATCTGATCGGTAGGCTGCATTTTGGTGGACACTGGTTCAGCCATTACAAAAAGCTTGCATTGTGTGTAATGTTGTAGACTCTGCCACTGAGAGCAGGAATACTGGTTGGGTAATGTGACAGAAGCAGAGATAGGAAGTGTCATGTCGTAAGGATCATCTAGAAAATCTGAAGTACTGTTGTAATGTATGCTGCCTGCTATGTGCCTAGTGTAAACTGACTTGATGTCTTTTTCCCTTTCTTAAGTAAGCTGCAGTATCAACCTCTGGAACAGATGATTCCTGTGCAGTTCCAGGTAGTAGAGCTTCCAACTGCTCATCACTTGTGTAAAATCAAGTCCCTGAATAAAGGGGATACCAACTCTGAGGTCACTGTGTACTACCAGGTGAGAACTTGACTTTATACAGATGTGCCCTGTGACTTATTATTTCTCTTCATTGTGAGCTCATTGACTCCATGTCAGCCCCTAATGACCTGTATTTATTGCAGTCTGGTGCTAAGAATTTACGGGAATACACACTGATGGAGCTCTTGGTGGTAAGTACTTTTGTTTTACATGGCAAATAAGTTGCTAATGCCTTGGAAATTTGGCAATCCATGGTGCATATGGCAGAACTCCTCCTCATCCAATAGTTTACAGTTGTAAATATATAAACAGGTGAATCGAGCTGTCTCTTCAAATAGAGTGTTAGCAGCTGACACAGCAAAAGGATCAATTTGCAAAGTAGAAAAAAAAAAAATATATATATATATATATATATATATATATATAAGAGTGCAGCGCTAAAACAATTTACAGTTGGCCTTGATATTAGATCTCAAACAGCAAATAGAAAATCTGGAGGCTTCTAATGTTATCTGCATCATGGAAAAAATGAAAAGGTTTTTAAGGAATCCCTTGCCTCTGTTTCAAAAAGGATCTTTAAATAAGAGTAAATTGCAAGCAAGTTGTAGCATAATTGTTTGAATCTGTCTTTCAGATGCATATGGAAGAACCTTGTTTTGATTTTCTGAGGACAAAGCAGACATTGGGGTAAGCTGCTTCTGAAGCAGAAGTAATAAAATCAGTTTTAGATAACTATGTAATGGTGCGCTGTTCCATTAATTTATCATCAGTAATAGTAAGATGATAAAAATAACTATATTCAAAAATGAAATGAAAAAAACCCATCACACTAAATGTCAAAACATTGCTGATTCACAAGAAATTGTAATAATCCATCATTTAAAGTGCGATGTGCAATACTCAAAAATGCTTATAAGTGCAATTATTTCCAGAATTCATATAATTGTGCTCCAACAAAAGAAATTGATTGAACATGTGTTCCAAAGTCAACATAAAAAAATGCCCCAACAGTTCATTTTAATCTCCTTGTATAAAGTTGATATGTGGTTCCAAATTCCCCACATGTGAGAAGAGGAAAAAGTGTCCTTGTGCAAAATAAATAAATCAAAAGTGCTTGTGCATCATCACCCTGCTCCAACACCAAAAAGATTGGCCGCTAACCAGACAGATTGACCCCACATAGGAGATCATATGGCCATAAACAGGATCACATCTAAGGGTTGGTCATCAAGCCGGCCTCAGAAGGTTAGGATGGATCCAAGCACATGTCACTCACTTTTTCCTAATTCTATTACAGCTGTCACTTGACTCAGCTCTTTCCCAGCCTGTCTGCAGGGAAACAGTGGCAGGATGAGCCTCTAGTCCTTTACAGCCTGCACTATGCAACGAAAATAGGTAGAATTATTTCTAGTGCTACACATGTAAATATCTACTAAAAGGTGCACGTTTATAAGATATTTACTGTACCCTACAGGTAAGCCTTTATAAGCTCACCTTATTATGCTTAGCTGTAGGTACAAAACAATAGTGGGAGTTTACTTCCACTTTAATGCACTGTAAGGCCCCATGTACACGGGACGCTGTTAAACGCGCATTCAGAGGCAGTTGGACGCTTTTTTCAACTGCCCCTGAACTCATTCAATGTTATCCTATGTGACCATGTACACAGTCTCCTTTATTGCCGTTTTTTTGCAGTTGCGTTTAACAGCGTTTCTTTGGAAGCAAAAAAATTGGGTTCAGACGCAGAAGATTTCCATGTTTCAGGCGCTAAACGCGGCTAAACACGGTACCCGCGTTTAGACGCGTTTTCGTTTATAAGTGTTTTTAAAGGTACCCTATATTTTAGACCTGAAAAGAGAAAAATATGATGGAAAACAATGAAAAAACATAAAAAAAAATAGTTAAAAATGTTTTAATTACTTGCGATGATTCATAGACCATATATAGCCCTTGATGCAATGCAATACACCACTGGCATTGCTGTATCCGAATTGGTGTCCATGTGTGTCAGACTGGGTCGTACTTTTTCAAGTAGAAGGTCAAATGTGCACACTACACTATCTAGGGGAGTCTCAATTTTAATCGCTAAAAGCACTCACTTCGAGCTCCAGGACTCAGTAGTCGACTCATTGGGCAGGTATGTTCTACTGAAAGCTAAGATACACGGGGACATGCTTCTCCTTATGGCGTTCTATGTGCCACCACCGTTCAGCGCGGGTGTCATTGCTGCTGGGTTCGATTTCATGGCCTTGCATCCTGGCATCCCTGCTGTGTGGCTTGGTGACTTCAATAACGTTCTAGATCCAGCCATAGACAGACTCAACACGTCAACTACAGAACCAGTGGCGTCACACCCCACAAGATTCGCCAGACTACTATCTGATTTTAACCTAGTGGATACGTGGAGGTTCAGGAACCCTGTAGACAAGCGGTTTTCCTGCTTCTCCACGTCCCACCGAGCCATGTCCCGAATAGACCTAATATTGGTATCTAAAGTGCTCCTCCCTAGACTGTCAGACGCGGGCTTCTCTCCTAGGTCCCTATCAGATCACTGCCCTTACTGGGCCATACTTACCGTCCCCCACAGCCGCCCCCCGATGTCGTGGAGGTTAAACCCTTTCTGGCTGACATTATTGCTGGAGGAGGATGACCTCTCGACGGAGTGGGGAAACTATTTTCATCTCAACGAGGGGTCTGCCTCAGTTCAGATAGTGTGGGAGGCTTTCAAGAAACACGCACGTATGATACTAACTAACAGAATTAATAACCTTAAAAGAGTGTCAGAATCGGCCATAATTAAGGCGGAGGAGAGCCTCCGAGACGCTGAAAAGACATTCCTCGAGGCCCCCACTGCAGACAGAGCTGACAGCCTTAAACTTTGTTCAAGGGTGTTGACCCAGCTACACTATGAAAAGTCCAAAAGAAAACTTTTTTTCCATAGACAGAGGTCATTCGAGCATGGGGAACGGGCGGGAAAACTCCTCGCATACTTGATACACAGCGAGGATAGACCCCCTGTGGTAATCTCACTGCGTTCATCCAGTGGAGCTATAGAAACAGAACCACATAGAGTTACAGATATCTTTAGAAAATTCTTCCACAAACTCTACACAGCAACAGCCTCACCCGATACCACCCCAATGGAAACATTCCTAGGAGAGCTGACAATTCCCCAGCTCTCTGCAGAACAAGTTGAGGAACTAGAAGCCCCACTGACAATAGATGAGGTATCGGGAGCCCTGGCGGAACTCCCGGCCTCGAAGTCCCCGGGCTCGGACGGCCTACCAGTGGAGTTCTACTCCACATATTCGGTAGTACTGATCCCCAGACTGCTACAGTTGTACGAGGCCATATTCAAGGACTCTAGACTACCAGCATCCATGAGAGAGGCCACCATAGTATTGATCCCCAAACCTGGGAAGGACCCACTTATTCCCGAGTCCTACCGCCCCATATCTCTACTCCAAGTAGATATCAAAATTCTTGCAAAAATTCTAGCCATCCGCCTTAACAAAGTAATCCTCTCCTTAATACACAGTGATCAAGCGGGGTTTATGCCGGGCAGAAATACATCCTTCAACCTTAGAAGACTGTTCATGAACCTACAAGCCGCACATGACAACATAGGGTCTAGAATAATCGTCGCCTTGGATACAGCCAAGGCGTTCGATTCAGTGGAATGGGTGTACTTGTGGAGGTGCCTGGGCAGATTCGGATTCGGCCCAAAATGTATAAAATGGGTGCAACTCTTGTACCAATCTCCATCAGCAAGGGTACTAGCGAACGGATGGCCATCCGACCAATTCCTGTTATCTAGGGGCACGAGACAGGGGTGCCCTCTGTCGCCTCTACTGTATGCATTGGCGGCAGAACCTCTGGCCGTGGCCATCCGGGCACACCCCGAAATTAAAGGGCTTAGCCGGGGAGATGTGACCGAAAAAATCAGCACCTACGCAGACGACACCCTGTTATACCTAGATGACTCTGAGAGCTCCTTGCCCCTTGCACTGGACCTTATAGAACGATTCGGCAGGTTCTCCGGCCTCCGGATCAACTGGGACAAATCCCAGATATTACCCCTTGACAGCTTCCCGCAACCCAGGAACAGGGCCGAACTACCCCTGCAGAGAGTAGACACTATAAAATACTTGGCCATAAAAACCACAAAAGACCCAGCAGGCTACGAGACACTCAACATAACCCCGCTGTTTGCAATGCTTAAGCACAAAACACAGGTGTGGGCCCGCCTTCCACTGAGAGTAATGGGACGAATCAACCTGACCAAAATGGTCCTCCTACCTAAAATTCTCTACATGATTTGGCACTCGCCAATATACCTAGTGCTTAGGCATTTCAAGCTGATGGAAGCCATCATAAAACCATTCGTATGGGGCAATAAAAGACATAAAATAGCATGGCAGAAACTTAAAAACCCCACGGACCTGGCGGGAATGGCTGTGCCGGACTTTAATGTTTATTACATCGCAGCGCAGCTATCCCAGCTATTTCATGTGGATAAGACAGATAGGGAAAGATTCCTGCACTTAGTGTGCCCAAAGAGGTCCCAGGCATCACAAGATCCACTAACTGTAATAACGGGGAAAGCCACAGGGGCAGACAGGAACACCAACCGCAAAACACTACCCTACCACTATACCAAAATATGGAACCTGTCCATGCATAGACTCCAACTACCGACGATTAATGAATTCACTCCTCTGTGGCACAATTCAAACCTCCCTGAATTTGATTTGCTACCGGACAGTGAACTGTGGAGCTCCAGAGGGATCATTTATCTACTACACATCGTACACCACGACAAGCTAAAAACGTTCGATAGGCTAAAAATAGAATACATGCTCCCAAACCAAATGCTTTTTAGGTACATGCAATTGCGTCATGCCTTTTATACACAGTTCCCTTCGGGGGAATGTCACATGGCAAGCAACCCATTAATGGAAGCAGTGAAATGCCCTGACCCAAAAAAACTAATCTCCCAGTTCTACTCAATGCTAACGACACCACAGGCTACTTCATCAGCCTACGCCCTGAAAACAAGGTGGGAAGGAGAGGTAGGAACACTGGCAGATGACGAATGGAGCGATGCTCTAGACGCATGCAAACTAGTGTCCCCCAGACTGTCAGACCGTTTGACCCAACTGTTCATTATCCACAGAGCATACCTCACGCCATTAAGACTGTCCAAATACAGGGGGGATCAATCCACAATGTGCACAATTTGCAACCAAGCTACCGGAACCTTTTTTCATTTATTGTGGCAGTGCCCCCAAATCCAGGCATATTGGGCACAAGTGGTGAGATTCCTTCATGACACAATGGGCTCCCCCGTAACACTGCAGCCCAAACTCTGCCTATTGGGTATTTTATCAGACCCCGAAATAAATAAATTCCAAAAGGTCTTCGTGCATGAAACACTCTTCTCTGCTCGAAAAGTCATTGCTAGGGCCTGGATGAGACCTAATCCTCCGGAGCTCTCGCACTGGCTGGCTGAAGTCAACAATACATTACCCTATAAAAAATTGATCTATATACACAGAGGTTGCCCCCTGAAGTATGAACAAATATGGGACAAGTGGACACAGTCATCTGACACCTGTACTTAAAAACAAACTAGGTAACAAGATAGCCCGGGGACCAAACCCCCCCCCCCCCCCAAAAGGAAGAAAGAGCCGAGACATGGGTTATAGCACTGAATATAACTTTATTTATATGTTCTGGAAAATGCACTGTTATTTTTTTATGGTTTTCACAGGGTACACCATACTCCCTTTCTTTTCTTTCTTTATTTTTTGTTAATCCTCAATAAATCTGCATTTAATGTAACAAGCTTTGACAGAACTCACCCGATTCAACTACATTGTTAGAAATATCACAACTATGTTCCGTGCAAGGCCCAACAAACCGGTATAATACCCTTACTAATGTATAACCTGAAGATATTACAATGTATTTGTTCACAATGTACCTCTGTAATTCTTTATTTTTTTATGACAAATAAAACTTTTCTGATTAAAAGAAGGTCAAATGTGGCAATGGACATGCGTGTGAAATGGAAAAAAATTTTCAGGGCAGGTACGCAGCTGTACGTACATATTTACAAAATATCCTGCCGACATTCGCCGCACAATCAAAGGATGGGTCCAATAGCGACGAACTCTGACTCTGACTCTCTCATGCAATTTTCTAGGTCGTTCTAGCCTCATCAAGAGCAATGTCAGGAGCATTTCCTCACATATGCTCGTTATGGAATCCATTGCAAAAAAAAGCACAGAAATAGAGGCAAATACAAGTACACAACTACTTTCTCTGCTGCTCACTCTGGTCAAAATGGCTGAAATAGTTAACTACAGTGTTTTTTTAGCTTGGGGAGGGTCTTAAATGAGGTAATCTTAATAAACGCTTCTAGACGCAAACGCAGCTAAACGGGAATTTTAAACGCAGGTTTCAAGGTGTCAAAAAATTTTGTTCAGAGAACTTTGCCTCAGCGTCCCGTGTACGTGGGGCCTTAAAGTCAACCCAGGGAAATGATAGATCTTAGGATGATGTGGTCTTGCATACCTTAAAAATACTAACCTTAAGGCCTCATGTACACTGCTGCTGGTAAACGGACGTTTAGGAGCTGTTGGGCATTTTTTTTCAACTGCCCCTGAACTCTCCTCAATGTGTTATCAGTACATGTACACAGGGTCATTTACAGTCGTTTCTAGGTAGTTGAGTTTAAAGACTTTTTTTTTGGGAACGCAAAAAAATGGGTTCAGAAGCTGAGTTTAGGGGCATTTCAAGCGCCAAACGCTTCTAAACGTGGTAACTCGCATTTAGCCGTGTTTTCGTTTACAGGGATTTTTCATTTTTGGCTATTTTGAAAAAAAAATTAAATAAAATGATTTCATTTTTAAAATTTTTTTTTTTTAAACGCTTCTAAACGCAAACACGGCTAAACGTGTTTAAAACAGACGTCTTAAACGTGGGTTACTATCTGTTAAGTTAAATCGTTCAGAAGAGGTTGTATAAACATCCCGTGTACATGAAGCCTTAGCCACCAGCCAATATTTCGAGGTAAAATTAGGAAACTGACCAGGAACAGCAAACAGTTGTTCCAAAGACTAATGTTGATGAGGCCTCTATAATATCATTGGTCACACTGATGCAGTTTCTTCCACAACATCTTTTTGTAGATACCATGTGTATCCAACCTGCAGAAACACTTCTGGAATTCTGGGATTTTCAGTCACAGTGGAAACGCAAGCAAATAAGTACAAGTAAGTGAGATGAAAATTGCCTGCAGTTGTAAATGTTCTTACAATGCAGAATGTTTTGGAAATACCAATGTTGGTTGTACTTTTTATTTAATGCTTTTCTACTTTCACCAATAAACATGGAAAAAAGTCATTCAAGCTCAGACTCCTACATGTAAGCTGCAGCTGATGGCTAGTTGAACTACAAATTTTATTTTATGTTTTAGGGCTCATTTACACTTGCTTTGACTTCAACACACATTAAAGCGCCTACCACTTCAACATGTTTTTTTTTATTGTCTTTTTTATGTGTTTTTTTAATGCTTCTGCAATGCTTCAGCGGTGCTTTGATGATATCTCATACCTGAAATACCTCCAAAACAAAGTGAATCTAAAGCTGAATAAAAGCCTCTCAAAAGCTGCAGGCGAGCTTTGTCATAGACTTCTATCCAGTCTCTGAAGCACCACTAAAGCGACATGGGGTATAGTTTTTGAAGCAGGCATGCACAACATGTGACTAGGGCTGTAAGGTAACCATTTTATTTAGTGACGGGTGCTTTGATTGGCATTCAGGCATACATTTTAAATAGCGTGTCCAGTGACTTGTTTTGAAGTAAGTGCAAACGAGTCCTAGAGATTCTGCCAGAGAGATCTTGTTGCCTTCTGTTTTTCCCTGTTAAATTAAATTTAATTCCCCACTCATTATGTATGTATGTTATCAATTCTAACTGAAATATCCACTGGACAGTGTAAGATTCTATATAGTGACATAGTGACCATGGTTAGAAGGAAGTGAAGATATATCACTGCTGTATTGCTGAAGAATTATAAGAGATGAATCATCAACTCATTTGCAGCTACTAGAAATTGACATATGGGGTATCGTTGAGAGAAATAACTCTTTAACCACTTTAGCCCCGGAAGAATTTACCTCCTTCCTGACCAGAGCACTTTTAGCGATTCCGCACTGCGTCGCTTTAACAGACATTTGCGCGGTTGTGCGATGCTGTACCCAAACAAAATTGATGTCCTTTTTTTCCCACAAATAGAGCTTTCTTTTGGTGGTATTTGATCGCCTCTGCGGTTTTTATTTTTTGCGCTATAAACAAAAAAAGAGCGACAATTTTGAGAAAAAAAGCATTATTTTTTGCTATAATAAATATCCCCAAAAATTTATAAAAAAAAACAATTTTCTTCCTCAGTTTAGACCGATTATGGATTCTTCTACATATTTTTGATAAAAAAAATGGCAATAAGCGTATATTGATTGGTTTGCGCAGAAGTTATAGCGTGCACAAAATAGGGGATAGATTTATAGCATTTTCATTATTTTTTTTTTTTACTAGTAATGTCGGCTATCTGCGATCTTTTTTTTTTTTTTTTTTTTTTTATCGTGACTGCGACATTATGGCACACACACCGGACAATTTTGACACATTTTTGGAACCATTGGCATTAATACAGCGATCAGTGCGATTAAAAATGCATTGATTACTGTACAAATGTCACTGGCAGTGAAGGGGTTAACTATGTTCCCTGGGAGGTGATTCTAACTGAAGGAGGAGGGACTAACTACAGGAAGTGACGGATCGTGGTTCCTAGCTAATAGGAACACACGATCTGTCACTCCTGTCAGAACAGGGAAGTGTATGTTTACACACACTCGTCCCTGTTCTGTGTCTCCTGCTTACGATCGCTCGTGGCCGGCGGTCATCGCGACCGTCGGCCACGAGCATCGGCACCCCCACTGTGCAGCAGCCGCACGTGCGTGCCTGCTATCCGGGCCTAACAAGATCACGTGCAGTAATGTGATTTCGCGCAGGGGAGCCAGCCTGCCGCAGTAAAACTGCGGCGGCTGGTCCGGAAGTGGTTAAAAGAGAAATAGGTTTTTTTTCATTTTATTTTTTTTTATTTTAAATAAACATTTATACTCGCCTAGGTGGATGTTGCATCTGTCCCCCACCGCTGGTTGCTCAGTACTTCACTGAGTAGAGAGCGGGCGACTGTCAGTCACCGACTCTCTGCCCCTCCAGTTCTCACTGGAGTGCCAGGCTGGGTAGGGGGTGGGAGCTGCTAGCTCAGTCCCAGAGCGATGCACTGAGAGGCCGAGCCACCTGCCGGTCCAGGCATCTAGGAAGATCCTGACTGTAAAGTCTGGATCTTTCCCGAGCCTGGATTTGCTGGGTGACATCAGCTGACAAGCTAAAGCCCACTGTCGGCCAGAAATGGGTCAAAGGAGTGCAGAACGAACTGCACTTTTGTGATTCCTAGGAGAAGTACAGCCAAAATAGCTTTTGCTATACTCCTCCTTTAAAGCGGGACTACAGGCAAACAGGTAAATGGACAGTTGAAATATTAACCTAAAAACTGTTTTACCTGCCACTGTATTTGTATTCCTGTCCGCTTATTCATTATTTACACAGTTCTGCGGCACAGTCACACTGGAGACTTTATTTTTCTTTTTAGCAGTTAAAGCAGAATCCATAACAACTTGATAAAAAATAATGTTCTTTAGCAAGGAACATACATTAATAATCATATTACCAAAATTAGTGTGTGCTGAAAATTGCCTCCAACATTGCTCCTGTTTCTTCTTGCTGGAGGCTGCCATTTTGCTGAAGCCCAGAGCCCCTGAACAGCAGTAAATCATAAAGCGGAACTAAACCTATTCATTTAACAGTTTCAAAAAACATTGCGAACGGTCACATTTGCTTTTGTCTTAACCAAACTATCAAACCATCAAATGGCTGGTGTCATACTGATCACATGTGCAGCACCATGGTAGTTGGAGATCATACAGAAGCAGCTTCCTTGGCTGTAAAGGATAGGAGGGTTTGATTCTGCTTTAAGGCTGTCAGCAGATCGGCCTCTACAAATTTAGCAGTGCCTAAAAATGTAGAGCAACGGAGCATGTGCAGAGCAGGGTGAGACCGTGTATTGGATTTTGAACAGTATAGGCACTTATTTTCATGGTTTACATAGCTATACCTGCAAAAGGGGCCAGCCTAAAGTGATCTAGCAGAGTATAATTTTCTGACTAAGTTCTATTTTAAATAACACTTGAGTAGCCCATACATTTTTTTTCGCTCAACCAGCAGGTTGAATGAAAAAAACGGACTCAATTCCCTCATCCACACATTCGATGTGGATGAGAAAATCCTCTGCACTGTAAGATTGTGTTCTGATGGTGGGGAGACTTCCCTGCCGTCTGACTACACTGATCAACTATAGCCGGCAGCACTGATTCAGGGGCAAAAATTCAACAGTGTGGTTCTATACCGGTTGATTGGTAAATCGTCTTCTGTACAACCTCCCTGCCCATACATGGATCGAAATTTACCTGGCCCTTGCTGATCCGACTGAATTTCAAGCCATGTATGGCTGGCTTTACATGTTTTGCCCCTTTCCCAGCTTTTGATTTGGATGGTGAAGGAGAAGCAGCAGACAACGGGGATGTTACTGGTGGCAAGAGCACCCGACTTCCCCAGTGGAAGAAACCAAAGGAGCAGACTGAAGTTGTCAAACTCTCTGACTGTCAAGAAGTGTGCCTTTTGTTTCTACACTCCACCCCAGAATCGAGACCCTCCAGACTCCTGCCCTCCCCTCCACCAACAAGCTGTGTCAGCAAAGTCTGCCAAGTCCTCACAAACCTTCCTTTCTATGAGGGTGCACCTGCATGTCCAGTGTTTCGTGTCCCAGGTGCACTCTAACTGCATGTTGACCGCCCCATGTACATATACTGCGGGGTGACGGCTCCTACAGGCAGAATCGCGTACAGGTATGTGATTCTGCTGTCTGCGACCCACACCCACTGTGATTGGACACAGTGGGAGCCAATCACCGGCTCCAGCCGACCCAATGTCTGCCGGAGGCAGAGGCAGGATCACTGTTCTGTGACAAGGGAAGACCAAGATCCTGTGTTTCTGCTAAGCAGGAACACGGATCTCTGTCTTCCCACAATACAAGCACTCGCCACACAGAACACACTCCTTAGGGGCACAGTTGACCCCCTTGACCGCCCCTGATGTTAACCCCTTTCTTGCCAGTGTCAATACAGTGACAGTGCATATTTTTAGCACTGTTCACTGTATTGGTGTCACTGGTCCCCAAAAAGTGTCAGTGTCTGATTTGTCCACGGCAATGTCGCAGTCCTGGTATAAGTCACTGAGCCCCACCATTACTAGTAATAAATAAAAATTCCATAAATCTATCCCATAGTTTGTAGATGTTATAACTTTTGCGCAAACCAAAAAAATATATGCTTACTGGGATATTTTTTTTTTATTTATTTTTTTTACCAAAAATATATAGCAGAATACATATTGCCCTAAACTGATGAAGAAATTTTGAATTCTTTTTATATTTTTTATTGGCTATATTTTATAGCAGAAAGTAAAACATATTGTTTTTTTGTTTTTTCAAAATTGTCGGTCTTTTCTTGTTTATAGTGCAAAAACTGAAAACCGCAGAGGTGATCAAATACCACCAAAAGAAAACTCTATTTGTGGGGAAAAAAGGACATCAATTTTATTTGGGTACAGCGCTGCATGACAGCGCAATTGTCAGTTAAAGTAACGCAATGCCATATCGCAAAAAATGGCCTGGTCAGCTGAAGTGGTTAAATTGTGTATGCCTGCTGAGCATTTTGTATACAGAACGCGGTTTTGTAGTTACAGACATACAGGGAAGGCACTTGACCTCTTTGGTTCTGTAGTGTGCTTTCCAGCACTGATAATCCCATCTCTGGACGCACCATCAGGCTGTTAAGAATAAAGTTCTTGTAAGGCCGTATACACAGACAGGAATGGCTTCTTTCAACTGAGTAATGAAGTGCCGTCCAGACAGTTTTCTCTGTACACAATGTTTTCATTTAGGAATAACAGAATGTTCCTTCTAGATACTCTAAAATCCATTAATGGTATTGATCTGTCCATAAATTAATGGCTGCATTGTAAGGAGGCATTAAAGTGGTTGTTAAGCCACTATCTCCTCTTTATGTCATCCCCTCTGTCAGATAAAAAGCTCTATCCTAGTGCCTGTGCTTTATATAAAAAAAAAAAAGCAGATTTCTACCCATTTTAACAGGGTCTTCCAGCGATAAGATGACTCCAGGCTCTCTGCTCACCCCGTGTAATATCTCCAGTGGGCGGAGCTGAGGTTCCCCTGCTGACATCAGCCAGGGAGGCGGAGAGGAGGGGAGCTGAGAGTCATGTGATCACTGGAAGACACTGTTAAAACAGGTAGAAATCATTTTATTTTTATTTTTTTTATAAAACACAGGCACTAGGACACAGCTTTTTTTACTGACCGAGGGGATGATATACAGATCAGTTCGTTTTGAAGCATCGGGGAGAGGAGCAGATCAGCGATATTGAGAGATGACAGGCAGGGAGGGGGAGGAAGACAGAGGGAGACCCAGGAGAGCTGCAGATAGCAACCTATGACGGAGGCATGTACTCTGACCACGGTGTCAGGGCTCAGCAGCTCTGATATAGCGTGGTCCGCGTATAGAGGTTAGAAATTGGCAGGATCAGCCAGGTATTTCAGGTGTTAACAGGGGGCCAAATGACACAGCACAAGCACTGTGCTGTATAACGTGCTTTAAAGGAACAGGTCCTCAGCAAACCTGCTGTGACCTCAGAGGAGTTGGGAGTAGGACAGGCGAGAGAATCTGCTAGAAGAGAAACCTGTAGTGCCTCATATTATTTGCATAATATACTGAAAACTGCCTGTTTGAACTTTAGTACTGTGTGAAAAAATGCTGTAAATTAAGAATGCTTTCAGAAATAGAAGTGCTAATGGTTTATTGTTATCAGTTAACAAAATGGAAAGTAAATGAAGAGAAATCCAAATCAAATCAATATTACTGTGCTGACTGACAGTATTGACGGTGCTATAGAAGTACCTGTAATAAATAATAAAAAATCAGCCTCACTTGTGCGGATGGAGTTTTGGCGTCTCTGTTGATCTTGGCTGTGATTTAAATACTAACTTCACCTTTCATTCGATGTTCATGTTACACCTATATTTGGGGTGTAAAATGGAATGTAGCATTCTGTACATTTTTTATTTTGTTTCATGATCTGGTAATGGAAAAACTCACAAAAAAAAGTCACATCTGCCACTTGCAGCAAAGGAACTTGTAGTTCCTATTGTAGCATAAATGTGGTGATGTCTCCACACTCCTAGTTTGATTACTTTCTCCAGCTCTATATCCGAAGGTGCATACCTCTGTACAGACCTGGGGCTAATGGAATAGTCTGCAGAAGCCAATGATCGTAGATGCGATGCATTGCTTCTCCAATGCAAAATTAATAGGTGAACGTTTTCTTCTGTTTGCAGATGTGGAAGTGTGTCTGGCTTTCAGAGGTGCTCAGCTCCTAGAAAGTAGCACTTGGAGGTCCCTCCAGCCTGCTATCAGATAAAGTGTTCTCCCTTTATTTGGATATGGTTGTTAGGAGTCATTGATAGAAAATGTTGAAGGAAAGAGAGCAAAGCAGCTGGTGTTTTTGGAAGAAGGGTCTCTTGACTTTTAGGCCCCTTTCACACTGAGGCACTTCTAAACTGCCAGTAAAAGATTTGAGCGCTTTTAAAGAGCTTTCCATTAATTTCAATGGAGAGGGGCGTTTTTTCACTGCCCTGCCAGCGCACTGTCCGAGTGTGAAAGCATTCATTGGTTCTAATGGAAATAGGTTTTCGAGAGCTTTTCAGTCGCTTTTTTTTTTAGCGTGAAAGCGCCTGAAAAGCGCCTCAGTGTGAAAGGGGTCTTACTTGTCCTGTAAATGAGCAATATTTGACCTAAAACCAGACCAGGAATTTTTCCGACTGAACAAATTTGAGACAAAATGAACAAAGCATTGTCTTTCCTCCACAGCTCTGAAGTGGTGGACAAGAAAATAGAAGAGTTTCTGGTTTGCTTTGGTGAAAAAATCAACAACTTGACTGATGAAGCTTTTAGCACACAGGTAAAGTGGACGAGAATTACAGGGTCAGCTAATGTGATGAGTTTCTTCAAATGTACATTTTGTTTAGTCTGCAAAGAACATATATGTTTGAATCACAAAGGCAGGTTATGCGTTTTCCATTGTGAGCATATGAATGCTGCAGAGGTCCATCCACATTTCAGGAAAGAACTGAGCCAAACCATTAAACGGTTGTGCCTCTGTTGTGGTATAATCCTATATGTTGTACTGGTCAAGATACTACAGGACAAACAATGGAGTTGATTTACTAAAGGCAAATCCACTGTGTGCTACAGGTGCACCTGGAAGTGCAGTTGCTGTAGATCTGAGGGGAAGCTCTGCTGATTTCTTCCAGTCATGTGCAAGCAAAAAATGCTGTTTTATGAATAAAAAAAACAAAAAAAACAAAGCCGTAAAGTTAGCCCGGTATTATTTATTTATTTAATTTTTTGTATAAGGTGAAAGATGATGATACACCAAATAGATACCTAACATGTCATGCTTTAAAATTGCGCACACATGTGGAATGATGCCAAACTTTGGTACTTAAAAAATCTCCATAGGCGATGCTAGAATTGTTGCTCTTGCTCTAACGCAAGTGGTGATACCTCACATGTGTAATTTGAACGCTGTTTACATATGCAGGTGCGACTTGTGTGTGCGTTCCCTTCTTCTTGTTTTTTTTTTTTATTATATTTTTTAATTTTTACACTTTCTCTTTATTTTTTTTGGAATGGTGCGTGACGATCCTCTTTATGGAGAGGTCTGGGGTCTATAAGACCCCAGTTCTCTCCTCCAGGCTGGAAAGATTGAGATAAAAAATAAACAATCTCTTTTTCTTTCCAGCCGAGTTCTTGGCTTTGTTTACTTCCGCCAGACATGACGTCATAACGTCGCGCCTGGGCCTCCGAAGGTCATAGAGATGACTGGGGACCATCTTGTCACCGGAAATCTCTATGATCAACGTCCAGAGGCGGTGGATTCTTTCTCCGGCTCGCTGATCGTATAGATGTCCCCTCCCACCGCCTGTAAGAACAATCAAGTGGCTGAACTGCCGCCATGATTTTTCTTACAGTGCACAGAATCGCTGGCTGTAAAAGATGATATCTGAATGATGCCTGCAGCTGAAGGAATATCACTCAGATATCCCCACTCAAAGTCAAAGATGTCATATGGCGTCCTTGGGCTGGAAATGCTTAAGTAACAGTGGTGCAAGAAGAGTTGGTGCCAAAGGGGTGCAGTTTAAACTTGAAGCTGGCCAACCATTAGGCTGTGAAATCATTAAGGCCCCGTTCACACCTGAGCGATTTTCAGCTTGTAGCTCTAAAACGCTCAACAAGCCAAATCCCATTCATTTCAATGGTCCCTGTTCACATCTGAGCGTTCTGTCACCTGAAGCAAAACGCCCATTGCTCAAAAAAATACATGAGCTTCTTTTAGCAGATTACAGGTGTTTTTGGCCCCATAGACTTCAATAGGAACGCCTGAAAACACATGACATGAGCGTTTTCTGCTCAAACAGCACCCCTAATTCTCTCCCTCTCCCTCTTTCTCTCTCTCCCTCTCTCTTTCTCTCTCTCTCTCTCCCTCTTTCTCTCTCTCTCTCCCTCTTTCTCTCTCTCTCCCTCTTTCTCTCTCTCTCCCTCTTTCTCTCTCTCTCCCTCTTTCTCTCTCTCTCCCTCTTTCTCCCTCTCTCTCTCGCTCTCCCTCTTTCTCTCTCTCTCTCTCTCTCTCTCTCTCGCTCTCCCTCTTTCTCTCTCTCTCTCTCTCTCTCTCTCGCTCTTTCTCTCTCTCTCTCTCTCTCTCTCTCTCTCTCTCTCTCTCTCTCTCTCTCTCTCGCTCTCCCTCTTTCTCGCTCTCTCTCTCTCTCTCCCTCTTTCTCTCTCTCTCCCCCCCCCCCTCTCTCTCTCTCTCTCCCCCCCCCCCTCTCTCTCTCTCCCCCCCCCTCTCTCTCTCTCCCCCTGCCTAGGAGCCAGAAGCTGTAAAAAGCTGCAAAAAACACCAATAAATCACTTTGCTTGGGTGTGAACGGCGCCTTAAGCTCCGTTCACATCTGAGCAGAGCGACTTTCAGGCTTTTGTATTTGAGTGTTTTTGAGCATTTTTGGAATTTTATTACAAGTTTTTTACAGTTTAAGGTGTTTTGTTTAGCCAATAGAAAACACTAGGGGGAGGAAATGAGAGGCTTAGAGCTGCTGCTTGTGCAGAAAACGTGCGACAAGACACTCATACAACGCCCAAGTTGCACGTTTTCAGGCGTTTCTATCGAAGTCTATGGGACCAAAAACACTTGTAATCTGCCAAAAAGAAGCTTGTGTACTTTTTTTTTTTTTTTTATCTGGTGATGCTGGCAGAAAATCAGTCCCTGTCCCAGGGTGACAACTCTCGCTCATTGTACTGTGTCTATGGAGGATTAGCATGCTTCCCCTAAGCTTCTCACTCCTGATTTGCACTACAGAACACCCCCTTCATCTCCATAGCCTATGGAGTGGAAGTCTTCTGTAGCCCAATGTTTGAGATTTTAGTGAAGCATTGTCTGCTCACTAAAGAAAGAAGCTCATTGGATTTCAGGATCTAATTGGATTTAATGTAGTTGACCTCCTCAGCTGACGGCGTCTTCTTCAGAGCCATGTTTTTCCAGTTGCAAGTGCTTGAAAATGGGTTTTTTAACCTGACCTGACCACGACTCAGACACTGGCTGAAGCTGTGTGTCTTATAATCACCATCTTGCCCAGTTCACATGGGATCCTGAATGCCTCCTACTCTTGCTCCCTGTAGTTGTAATACTGCTGGGCTTTATAGTTCACAACTTAAAGGGGTTGTAAAGGCCGAAGGTCTTTTTATCTTGATGCATTCTATGCATTAAGATAAAAAGCCTTCTGTGTGCAGCAGCTTCCCTCTCACTTACCTGAAGTCCTTGCCCCTCAGCCCTCTGAGATTCTCCTTCCTGTTTGATTGACAGCAGTGGGAGCCAATGGCGCTGCTGCTGTGTTTCACCCAAAGTCAGATAGCCAATCGGGGAGAAAGCAAGCAGGGCCGGGTTGGGGCTCCATTTCTGAATGGACACAGGGAGCTGTGACTCGGCTGCCCCCACAGCGAGCTGCTTGCTGTGGGGGGCACGCGACAGGAGAGAGGGGCCAAGAGCGCCAAATAGGGACCCGAGAAGAGGAGACTCCAGGCTGCTCTGTGCAAAACCAACTGCACAGAGGAGGTAAGTATAACATGTTTGTTATTTTTATAGGAAAAAAAACAAAGACTTTACAATCACTTTATGGAATTAGCAGACTGTGACAAACTGGGTGGTAAACGATAGGGAGTAGAATTAACGCTGGACTTTGATTGATTCACCACTAAAGATATTATGGGGTATAGCAAGTTAAGCAACAAGCAGTAGTTATGGTGCTAAGCAACCTTTTAGTTCACCACTTTTAAGGAAAAAAAATAAAAATGTGACACTGAAATACAGTTTCATGAGAGGCAGATGGATCATTATCTTTTGAAGAGACTGCTCTTTGCCATCCCTACCCCAGCAGAGCTTGGGGTAATTCCCTGTCACAGACATACTGACACACACACTAGGGCCAGTTAACTTACCTGTATGTTTCTTGGAGTGATATATAGAGCACATGAAGGAAACCCAAACATTTGAGCAACATACAAACTCCATGTAGGTGAAGCCCTTGGTAGGAATTTGAGCTGGATTTCCTGTACTAAAAGACATGCATGATAACCAATGTGACACTCTTACTTAAATGAAACATGATTGATGGTATAGGCTTGTATTTTTCTTGACAGGTAAAGGCTTTGATAAAGCTGAAGGAGTGTGAGGACACCCATCTTGGAGAGGAGGTGGACAGGAACTGGGGGGAAGTGCTGACTCAGCAGTATCTCTTTGATCGCCTGGAACATGAGGTATAGAAAATAATTGCATATCAATGTACTTACAGAATCTGCTTGTGATCTGTCCTTACTATACTGTTAGCTGGTATCCTATGCCCAGAATGTGAACTGGAGTACACATTTTTTTTTGAAAGGTTTCAAAGCAAATTCTTGGAACTCCAGCGAAAAAATCCTGATTTCTGGAATTTTCATTTTAAGCCACACATATGCCTACCAAGAATAAAGTGTCAGTACTGTGCAAGGCAATAGAGCTTTGATTGGGTCATAATGCTGGGCTTCCCTCTCTGTCTAAGCTCTGAAAAGCAAGGAATTCTAGAACGCAGAGTTCAGTTTCTTATTCTAGGGGTATTCTGTTGACACAGAACTGAATTAAAGCCCAACTGGAATTTCAGAAATATATTTCAGGTGCATTAAAACAAAGTGTGGGTAGCCTCCCTGACAGTATTCCCGAGTGTGACTTGGGGTTAAATTTCAGTACCATTGGCGGTAACCCCGAGCCACACTCGGGATTGCATTGCAGGATCCTGGTGCGGTGTACTTACCTTGTCCCCAGGATCCTGCGATCTCCCCCCGCTGTGTCTGCGGGCTCTGTCTCCTCCGAAGCCTCTCTGTGCTGGGCTCCGTTCTCCGGCGAGCGTTGCGACGCACGGGGGCGGAGCCTGGGGGCAAATTCAAAAAAATTTAAAAATCATAACACATACAGTACACTGTAATCTTACAGATTACAGTACTGTATGAAATCATTTCACATCCCTTTTGTCCCCAATGCTTTGGCCCATGCCCTGCATGCAGTTTTATATGATATATACTGTTCTTTCTGCCTGGAAACTTAAGATTGTCCATAGCAACCAAAAAGTGTCCCTTTATGTTAAAAGTGGCTTTAGACCAGCTAGAAAACCGTGATAGTAAATTAGAACACTTGCAGAATTGAGCGATCGTGAATCGTGGGGAAATTTATTTTATTATTATTATATTATTATTTTTAATATTTATTTGTTATATAATAATTTTATGATTTTGTGTTTCAAACTTCATCATACCCGGGATGTCTACTAGACTCTTGGTGGACAGATTTAAGTGTGTTATTGCCAGGAATTACAGGCCTACAATATAAAACGCCAAATTTCCATGCAAAATAATTGTACCGCTTTGAGACGCAAAAATCTGAAATAATCATACCGGCAGGGAGGCTAAAGTCTTGTAGTTTATGTTCTTTAGAAATCAGCCATATCTGAATAGAAAAACTTGTCCCCTGCCAGAATACAGCAGAGAAGCACCCTTGCTCTCTGTGTGGAGGCAGTGGTCTCTCTGCAAAGGTCCAAAAAGTTCATGGCTGAGCTAGAGCAGTAATGTTACGGGTCAGGAAATAGATCCACTGAGCACAGTGGGGATGGGGGAGGGGTGGAGGCGCAAGCACCCAGCATTCCTGGAAGTGTTGAATACTGACAGAACTGATAAAGTCTGCAGCACTGAAACCAAATAAGCTGCCAGAAAAGTTGGTCTAAGAGCCTTTTTAGGGCAGGGCTCCTAACCTTAACATGTTCAGGTCTGTGATTGGTGTGGGGGAAATTTTTTTTAATGTTTCCTTATGTAGAGTGTAAGCAGAGCCCTCTGATTTCCTCCTGTATTCAATTGTATTGTAACTATACTGTCTGCCCCCATGTTGTAAAGCGCTGCACAAACTGTTGCCGCTATATAAATCCTGTATAATAATAATAAAATCGAAACACTTTTACCAGTTGGATGAAATGTTCTGTAACACTTTTTTGTTGCTTTTCAGATCAAGGCCTTGAAGACCTTTAAAAAGACGGACATGACCAGCTGCTTCCAGGAGCATCGGGGTTGTGACAGGAGGGTACTAAGTGTACATGTGAGTCGTCATTCTGGGTTTTAAATGTTAATATAAATTCTACCCATCCGTTATTATTCAGTGCATTGTAGTGGGCTTTGATGTAATCATTAGGGCTTGTATAGACAGGCTTTGGGCTTCTGTAGATGGCAAGAGTTTAGCCTGGCACACACTAGCTGGCTGCTCCGGTTGGAGCCACTGTGGTAACCATGCAAGGTTAGTCCAGCAATCTCCCCCGCTGAGCTGTTTTGTTTTGAGGGGGGTGCTCCCCCCCGCCAAAGCACTTCAATCAGCGCTGATCGGGAGTCGCTTGGCTGCTGGTTTTCGTTTCGAGCATGGCCGTCTGACAGACCGACATACACACAGGTTTACTGGCAAATGTCTCCTGACTTTCTGCCCAGTGTATACGGGGGCTTTTAAGACATTTCTGAGATCATTTTGAATTCATTGACAGGTGCATTTGACCTGTTTCAAGCTGCTTTTGCACCCCCATACACTTGTATGGGAATGTAATACAGATCTGAAGCAATCAAAAGCCCATCAGCACAGGTCCTTAGCAGTTTAAAGCAGACCCAGCTAACCTTTTGCTGTCCTGGTTTGCAATGGTACAACTATAACAGCTATCCGGTTGTCTGCAGTGTCATTCCAGCCACAGTAGTCAAGCAGTATGATGGGTTGATTGGCTTTGTCTTATTACATCAGTGTAATAATAGTGACCTCTTTTCTGACAGGTGGTTGGATTTGGTGAAAAGGAGACCGATTCTGTGCCTTCTCAAACACCCGCCGAAGAATCCGAATCTTGTTACGGCAACATTACCAGTTTCATCTTCCTTCCCCCTTCTCCGCTCATGGCAGACGCCGTGCCAATCAGCGACCTCCATAGCTTTACCTCCACCTTAAAACTGCTACCATACCACAAGATCATCAAGTGAGAGATGGGACAGGAGTGTCACTATTGGGTGATAAGCTGTGTGCTTCTACCATCAGGAACAGAAGCAACGTGTGTAATAGTGTGTGGGTCTGGTGCTCACTGTAGCATGGCCAGAAGTGAAAGAAAGGAAAAAAAAAGTTGAAAATCTAATTCTGATGAGACTTTCTGTAGATATGCAGATTTTTTTTTAAACCTAGACATTTAATGCTGCTCTTATTCTGAACTTTTGGAGTACTAAATGATTTTACAAATCCTGGGATTTGAATACAGTACAAGAAAAAACATGCACATCTTTTATGATGAAAAGTCTGCTCTGTGATATGATTGAAGGTGTCTGAATGAAGAATTTGTGGTTTTAGTCATCTAAGCTCCCAGCAACGCAGACCATTCTTTGATCAGACACCTTTCTGAAGGTCAGTAAGGTTTTGTCTCAAGCTCGAGCGAAGAGAAGAAGAATGTAATTGTAATAATTTAGGATTCCCATCACATTTGTTATCTCCTTCATTGTGATGCACAAAGTTATATTTTTCTTCTAAATCTTTCTTTTCTAATTCAAATGAAACACTTTTAGACGTTAGAACATTTTGTCTGTTTTTTTTTTTTTTTTAGTGCTGATGTGTGTCCCCATTAAATACATTTCCCCTCACTTCCTGTGCCAGAGACATAACAGGAAGTGCGATGCCCACCTCAATAAGAGGGGAAATACCATATTTGACGGTTACCAGGAGAGATTTGTCCTTTACTCCTGTTCAAGTGCAACAGTAAAATTGTAATGATCACCAGGACAGAGAGCAAGTTTAAATTTCCCCAGTGGGGACAAAATATAAAGTAAATATGACATATGTTCTAAACTCTCTCCACTTTATGCAAATCTAGAAAAAAAATGCAAAGTGCCCCTGTATTTGTCCATGCAGGGCAGTCCAATGGGTTCACTTTAATCCCCTTCCTCAGGAGAACATAACTTTTTTGTTGTTTGAATTCCCTCTCTGCTCCATTCAGTTGCTCAGTGTAAGATTTGAGGCCCATATATTGTAACTACACATGGCTATGGTTTCTTCTATGGAACAGCACTGGTGATTGGCTGGGTGTGGTCATACAATGGATCCACACCTCTTACTCCATACCTGGGTGTAGCAGGTTTTTTCTCCCAGCAGCTGAATGGAGCGGCAGAGAAGAGTAGGCAAAGCAAGAGCAGAGCAGCAGGAAAGGGACTTATTTATTGCTTTCCAATCCGCTATAGAAATGGTATAAACAACCATGTTCATTTTTATTTTTATTAAAATGGAATGCTGTGTACTGGAGTGTGATCTGTTTTCTGTGAACTGTACATGACATGGACTTAGAACACTTGATTGCTGCTGAAGAAGCTTCATAAAGCCAAGCATGTAGAGCAGCAATATTTGGATAAAAATAATCTGCATTTTAGTGAGGGTTCTTTTTTTTTCCCTGATCACTGCAGTGACAGTCAGAACTGTATTGAACCAATCTTGGTGCCACATGTTTTTAAGCTGTGCGTTGTAAAGATGTTTAGAATAGGCTTTACACACGTTTAATTTTGCCATTAATTTTTTTTTTTTTTTGATATTTTGAAAACCATTGTTTTTCTTTTTTCCCTGCTGTGAACACCAGATATCGAAATGTAGAGCTGTTTTTTTTCCTTGTGAACTTTTTACAGATGAAATCCTGGTGGTAGGACCCCTTATTACAGTCATGGCCAAAAGTTTTGAGGATGACACAAATATTGATTTACTCTGCTGCCTTGGTTTTTTTTTATGATGGCAATTTTCATATACTCCAGAATGTTATGAAAAGTGATCTGTTGAATTGCAAAGTCCCTCTTTGTCATGAAAATGAACTTAACCGGTTCAATACAGGGCATTTTCACCCCCTCCTTCCCAGACCAATTTTTAGTTTTCAGCGCTGTCGCACTTTAAACGACAATTGCGCCGTCGTGCGACGTTGTACCCAAACAAAATTGACGTCCTTTTTCCCCCCACAAATAGAGCTTTCTTTTGGTGGTATTTGATCACCTCTGCGGTTTTTATTTTTTGCGCTATAAACAAAAGAAGAGCGACAATTTTGAAAAAAACACAATATTTTTTACTTTTTGCTATAATAAATATCCCAATTTTTAAAAAAAAATAAAAAAATTTTTTCCTCAGTTTCGGCCGATATGTATTCTGCTACATATTTTTGGTAAAAAATCGCAATAAGTGTATATTGATTGGTTTGCGCAAAAGTTATAGCGTCTATAAATAACCGGATAGATTTATGGCATTTTTTAAAAAAAAATATTTATTTATTTATTTTTTACTAGTAATAGCGGCGATCGCAATTTTTTTTCGTGACTGTGACATTATGGCGGACACATCGGACACTTTTGACACATTTTTGGGACCATTCACATTTATACAGCGATCAATGCTATAAAATTGCATTGATTACTGTGTAAATGTGACAGGCAGTGAAGGGGTTAACCACTAGGGGGCGGGGAGGGGTTAAATGTGTTTCCTAGGGAATGCTTCTAACTGTAGGGGGAGGGGATGCACAAGGGGAGGAGACCGATCAGTGTTCCTCCATTCTGGGAACACAGATCGCTCTCCTCTGAGCTGACAGGACGTGGATCTCTGTGTTTACACACAGAGATCCACGGTCCGGCCCGGTTAATGGGCTATCGCGGGTGCCTGGCTGACATCGCGGCTGCCGGGCACACGCACCGGGTCCCGAGCAACGCGGCGGCACGCGCGCCCCCAAGGCGGCCGGGAACCCGAGGCCGTCATATGATGCCCACCCAGGATGGGAGATCCCATCTGTGGACGTCATATTACTATGGCTGGGTAGGGAAGTGGTTAATCTCCCCCCCACCCCCCCCCCCCCCCCCAAAAAAAAAAAAATTCCACTGCATTTCAGCCCTGCCACAAAAGGACAAGCTGACCTCATGTCAGTGATTCTCTCATTAACTCATTAACACAGGTGCCAGTGTTGATGAGGACAAAACTGGAAATTACTTAAATGCTGATTGAGTTAGAACAACAGGCTGGAAGCTTTAAAAGGAGGGCGGTGCTTGAAATCATTGTTCTTCCTATGTTAACCATGGTTACCTGCAAGGAAACATGTGCAGTCATCATTGCTTTGCACAAAAAGGGATTCGCAGGCAAGGACATTGCTGCTACCAAGATTGCGCCTAAATCAATTATTTATCAGATCTTCAAGGAGAGAGGTCCAATTGTTGTGAAGAAGGCTTCTGGGTGCCCAAGAAAGTTCAGCAAGTGCCAGGATAGTCTCCTACATTTGATTCAGCTATGGGATCGGGGCACCACCAGTGCAGAGCTTGCTCAGGAATAGTAGCAGACAGGTGTGAGTGCATCTGCATGCACAGTGAGGAGAAGACTTTTGGAGGATGGCCTGGTGTCAAGAAGGGCAGCAAAGAAGAAATTTCTCTCCAGGAAAAACATCAGGGACAGACTGATATTCTGCAAAAGATACAGGGATTGGACTGCTGAGGACTGGGGTAAAGTCATTTTTCTCTGATGAATCCCCTTTCCGATTGTTTGGTGCATCTGAAAAAAGGTGAGCGCTACCATCAGTCCTGTGTCATGCCAACAGTAAAGCATCCTGAGACCATTCATGTGTGGGGTTACTTCTCAGCCAAGAGAGTGGGCTCACTCACAATTTTGCCTAAGAACACAGCCATGAATAAAGAATGGTACAAAAACATCCTACAAGAGCAACTTCTCCCAACCATCCAAGAACAGTTTGGTGACAAACAATGCCTTTTCCAGCATGATGGAGCACCTTACCATAAGGCAAAAGTGATAACTAAGTGGTTTGGGGAACAAAACATTGAAATGTTGGGTCCAGGGCACTTCCCCAGATCTTAATTCTATTGAGAACTTGTGGTCAATCCTCAAGAGGCAGGTAAACCAAAAAACGCCACAAACTCGAGCACTGATTATGCATGAATGGGGGGCTGCCCTCAGTCAGGATGTGGCTCAGAAGTTGATTGACAGCATGCCAGGGGGAAATGTAGAGGTCTTGAAAAAGAAAGGTCAACACTGCAAATATTGACACTTTGCATAAACTTCAATAAAAGCCCTTGCCTCTTATGAAATGCTTGTAATTATACTTCAGCATACCATGGTAACATCTGACAAAAAGATATAAAAACACTGACACAGCAGACTTTGGGGAAAATTCATATTTGTGTCATTCTCAAAACTTTTGGCCACATAGTGTAATACTAAGAACTGTTATAGACCCTTACATGTGCACCAGCCTAAATGTTCACTGGCCAGGAGGCAATGTGTACAGTTCTTAGTACTGACATTGATTCACAAGAACCAATAAAGTTTATGAACAGGACAAATGGAAATTGAGCCACAGACTTTATCAACTATTGGTTTGTACATATATTTAAAGGGGTGACCAGGATGAAAGGGCCTTTGTACACTTCCCTACTATGATATCTATACAATATTGGTTGTTTTCCTTTTTGTCTCTTTTTATATGTAGCAGCTAGGTTCGTGGATTATGTGCTCATTCTAAGCCTAGGTTTACATCTACGCAAGTGTGGTTGATGTGTTTCATACTACCGCGTTTTGTTTTTTGTAGGAGACTGGTTGAAAAACGCAAAATCCTACCAAAAATGCATATGCATTCTTGATGCAGTTCCATTGACGTCTATGGTGCCAAAAATGCATCATATTGCATTTAAAAAAAAAAAAAAAAAGTCCCTGCAACTTTTCCAAGAACGCACTGCAGCTGCATAGATGTGAACAGGCCCAACGGAAATAATGTTAACTGGATGGTGTAGAGGAGTATTCCTTTTGTACAGGGTTACAAAATGACATTCCTGAGCAAAGGGCAGAATGTTTCCACACTAATCCATTATATTAACTGGTGCAATGTTCCTCTCATTATCTAAATGCCAAAATATTCAATATACCAAGTGATACAATTTTTTCCATATTACTGATTTTAGAAAACCTCTAGTTAAGAAAATAATGATCAGGTCATTTTGCATATTTGACAACTACCTGTCAATTCTGTGATCATCCTGCATTCAGTAAATGATATATGCATGGCAATCCGCAACATGCATTCGTGGGGGCTACTATCTAATGGCTTTCTAGCCTAATCAAACTTTCATTCTGGGACAGGAATGTTGTATTTTTGCAGCTCTGCTCTTTTATCAAAGTACAATGATGACCACAGAATAATTGAAAGCCTAACTCCATGTTTAACATCCCTTTAACCACTTAAAGACCAGGCCTTTTCTGGCACTGTTTGTTTACGTGCAACAATCAGTATTTTCTGCTAGAAAAGTTCTTATAACCCCTAAACTTTTTTTTTTTTTTTTAAGCATAGACCCTAGAGAATAAATGGGTGGGTTTACTTTAGATGTACAGAAGCGGTCTGGTGCTAAAATTACTGCATATGATCTGACGTTCGCAGTGATACCTCACGTGGGATGATCGCTGTTTGTGTGTTCGCCTTTGCACTTTAAGGCTGGGTTTGCAACTCCGACGGATGCGACTTGCGGTAGGAGTCCGGTGCATCCCTGTTCTCCATTTCAGGGACGAATTGGGGCCGAATTTTTTCTCAAATTTGGCCCTGAAATGGAGCCAAAGACTCACAGCGTTCCTGTGCAAGCTGCTCCTCAGATATGTGAACTGACTCCATAGAGAGCCGGTCACAATCTCCTGTCATGTGAATTGGATGCAAGGAAACCCGCATCCAAATTGCATAGGTGTGAATGCAGCCCAAAGGATAATGTGAAAACTTTCATAACACGTTACACTCATATTCAGGGTGCAACATGTTACAAACGGACTGGATCACCCCCCGCTAGCGGTCATAATTTAAAAAAAACAAAAAAAACTTGGCCGTGTGGGGCACACCTGCGTCACTTATTCAGTGTTTCTACAAATGCAAAACTACAAGTCCCTTGGTGGCTGTCAGCTTGTAGTTCTCAATGAACTACCAGTGGTAGTTCATTGATTCTTCCTGTCCGCATGTATCGGCTTGCTTGTATGAGGTACGAGCAAGCAGATACACTGGCAGGTCTGCAGGAGACCTGCATGGCATCAGCGATCTGCTGGTCACTGGTGCAATTCTTTACAGGCTCCTGCAACAAAAATTAATAAATACACTTTTTTTAACCCTCAAAAAAAAAGTGCATTTATTATTTTTTGTCAAAAGGTGAACGTATCCTTTTTTTAAAAAAGTATCACTTTTTTTGCTGTCACAAGGTGTGTAAACATCCTTTTGTGACAGGTACTCTTTTTATGGAGAGACCTGGGGTCTGTAAGATCTCAGATTCCTCCTCTACCCTTAAAAGCATTTGCTCACACCAAGATTGGTGAGATCAAATGCTTTTGATTTTTAAGAATGGCGCAGTTTTCATCCAGGTAACCCAATAGGGATGTGACGTCATCGCTTCTGAGTTACTATATCATAGAGCCCAACAAAGCCGTTCCGGTCCTTGTTGGACTCTATGGTCAGCCGACGGAAGTGCCAGCTGGTCGATCGGGGAATCCTGGTGGGATGGGAGATCCCCGTAAAGCTGTGGATGTTCCCTCCCACTGCTTATAAAAGAAATCCAGTGGCTTGTTAGCCACTGGGATTGCTTTTACAAGAGAGCCAACTGTTGGCTCTAAAAAGGAAAAAAAAATGGTACCAGGATGATGCTTCATTCCGGTATTACCACTTTATGTCCAGTGATGGACCAGGTATGTGATTGGGCGGTAAGTGGTTAAATAGTTAATTTGGGCCAAGCAAACTATTTACTGCACTAACTGGTGTGCTTGCTGGGAGTGCTGTAATACAGGGCTCGACAAACCCCGGGCGCCAGGTCGCATTTGCGACTAGAATTAGCGACCTGGCGCCTGGGGCGGCACAGCTGGGGGTATCCTGTCTCTGTGCGGACTCCGACCCCCCGTGCGATCGCGTCGGGCCGCGCCGGCCGGTAATTGAGGCCGCGGCTTTGCGGCCTTCTTCGGTCCTTCTGGAATCTGGCGCCATCTTGTGGTGGCCGTTGGTATTACAACCAGCAATGCTAATGCAATGCTAATGCGAAATACCTGCCTGTTTTCACTGCCCGCCCATCTCCTTCCCAAAGTGGAGAAGAGAAGGAAGTGAATGTGGGGATAGCATTTTTTTTTTTTTTTCGTAATAGCTTTTAATTTTATTTATTTATATAAAAACTGTTAAATTCATTTTAATTAGGAAAAAAATAAATAATTTGTTATCTCCCTGCTTGGCCCCTTTCACACGGGCTGTCTGATCAGGTTCGCCTGTCTGTTTTTCAGGCGGACCTGATCGGACCCTTAGAGCCCTTTCACACCGAGCCGCAGGGGGCGTCGGCGGTAAAGCGGCGCTATTTTTAGCGCTGCTTTACCGTCGTTTTAGTGATGCTATTCGGGCCTCTAGCGGGGCGGTCTTTCTGTGTAAATTTAAGATTAGTTATTTTTTATATTGAAAATGAAGCTTTGTCGGTCGTTTAAAAAAAACCTGGCTCCTAACTTTTTTAGCTGGCTCCTAGATTCCAAGCAAATTTGTCAAGCCCTGCTGTAATAACTGTGTAGGCTCACCTACACATAGTATACAGCGCTGTGTTTCAGCAGTGGGATATGAACTTCCCATCTCACACTCATAACAAAATCAAGACGGGCTGAGCGCCACTCAGCCATAATGAGAAGCTTTGTATTCTATGAATGAATACAAAGCTTCCTCGCTGGTTGTAGTGGAGATATTGACAACGTCCACCCGCCCGTCTCAGCTATTTAGAGGAGACTTTATATTCATGTACAAAACGTGAAGTTTCCCATGAATGGATGAGCAGCACTCAGCCCAACTTGACTTTGTTCCAGGAGTGAGACGGAAGTTCCCATCCTACTGCCGGAACACAGTGCTGTATACTTTATGTAGCTGAGGGTGCATACAGTTCATAGTGTGCACCCAGAAAACGCACCTGTTAGTGCAATAAATTGTCTGTTTGGGCCAGCATGGCCCAAATTAAATATTTAAAAGGGAATTAAACATGGAATTTAGATTTTAAAGTTGTGGGGCAAAATTTTATTGGTGCATTAGCTTAGTAACTGTAACAGTGTGTACCCCCCCCCCCCCCCCCCCCCCCCAGCTGGTAGCAATGAAACTGACAGGGCTGGAGCACAGGGAATTGCTTACTGAAAAATGTCCAATCACACTATTCATTAAAAATAAAAAAAAGATACTACTGTGCTTGTGTCAACTTACAATATAGTGCATAAGCTGCAAGCACATCAGTGAGAGATTTGTTACAGAAAATGAATAAACAAAGTGTTGCGCTAAAAAAAAAATCAGTGAAAATCATCAAATAAGTGAATCATCCCTAAGGGAAAAATGAATTAGTCCTTAATAAAAAGGAATAGTGAAAAATTCTTCTTGCCACAAATCACAGGTGAATCGCATCACACTCCCTTCACAGTGAAGGCCGACCACCGACAAGGTGTGCACTTACCATGTAACCAGGACCCCCTAGTTACAGGCAGGCCTGGCAAACTTTAGGGAATTTCCCTTTTATATCCACATTCCAGTATACAGCCTTGAAGCAGGGGTAAATGCAGCCTTAGGGTAAATATGCAAGTAATGCCCCGTACACACGATAGGATTTTCCGACAACAAATGTTCGATGTGAGCTTGTTGTCGGAAATTCCGACCGTGTGGAGGCTCCATCGGACATTTGTTGTCAGAATTTCCGACAAAAATTTGAGAGCTGGTTCTCAAATTTTCTGACAACATCCATGGTCAGGAATTCTGATCGTGTGTACAAAATTCCACGTACGCTCTGAATCAAGCAGAAGAGACGCACTGGCTATTGAACTTCATTTTTCTCGGCTCATGATACATGTTGTACATCACCGCGTTCTTGACGTTTGGAATTTCCGACAACATTTGTGTGACTGTGTATGCAAGACAAGTTTCAACCAACATCCGTCGGAAAAAAATCGACAGTTTTGTTGTCGGAAAATTCTATTGTGTGTACATAGCATCAGAAAGCGCTAGTGGAAAAACCTTTTAAAATCGCTGGTTTGTTTAATAAAAATACGCTCACAATGGTATAGTAAGAATGTGCATATCTCCAAAAGACATCCAGCTGGTGACCGATGGTGTCCGCTGTCATTTCGGTAAAACACGATGCTGTAGACACGCCACTCCACCCTACAGGTTTTATCACAAAAGGATAAAAAGCCCATGCCCCAGAAGAAGTCCTTTTGTGATGAAATGCATATGTCGGAACATTGTGTCTACGTCATTGCGTTTTACTGGAAGTGATGGTAGATGCCATCGTTCACCAGCCGGATGTCTTTTGGAGATAAATGCATTCTTACTATATCGTTTTGTTTTTTTTTTCAATTATTAAATCGGCGATTTTAAAGGTTTTACACTATTAGCACCCTTCCAAGGCCTGCCTGATTGCATACAAATTGAACATGTTTAGATCTGACCTGTTTTGGTAAATTGTACATGAAAATTGTTACATGTATGGCCAGACTAATGCCGGTGTTCTGTCGATGAGTGCCTCCTATCGAATAATGCCTCCTACGTACTGCGCATGTGCAGTGCGTGACGTCACGCCAGCTGATTTCCCGGTCAGCTGGCTTGGTGTATCGACTGCACATGCGCAGTTCGTCGGAGGCATTTTCCGACGGGAGGAACAGAAAACAGTGTAGGATAGGCTAGAGGAGATACTTTGAGCTCCTGTATCCGGGAACCCCTTAGGTGAAAACCCACCAAGCTTGGCACACTTGTAGGGAACAACAATGGCTGCATGTGGAAGAAATTTCGGGTCCAGGGAACCGAAGGGCAGCCGGTGCCCACTCCCGAAAGTGAGCCCCTTGCTTCATTTTTTAGCGCAGAGGAAGAGAAAACAGTGTAGGAGAGGCTCGGTAGATATTTTGAGCTCCTGTATCCGGGGACCCACTCAATGAAAACCCACCAAACTTGGCACACTTGTAGGGAAGGCCCATGGCTGCAGGTAGAAGAAATTTCGGGTCCAGAGAACTGAAGGGCAGCCAGTACGGACTCCCCAAAGTGGGCCACTCGCTTCATTTTTCCGCCTGGGGGAAAAAACGGGCGACTTTGAGCTCCGGTTTCTGGGGACCCACCGAGTCAAATCACACCAAACTTGGCACACTTATAGGGGGGGGGGGGATGGCTACAAGTGCAAGAAATTTTGGGTCCAGGGAACCGAAGAAAGGCCGGTACCGACTCCCCAAAATAGGCCCCTCACTTAACATGGGAGTCTATAGGGGAAACCAGGCAAAATTGTGGCGGATTTCACTTATCGCTCAACCATTCGACGACCGAATGGCCTAGCGACACCAAACTTGCATCCCTTTTTCCCAGATATCACAGCTACACCTCATAAAAATGTGGAGGTTCGGGGACCTTTTACCAGGGATTTACCCGGGCCACAATGTTGACCGTCTTTTAAAATAAGGACACTCACCTGTCCCAGGGTCCTGCGATGTCGGCACCCGAGACTGAATCGTCCCTCTGTCCTCAGGTGCTGCCACCCAGGCCCGGATTGGCCATAGGGCAAACCGGACAAATGCCCGGTGGGCCGCCGGGCTGCATGTTCTTGCTTGCAGGGCCAAGGCAGGCTGCTCTTTAAGCCCACGCCAGTCCCCCGACCTTTCCGCGGCTGCCAATTTAGCTCAGGCTCAGCCATCGGCAACAGGGGGCCGGAAACATGAAGGGGGGAGGAGCTAGAGGAGACACCTCTCCACGGCCGCCAGTATAGTTCAGCCGTTGGTGCCGGGGGGCGTGACCACGAAGGGGAGAGGAGTCTGCTGCAGCCGGATCAGAGAGAACGTAGGTAAGTGTGGCGCCCTGTAACCTGAATAGGAGGAGCGGTGGGGGTGGCTGCATATAGAAGAATTATTCTCTCCATCTTCCTCCCACAGTCTCTGAATGCCTGCCTCTGCTCCTCTGCCTCTCGCAGGCTGTCGGGTACTGCGGGAGGAAGATGGAGAGAATAATTCTTCTATATGCAGCCACCCCCACCGCTCCTGTCCTGCTTATCTCTGCTGCCCCCACAGTGTTCTCTACCCCCCACAGTGCTCTCCACCTCCCCCATGTTCTCTGCTGCCCCTCTGTCTCTCTCCACCTCCCACCCTGTGATATCTACCTCCCCAATGCTCTCCGCTGCCCCCTGTGCCCTCCACTTCTCCCCCAGTGCTATCCAGCCCCCCCCTGTGCTCTCCACCTCCCCCCATGCTCTACGCTGCCCCCCTGTGCCCTCCGCCTCTCTCCCTGTGCTCTTCACCTCCCCCAATGCTCTCCTTTCCCCCCTGTGCTCTCCAGCCCCCCCAGTGCTCTCCACCTCCCTTCTGTGCTCTCCACCTCCCCCCATGCTCTATGCTGCCCCCCTGTGCTCTCCACTACCCCCCTGTGCCCTCCGTCTCTCCCCCTGTGCTCTCCACTGCCCCCTGTGCTCTCCACCTCCCCCCCCTGTGATATCCACTTCCCCCATGCTCTCCACTGCCCCCCTGTGCCCTCCACTTCTCCCCCAGTGCTCTCCACCTCCACCCAGTGCTATCCAGCCCCCGTGCTCTCCTCCTCCCTTCTGTGCTCTTAACATCCCCCATGCTGCCCCCCTGTTCCCTCCGCCTCTCCCCCTGTGCTTTTCACCTCCCCCCATGCTCTACGCTGCCCCCTGTGCCCTCTGCCTCTCCCCCTGGGCTCTTCACCTCCCCCCAATGCTCTCCAGCCCCCCCCCAGTGCTCTCCACCTCCCCCCCCAGTGCTCTCCACCTCCCCCATGCTCTCCGATGCCCCCCTGTGCCCTCCACCTCCCCCATGCTCTACGCTGCCCCCCTGTGCCCTACACCTCCCCCCCTGTGCCCTACACCTCCCCCCCAGTGCTCTCCAGCCCCCCCATTGATCTCCGCCTACCCCCTGTGCTCTCCACCTCCTCCCATGCTCTCTGCTGCCCCCCTGTGCTCTACAGCCCCCCCCAGTGCTCTACAGCCCCCCCCCCCAGTGATCTCCACCTCCCCCTGTGCTCTCCGCCCCGTGCTCTACGCCCCACCCTGTGTTTTTGCTTCCCCCTGTGCTCTCCAACCCCCCACCCCCTGTGCTCTCCAACCCCCCACCCCCTGTGCTCTCCGGCCCCCTTGTGCTCTCCTCTTCCTCCCGGTGTTCTCTGCCCCCCATGCTCTCCGCCTCCCCCCACAGTGCTCTCCAGCCCCCCTGTGATCTCGCCCCACCCCATGTTCTCAAAGTTCTTCCCTGTGCTCTCTGCCCCACCTGCTTTTTCCCTGTGCCCCCCGCACCTTTGCTGGGTTTCCCCCTCCCCTCCTGGGGAATCCGTCAGGATGGAGAGTGGGGAAGGGGCCAGTTAAGATGTCATGGGCTGCTCATTCCAAAATGCCCGAGCCTATTTTTTTTGTCCCAGTTCGGGCCTGCTGCCACCGCCATTCTCTGTAAGGGAATCAGGAAGTGAAGCGTTACGGCTTCACTTCCTGGTTCCCTACTGCTCATGCGCCAGTCGCGCTGTGTGTGTCCCAGCAGACAGCACGGGGGGTAGGGACGGGAGGGGGCGTAGACTCCCATGGGAGTCTACGCCGGAAGTAGGTGCAAATACCTGTCTTAGACAGGTATCTGCACTCCCCTCCCCCCTGAACGGTGCCAAATGTGTCACCGGAGGGGTCGGGTTCCGAAAAGCGGAGGTTCAATTTTTGTGTGAACCTCTGCTTTAAATGTAAGATTCTGCCTCGCTCTCTGTAGCGTGACGTATCGACTGGGCATGCGCAGTTCGTCGTATGCATTTTTCGACGAGAGGCAAGCCACGGGAGCGCGCGGAAAGAGAACACTGACGTAAGAGAGAACTCCACAGGGAACACTGACCTAAGGAAGAACTCTGCAGGGAACACTGACGTAAGGAAGAACTCCACTGGCTTAATAACGTCAGCAGCAACACTGTATCCAGCCCCGCCCCCAACACACCCCTAGGCTACTCTAGAGAAAGAGGGCAAGCGCCATGCATAGCAGTGTATTTGTCAGGGAAGCTAGGATTGACACAGCGGTGCCAGCGGGAGGGCCAAGGTCTGTGCTTCCAGAGGGGGGGGCGGGGCCCTGAATAGCTATGTATGTGTAAGTGACCTACACTGCAGTTTAAGAAAGCCCATCAGAGATCCCGTTCCCAAGAGCTTGCAATCTATTAAAATGACATACAGTTTCTCTGTTTACTCTTTGTTCTGTTGACAAGTGTGCTTTAGATAGAGCATGTCAAGCCGTAGCTGTGCTCCCTGGGGATATGCTGATCGCCCATCTGTGCTGCTGCTGGAGGGAGCCCAGGTGACCATAAATGAGCTCTACAGACTTGGTCATGGTGAGTGACCAAGTGGTATATCCCCCACACCATCCCATACCCTGCTCCATCTCCCCGGAGGACTTAGGACCCTCTAGGCAACTCACCTGGGGACTGGGACCCTCTAGGCCACTCACCTGTGGACAGGGACACCCATTTTCCCTGGGGACTGAGACCCCCTTCTCCCATGGAGACTGGGACACCTTCTCACCCGGGGACTGGGATCCTATCTCACCTGGGGACAGGGAACCCACCTCCACTAAGAACAGGAACCTGATCACCCTGTGTGTGCCAAACTCACCTCCCTGCCCCTGTGTGTGCCAACCTCACCGTCCTGCCCGATCACTCTGTGGAAGGTGGTCTCTGGTCAGCAGAGTCCCCCCCCCCCTCCCACATCAGAGTTACCGGCATTTCCCTTTACATCAGAGTCTGCAGGATTCCCCCTTGCAGTGCAAAGGAACTCAGATGTAAAGAAAAATGATGCAGAGCATGATCTAAAGAGGAACTCTGATGTAAGGGGTTCCTAACTACATCAGAGTCTGCAGCATTGCCCTTTACATCAGTGTTCCCCTTTACATCAGGGTTCACAAAGTTCCCCCTTGCACTGTAAGATTAAAAGGGATGGAGGCCCAGAGACATGTCCAGGGTACACAGAGGAGGCCTCCATCCCTTCTAATCTAACTCATGTGTCTTCTGTGTACCCTGGAAATGTTCCTGGTCATCCATCCCTTCTAATCTATCTCATGTATCCTCTGTGTACCCTGGACATGTCTCTGGGTCTCCATCCCTTATAATCTATCTCATAAATCCTGTGTACCCTGGACATGTCTCTGGGCCTCCATCCCTTACAATCTATCTCATGTATCCTCTGTGTACCCTGGACATGTCTCTGGGCCTTCATCCCTTATATACAGTCGTGTAGTGAGAGCACATCCATGTAGGGGAGCACCAAGTGGGTTAAAGTCCTGATAACAGCTGTCACAGGAGGGCCCTCACACAGGACACATGTCAGGCAGGGCGGTGAGGTTGACACACACAGTGTGATCGGGCAGGACGGTGAGGTTGGCACACACAGGGGCAGGGAGGTGAGTTTGGCACACACAGATTGATCAGGTTCCTGTTCTTGGTGGAGGTGGGTTCCCTGTCCTCAGGGGAGATGGAGTTCCTGTCCCCAGGTGAGATAGGATCCCAGTCCCCGGGTGAGAAGGGGTCCCAGTCCCCAGGTGAGAAAGTGTCCCACTCCCCATGGGAGAAGGGGGTCTCAGTCCCCAGGGAAAATGGGTGTCCCTGTCCACAGGTGAGTGGCCTAGAGGGTCCCAGTCCCCAGGTGAGTTGCCTAGAGGGTCCTAAGTCCTCAGGGGAGATGGAGTGGGGTATGGGATGGTGTGGGGGATATACCACTTGGTGACTTGGTCACTCACCATGACCAAGTCTGTAGGGCTCTCATTTATGGTCACCTGGGCTCCCTCCAGCAGCAGCACAGATGGGTGATCAGCATATCCCCAGGGAGCACAGCTACGGCTTGACATGCTATATCTAAAGCACACTTGTCAAAAGAACAAAGAGTAAACAGAGATAAACTGTATGCCAATTTAATAGATTGCAAGCTCTTGGGAACGGGATCTCTGATGGGCTTTCTTAAACTGCAGTGTAGGTCACTTACACATACATAGCTATTCAGGGCCCCGCCCCCCTCTGGAAGCACAGACCTTGGCCCTCCCGCTGGCACCGCTGTGTCAATCCAAGCTTCCCTGACAAATACACTGCTTATGCATGGCGCTTGCCCCCTTTCTCTAGAGCAGCCTAGGGGTGTGTTGGGGGCGGGGCTGGATACGGTGTTGCCGCTGACGTTATTAAGCCAACGGAGTTCTTCCTTACGTCAGTGTTCCCTGCGGAGTTCTCCCTTACGTCAGTGTTCCCTGTGGAGTTCTCTCTTACGTCAGTGTTCTCTTTCCGCGCGCTCCCGTGGCTTGCCTCTCGTAGAAAAATAACCAGTCGATACGTCACGCCACAGAGAGCGAGGCAGAATCTTACATTTAACTGGCGCATGAGCAGTAGAGAACCAGGAAGTGAAGCCGCAACGCTTCACTTCCTGATTCCCTTACAGAGAATGGCGGTGGCAGCACCCGAGGACCGAGGGATGATTCAGTCTCGGGTGCCGACATCGCAGGACCCTGGGACAGGTGAGTGTCCTTATTTTAAAAGTCAGCAGCTGCAGTATTTGTAGCTGCTGACTTTTAAAAAAATTTTCGCGGGACTCCCTCTTTAAGATTCTCTCCCTCCACACGCTCCCCGTGGCTTGCCTCCCGTCGGAAAATGCATATGACGAACTGTGCATGTGCAGTCGATACGTCACGCCAGCTGATCGGGAAATCAGCTGGAGTGATGTGACGTACTGCGTAGGAGGCATTTTTTGACAGGAGGCAATAATCGACGTTACACCGGTGTAGTGTTGATTATTGCCTCCCGTTGAAAAATGCATACTACAAGTCCCCTCTTTCCTGGGGTGGTATTTTGGGCTCAGAGAGAAACTTCCACACGGTTGCTCGCAGGAGGGTCGGTCTACCCGGATCTTGTGTCTAAAATCCACCGGTACCGACCTGCCAAATTTGGGGTCTCTAGCTCAAAGTATGGGGGAGATATGGACTTCCAAAGGGGACCGACCCATGGTGCCCACCAAGACCGAGGGGGCAGCGAGATCGGAACCGGTCCCTTGGCGCCCCATGGCCGGTCTGAACTTTTCGCTTTACCGGTCCATATTTTCGGAACCGTAGGTCACAGGAACTTCAAACTTGGTAGTTGGGGGTTCATAGAGGCCCCCTAGCTGCAGGCCAAATTGGAGGTCTCTGGAACGAAAGGTGCCCGAAATGACTTTTCTGAAAACCACCATGCATGCTTTGTGTCGACCTAACTTTCAAACTGAGGCATTTTTTGGGCTCCAGGAAAATCATCTTCCGAACCGTTTGAGCTAGGAGTCAAATTTTTGGATATGTTGTAGATCTAAATCCCATGAGTCGGCACACCAAATTTGGGGTTCAGGAGATAGGAGTCCTCAAAGTCATCCGACCGGTAGAGGCCAGAACCTAAGTCCGAATTTTCTGGGTAGCAGAACTGGTTTTACCGCCCTAGGGGTGCCGTCTTTGGGAGACGGTTACGGGCCAACCGTAGGGTCTAGGAATCCCAAATTTGGATCACATGTAGTGCATCGTCTCCCCTAGAAGTGTGCCAAGATTGGTGTTCCTAACCCCAACATCTGAGGAAATATTAGCCCCCCCAAGTTGACAGAGTTTCCCATGGACTCCAATGTTAAACGTGCGGTTTCTACCGGTTGACCCTTTGGGGTGCCACCGGCCCGCCAAACGTTCCCTGGACCCCAAACTTGGCCAGTGAGTACCTGAAGAGCATCCCCACAGCCTCCCCATGTCGCTGTATTTTTAAGACCCACAGAACCGGAGAGCGCCGTGCACGTCTTTGCCAGTGTTTTGTGAGGGGTTCACTGGTCCCCGAAAGTGGAGGGGGGTGCCATTCTGTAGAAAAGGCCTGAAATATTTAAATGAGACCTACCGGAAGCCTTCCCCGGTGAACCGGGTCCAAGCTACACCGTTTCAAAGTGCCATTTTCCGGTTACCGGAGGGTTCCAGTTGGTGTACCGGGCCCCGGTTCGGTGTGGGGGTACCCATAGAGTGTCTCTACTTCACCCCCAAGCTTTTTAATTTTGTGACCCATGGTACCGTGAAAATGGTCAACATTGGTCAACATTTTGGCCCCGGTAAAAGGTCCCCGAACCTCCAAATTTTTATGAGGTGCAGCTGTGCTATCTGAGAAAAAGGGGTGCAAGTTTAGTGTCGCTAGCCCATTCGGTCATCGAATGGTTGAGCGATAAGTGAAATTCGCCACAATTTGGCCTGATTTTCCCATAGACTCCCATGTTAAGTGAGGGGCCTAATTTGGGGAGTCGGTACCGGCCTTTCTTTGGTTCCCTGGACCCGAAATTTCTTCCACGTGTAGCCATGGCTCTCCCCTACAAGTGTGCCAAGTTTAGTGTGATTTGACTTGGTGGGTCCCTGGAAACCGGAGCTAAAACTTGCCCCAATATCGGCAGTTTTTCCCCTAGGCAGCAAAGTGAAGCGAGGGGTGCTGTCTTTGGGATACTGTTACGGGCCAACCATAGGGTCTAGGAACCCCAAATTTGAATCACAAGTAGTGCATCGTCTTCCCGATAAGTGTGCCAAGTTTGGTGTTCCTAACCCCAACAGCCAAGGAAATATCAGCCCCCCCGAGTTTCCCATAGACTCCAATGTTAAACGTGCGGTTTCTACCGGTTGACCTTTTGGGGTGCCACCAGCCCGCCAAACGTTCCCTGGACCCCAAACTTGGCCAGTGAGAACCCAAAGTGCATCCCCACAGCCTCCCAGTGTCGTGGTATTTTTAAGACCCATAGAACCGGAGAGCGCCACGCACGTCTTTGCCGGTGTTGTGTGAGGGGGCCACCGGTCCCCGAAAGTCGAGGGGGGTGCCATACGGTGGAAAAGGCTTGAAGTATTATAATGAGACCCCCCTGAGCTTTTTAGGGTTAACCGGATCCGAGCTACACCGTTTCAAAGTGCCATTTTCCATTTACCGGAAGGTTCCAGTTGGGGTACTGGGCCCCGGTTTGGTGTGAGGGTACCCATGGAGTGCTTCTACATCACCCCCAAGTTTTGTAATTTTGTGACCCATGGTCAGGGACCACCGGTACCGTGAAGATGGTCAACATTTTGGCCCCGGTAAACCCCCGGTAAAATGTCCCCGAATCTCCAATCTATACTGGCGGCCGCGGAGAGGTGTCTCCTCTAGTCCTCACCCCTTCATGTTTCCGGCCCCCTGTTGCCGATGGCTGAGCCTGAGCTGAATTGGCAGCCGGGCGGCCGCGGAAAGGTCGGGGGACTGGCGCGGGCTTAAAGAGCAGCCTGCCTTGGCCCTGCAAGCAAGAACATGCAGCCCGGCGGCCCACCGGGCATTTGCCCGGTTTGCCCTATGGCCAATCCGGGCCTGGGTGGCAGCACCCGAGGACAGAGGGACGATTCAGTCTCGGGTGCCGACATCGCAGGACCCTGGGACAGGTGAGTGTCCTTATTTTAAAAGACGGTCAACATTGTGGCCCGGGTAAATCCCTGGTAAAAGGTCCCCGAACCTCCACATTTTTATGAGGTGTAGCTGTGATATCTGGGAAAAAGGGGTGCAAGTTTGGTGTCGCTAGCTCATTCGGTCTTCGAATGGTTGAGCGATAAGTGAAATCCGCCACAATTTGGCCTGGTTCCCCTATAGACTCCCATGTTAAGTGAGGGGCCTATTTTGGGGAGTCGGTACCAGCCTTCCTTCGGTTCCCTGGACCCGAAATTTCTTGCACATATAGCCATGTCTCTCCACTACAAGTGTGCCAGGTTTGGTGGGATTTGACCCGGTGAGTCCCCAGAAACCAGAGCTCAAAGTCGCCCGTTTTTTCCCCCAGGTGGAAAAATGAAGCGAGTGGCCCATTTTCGGGAGTCGGTACCGGCTGCCGTTCAGTTCCCTGGACCCGAAATTTCTTCCACATGCAGCCATGGGTGTTCCCTAAAAGTTTGTCAAGTTTTGTGGGTTTTCACCAAGTGGGTCTCCGGGAACCGGAGCTCAAAGTATCTCCTCTAGCCTCTCCTACACTGTGCCTCTCCACTGTTTTCTGACTCCCATCGGAAAATGCATCCGACAAACTGCGCATGTGCAGTCTTACGTCATGCCAGCTGATAGGGGAATCAGCTGGTGTGATGTAGTGGATGCATTATTCGACGGGAGGCACTAATCGACAAGACACCGGCCATACACAGTTCGAATTTCGTAAGAATTTTCTTTAGAAAATCGTATGAAAGAATTTTCGTATGAATTTCGCACCATTAGTGAGCTGCAACAACGCCCGATTTTCGTGCGGCAATCAAATTGAGGAATCGGACATGTTGGAAATTTTTAGAAAAACTACCGATTTTCTAATCAATGATGGGAGAATTGTGCGAGAAATGTAATAAGAAAAGAAAATTTACAGAGAGAAAAGAAGATTCCCGGCCACGAAAATTCTTTTCTGTAGCAACATGCGGTGAAATTGAAGGCTTGGTCGGCCGAATTTCGAAAATCAATGGTGGCATCATCGGATTACAAAAAAACGAACTTTTTGATTTTGAAAAGAAAATTTGTACGAAATTTGACCGTGTATGGCCTGCTTAAGGCTGTATCTACCCCTGTTTCAAGGCTGTATACAGGCACGTGGATATAAATGGAAATTCCCTAAAGCTTGCCAGACCTACCTGTAACTAAAGGTCCTAGTTACATGGTAAGCGCACACCTTGTCCGTATGTTGGTGGTCTGCCTCTACTGTGAAGGGAGTGTGATGTGATTTTGGGGCGAGAAGAATTTTTCACTTCCTTTTTAAGGACTATTTCATTTTTCACTTTGGGACAATGGACTTATTTATCTCTGATTATTCAGAGAGGTTGTTCCCTGTAATCTTTTTAGCGTAACACGTTTGTTTATTAACACTATTCATTGTAGAGAACAGAAGACAAGGGCGTTGTATGTCCCAATTGCCCTGCATGATTCACTGACCAGTAGGCAGGCATAGGAACATAAAGCAGAACAGATCTCTAGCTGTGTAGTTGGTAATAGAATGGCAGATTTTGGGGATCCCAGACAACTTATTTTCCTTACTCTAGTTTAAAGAAGACACACAGTTACTTTTTTTTTCTGAAGATTAGATTTTTAATTGCAAATCATAAATGCAGATCTAATAAAATAATTTGCTCTAACGATTTTATTAGGAAATAAATAAATACAAAGGCAAGACCAGTTTCTTGGGGAGGTTGGAAGAAGAAAAAAAAATAACTATTTATATATAAGGAAAGATAGGAGGGCAGTTTACACATTGAGAATTTCAGATAGGTATGGATAGTGCCAAAAAGTAAAGATGTCTAATTTTCAGAAGTGTTCTGGTGGGTATTAAATTCCCAGATTTGTACTGTATATACAAGAGGAACTGAAAAGACATTTTGATATGGACTAGCAATCACGTCCTGCGATCGTCAGAGGAAGAAGAATGTGGCACTGGGTAATAAGGCCTGATATGCAATTTTTGTTTTTGGACGTTCCCAGGCTAATTCTTTAGATTTAAAAGTACAGCTCCAACCAAAATTGATATTGCTGTTTCTGTTGGAATGGGACAATGATGTTCAGGCTTTTAGGCAGCGAGAGATCCTCCTTTCCCAGCATGGCTGTGCCACTAAAAAAAACGAACAACATTCCCCTAAATATTTAAGAATCCACCACAGGGCAAGTGATGCAGCATTGCTGGGTCCACTGCCATCTAGTGGTCTCCCCCCAGGAATGCAGAGAATTCCAGTTGAATATTGCCTTTTACAGCCACACTGGGGCCCCGGGCAGCAGTAAACATCCAGCCTCATTCCAGGAGACAGCTGTGTTGGGTGGAGTTGCCCTCTAAATGTAGCTGGTACCTGTAAAGCAATCTTTTTTTGGGGTTTGGCTTAACCAATTAGTCCATTAGGGAATAATTTGCAAGGTGAAACCAATCTCAACGGACAGGCTAACCGAGACAAAACGGCTCCTGTTGAGAGTACCAGCTATTAGTTGTATGGAAAAGTACAGGACCTTTTAAAGCGTTAATTGTGAAACACAGACACATTGTCCTGTTTGAATTGTCATTTCATAGAAGTCCAGTATCCCTGAGTAAGGAACCGCTGCAGTGTAAGGGCACTCTCAGCACCAAAGAGAGAGTTGGATCATCCGGAAATGTCACAATAACTTCTTTTTCTGGGCTTCGCATGGTTCTTGAGAAGGTTCTGCCACGATTTTTCTGTGGGCAACTCAATGCTTGATGGGCAGTCGTTTAAGTAGTGGTTCATCATACACCCAGCACTCCCCGTCCTCATGGAATAGCTAAGAGAATGCAGAAACAGGTAAGTAGAGAAAGAACTTGCTTTATCAAATAAACCACATGTGTAAAATGTCCCTATATTAGTGTAAGGCATCAGACACAACACAACACCACTGATGGCAAAAGCAACCCGACTGAGAATCTATTCCACTGTTTTAAAAAAAAAAATGTTTATGGTCATTAGTAAGTGGTAAGTCCGATCACATGCTCCAATCAAGTTAAGTAGATGGAAAAGTTGGGTTAAATTTGTGTAAATACACATAAATAGCAATAAAGGTCTGCACACCACTACTAAAAGACACCATTCAGTAACCAACAATATATTATTTAGGATGCTTAAAGTTGGTAAACCCCGGGTAAGGGGAAAAAAAAAAAAAAACCTGTAAGGCCACTTTTACACTGAGGCACTTTACAGGTGTTTTAGTGCTAAAAATAGCGCTTGTAAAGCGTCGCTCCTGTGTGAAGGCCTGAGTGCTTTCACACTGGAGCGGTGGCGCTTGCAGGATGTTAGAAGACATCCTGCAAGCAGCATCCTTTGGGCAGTTTAGGAGCGGTGTCCTCCTAAAAATGCCCTGCCCATGGAAATGAATGGGCAGCGCTGCCGAAGCTGGTCTTTTTTTGGGCGCTATTAACCCTTTCTTCGGCCGATAAAAGCTCCCCGCTAGAGAAGCGCCGCTAAAACTAGCGGCACTTTACTGCCAACGCCCTCACCGCCCCAGTGTGAAAGTAGCCTTAGGCAAAGGCATAATGAGCTAGTATGCATCTCATACTAGCTTCATTATGAAACACTTACCTTAGAACGAAACCCTCAAGCAGCACCTGCATACCGCTGACATTTTCCCAGGAGTTTCTTCCGGGTTCGTGGGCTACGACGCTGTGATTGGCCGGAGCCACGATTACGTCACTCCTGCGTATGCTCGCAGGAGTCGCCAGTCACGGCACAAGGTTCTGAAGAAACAGCACGAGCGGCAGTTCCATCAGAGCGCATGCGCCGATAATGTCATCGGCACATTATACAGTAAATATCTCCTAAATGGTGCAAGTTTAGGAGATATTTACAGTACTTATAGGTAAGCCTCATTATAGACTTACCTATTAAGTACAGATATTAGAGGAGAGTTTACATCCTCTTTAAAACTCTCCACAGTGTGTCACTTTGTAGTACAATAACTTTAAATGTATAGAGTAAGCACAGCACATAACCAAAAGGCAAAAGGTTTGTAGTAGGCAGATACATACAATTCTACAACAGGTACAGATATACCAGTATGTAATATAACCAACATTATACAGGAAAGATTTCACTCCACTGTTGAATCACAGCAGAAAACATACATGCATATAGGTAGCGTGAGCTACACTTAAAACGTGTAAGAGTTGAGGTTCAGAAATACATACAGGAACCTCCTCCCTCTCCAAGGGTAACAATTTACATTCTATTGTAGGAGGTTCTTACATCCCAAAAGTATGTTTTGTTTTTTTTTCTCCTCCCTCTTCACCAGGGTCAGGCTCAGCTTTCCTTTTCATTATTCTATTCTGGGTACTGAACGCCTGTATGTATTTCTAATCATTCGCTTCTATAGGTTTTAATTGTAGCTCACACTACTTATATGCATGCATGTGTTTTCTGCTGTGAAAATATTTGCTGTATTATGCTCGTTATAGGACAACCAAAATTTGTTACGTGTGTGTGTAGATATATATATATATATATATATATATCTACACCTACACACACACACTCTAGGAGCCTGCAATGCATTGCACCTGTGATCAGCAGATCATGAGTGTAGTGTCAGGCTCCTGCAGAATATCAGTGTAGCTGTCTGCCCATACCTCATACAGGAAGGCAGTTATTGAATGACAGGCAGGATCAAAGAGCTACGTAGAGCAGTGGTTCTCAACCACAGTCCTCAAGTACCCCCCCCCCCCCCCAACGAGCCATGTTTTGGGAACTTCCCTTAGATAAAATAGCTCTCATCAATACCATGTCATGGATGTTGATTTAAAGCAGCTGTGCAAAAGTAAAGGAGAACCTGAAAACATGGCCTGTTGGGGGTACTTGAGGACTGAGTTTGAGAACCACTGACCTAGAGCACTCATCAGTGCCCTGGTAGTTCATTAGGAACTACAAGCTGACATCCGCAAAGGCTGTCGGTAATTATAATTCTCCCATTCACAGAACGCTGAATAAATGAATCAGCTGGGTGGAGCCCCGTACTGCCGCATTTATTTTTATTAAAATAGTAACAGTGAGTTTAGGGAGAAGATCCCCCGCTTGCTGTCACTAGAGGCAGCAGATTGGGGAGCGGCTGCAGGAGTGGGAACATGTTCCTAAAAATTTATATTGGGTAAACCCCAAAACGCTAAAAACCCACCCTCCAACTGTAGCTGCCAACTTATATAGAAGACACTTGACAGTTGGAACTATACAAGTCTATGAGGGCTTGCTGTGCAGACACACAGCAGTGAAGACTAGGATGCAAACACTGAAGCAAGTTGCTCCTGTTTTCACTAAGGCTAGGTTCACATCTGAGCATGTGCGGAAAGGCATGTGCTCACATGTCTTCCCACACAAAAAACTCAAACTGATAAGGATATATTCAGCGCTGACTGACACAAGGACAGATTTAAAAATAAATGCTAGCAAGCACTAAAGTAAATTCAACAACACCTCCAATATACAGATAAAAGCAAACAGTGCTGCGCAAATATAAATGTCCTTAAAACAATGCAACAGATGGAACAGATGGAACAGATGAAGTAAGGAGATGAAACCACCGGTGAACTCAAGACAGGGGATAAAACTATAGTGATTGTAATCCCTTCACCGCACATGGATGGCCCCTCACCTGAAACATTCGACCTGAAACAGGTCACACAGCATATACATCATACAATAAGTGGAACGATCCAGATAGTAGTAGCCCTGTATTCAGCACTCGTCGGGTTAAAAGGATATCATATATGCAAATAAAAATGACAAATATAGTGCTCTCTGCATGTACATTTATTAAATAAAAAAAGAGGGATAAAAGATGCACTTACACAAACCGGCACTCAGATCCGAGTGCCGGCTAAGCAGCGTGTGATCGTATCAGAAAGGCTGATGGCCGCGGGTGACGTCATGCGCTCCTGGCCCCCGTACGCGTTACGTCCGTAGGCGGGACTTCCTCAGCCCCACGCTGAGGAAGTCCCGCCTACAGACGTAACTCTGATACGATCACACGCTGCTTATCCGGCACTCGGATCTGAGTGCCGGTTTGTGTAAGTGCATCTTTTATCCCTCTTTTTTATTTAATAAATGTACATGCAGAGAGCACTATATTTGTCATTTTTATTTGCATATATGATATCCTTTTAACCCGACGAGTGCTGAATATGGGGCTACTACTATCTAGATCGTTCCACTCATTGTATGGTGTATATGCTGTGTGACCTGTTTTAGGTCGAATGTTTCAGGTGAGGGGCCATCCATGTGAGGTGAAGGGATTACAATCACTATAGTTTTATCCCCTGTCGTCTTGAGTGTTCACCAGTGGTCTCATCTCCTTACTTCATCTGTTCCATCTGTTGCATTGTTTTAAGGACATTTATATTTGCGCAGCACTGTTTGCTTTTATCACACAAAAAACTCACCACCATGGCACCCCCATGCACTGGAAACCGCAACACAATTTCCTGTAGTAGGAACTGTACTGCACTATGCAGTTTCCCTGCAGCTTCATTTTTGGAATGTGCTCTTTTCCACTCCGATCAGCAGCTTGTAACACTCTCAAAAGGGGATCACGATTAGTCCCAGGATTCTCGCTCATTCACAGATTGTGTTGTAAACAGTACAATCAACAAAATAATTTTTCCCAATGGAGGAAGAGGGGTCATGTTTCTGTCGTACTATCTGTGCTGTTCTGCATGTAGCCATTGCAGTGTGTGTGGTTCAGAGACAAAAGAGGATAGGGCATCTTTGCAGTGAGGATTCTCCAAGATACAAATGCTTGCACAGCATCGGACATACATCATTACAGGTCAGTAAAGTGACTAAAGCCGAGGGCTAAAAAAAAAAAAAATCACTACAGCTTTAAAGGATAAATTCACCTTTTGGAACATGTTACATGTTCCATCCCTATTTCGGTTGTAACATGTTCCAGCAGCTGCAGACTACGCGATACTATGCCGGTAGACGATATTATGGAGCGGACATTGTTAGTCCGCCCGATACTAGCCAACAACATGGCCGCCTCCGGGTTGGAGACAACTTTTTCCTCCTTAGCTGCTGTTCTGTCAAAACAGAAAATTCTTTGTGCACCGGAGTGTACACGTTTGCTGGTGATGTGCAAAACAGCAATTCGTCTAAATATCCCATTACTGATGCTTTGCAGTAACCGGAAGTGACGTGATTGGAGATGAATTGGCTATTTTGACAGAACATCAGTCATTAGGGTGTCTCCCTGTCAGAACACAACAGCTCAGTGGAGGAGATCGCTGTCGGATCATTTAGGCTACCTGACTTCTGGGGATTATCCAGACTCACTATTGCCTATTATAACAACTACACTGATTGGTTGGAATCTGACTAGTTGCTATGAGTAAAGAAAACAAGAACTGGAACGCACCCTGGTTTCCCACTGTTCTTCCTTTTCTTTGCGTTCTCTCGCTTCTGCTCGTTGCCGTTCTTCCAGACGGTGCTTTGCCTCAGTTGCACAATCAATATCATGGATCTTCAAGTTGTATGTGACGTCTTTCCATAACCTTATAAAAGTGTAGGTGTGAGAATTACAAGGATAAACATTTCCATTCTGTTTTAATCAGATTAAATAAAAGTAATTGTTCAGCACTGAATATAAACTTTACAGCAAGTTACACACTGCAGTCAAATACTGTTAAAGGGGGTATTGATCACAAAACTAAAAATGTAATATATTGCAACTAAACATTAGATGTGGTGGCTGCATTAGTTTTCTTTTAAAATTTGCATTTCATTTTTAGTGCTCTAGAATAAGCAGGTGACAAGCACAGTGGCAGCACCTCACCTATCTACACTCCACTGACTCTCCAATGCTCAATTAAGAAAAAAAAAAAAGGCAAAAGACTAGTCACCAGTTTTTGCCTGTGGTCTCCATGCATCTGATCCCTCCCCTTTAGTGACTTATGAAGTCTTGTTTTGCATGGTCTCTGTGTAGAGGAAACCATCTTGGTAGAGGTAAGGTTGTACATGCTCATGTTGGCGCCTCCAACAAGGAGAACCGTGAACAGCACAGTAGTAGTTTCACCAATTATTTAATTTCCCGTGATGAATCCCTGACAAAAACAGTTAAGCTCAGGATAGCCCCTTTCACTATCAGCATTGCTAGTGTATAGGGAAGCTGAATCCCTTGTCTACAGCTGTGCTTTGTTAAAGTAGAATTCTGGCTAATACCTATGCAGACTAACCCTCTGTAAAAATGATGTATACTTGCCTATTTTTAGGCTGCTTCAGTCCAGTCATGTGATTCAGCTCCCCCCATGTCAGCCAGCAGCAGCTGCAGGGGAGAGGGAGCGCCATAGTAAGCCTATGGGTGATGTCACTGCTCCCAGGCGTTCGAGTGCTCTCTTCTCTCCCCTGCAGCCAGTGCTGGCTGACAGGTGATCAGACCAGAGAAGCCTGAAAATAGGCATGTATGTATACTGTAAAAGCCTTTCCATGCAGTAGGGCTGTGCCCATACTGCAAGGGTTAACTGCTCGCTTCTGTCTTGGGAATAGTAAAAGCAGTTTTACTTACCTGATCCTCAGTCTTGATGGTGTAAGATTACCTTAGACTGCCAGAGTGCACAGTGTAGCAGCGGACTAGTCAAGTAAGACTGCTGTACCTGGGATCCCCAGACATAAATGAGCCCAGCCCCATTACAAGGGACAACTTTCGGTTTTCCCGGGGTTCAGTATTAGGCATAATTATGATTCCTGAATGTTCCCTATTGCAGTGGTCATCAACCCTGTCCTCGGGCCCACTAACAGGCCAGGTACCTTGGGGTACCTTGGGGAGATGCAGACTAGAATACTGCAATCACTGAGCAGCAAATGATATCACCTGTGATGTATTTCAGTTATCTTGCAAACCTGGCCTGTTAGACCCCTTTCAGACTGGGGCGCTTTGCAGGCGCTAGAGTGCTAAAAATAGTGCCTGCAAAGAGCCCTGAAACAGCCGCTGCTGTCTCTGCAATGTAAAGCCCAGAGGGCTTTCACACTGCAGCGGTGCGCTGGCAGGACGCTAAAAAAAAAGTCCTGCTAGCAGCATCTTTGGAGCGGTGGCTATACCGCCGGGAAAGCGCTGCTGCGGGTGGTATTAACCCTTTCTCAGCTGCTAGCGGTCGAATACCGCTGCTAAAAGTAGCGGCGCTTTACCGCCAACGCCGCCCCCGCCCCAGTGTGATAGGGGCCTTAGTGGGCACTGAGGATAGGGTTGATGACCACTGTGCCATATAGGACACTTTTCCAAGGTCAGGTCTACTGTAAAGCCTAACTCCACCTATGCTATCAGATAACATTTTTTTGGGGGTCGCAAACTGGCCCAAATAACTATTTCCATTTAGCATTACGTTCTGCTGCAGTCACACTATATAAACTGGAGAAGTGCAGGAACTTCCAGTTTGTTGCTGGAACAAGATTGAGTTGGGTTGAGCCCGCTTTCAGCCATTCACAGAAGCTGTGTACTTTTATCAATGAATACAAGGATTCCTCTGATTGGCTGAGGTGGATATTGTGACATTTTATGGCATCTCTACCTCCAAGTAAAAAGTAGCAAGCAAGATTTTTTTTTGTGTAGTGCAGACAAATTGCTCTTAAAAATCTCCAAAAATAGTGCCACTAAACACACCAGTAGGAAATAGTGCAGCATATAATTACCTTCTAGATTCATATTCTAATTGGTCTTCCAGCTTGCGGACCTTCTTCTTTACTATAGGCATATTCTTGGTATCTATAAAAACTACATTCTCCTGTGAAAGAAAGCAAAAGCCAGGATGAGAATAATTTAATAATGAAACGCATAACTACTACAGGTAAGGGTCCATGAGGGGCCGGGGTGACAGGAAGCTCAAATTTGTTTTGGAATGACTGCCGTCTGTGTTCATTTATGAACATTTACTCATCGTTTTCTTTGAATGAAGAGAAAAACATTTTAACATGGACACAAACTGCAATAAAATTACTTTTAGGGGTTTTTTTTATTCTTGTAAAAGTTAATACTTATGTTGAGTTCAGGAGCAGTGCAGCATCATTGTCACCCCATCACGGGTTGCTGCATTAGATGGACTTTACTGGCATGCTCAAAAAATATTTGTGGGACTTTGCAGGGGACGAAGAGAAAACAAGGTGCAGACAATTAAGTATTACAGCACTTTTTTTTTTTTTTTTTTTTTTTTAACGGGAGCCCATACTCTAAACCCTCTAAATGCCATGAGGTATGACAAGGACACCCTTGACAGTCAAAAGGGTTAGACCCAACTCCAGCTAAAGGAAATGTGTGAACCTTTCAATGCCTTGCTGAAGTTGAAATATAAAAGCTTTAGCTGCAATACTTAGCCTTCCTCCGCTCCTCTTCCTTACAGGCTTCCAAGATCCATCACTGGGTTCTCCAACCCACTTCCAGTGAGCTCAGACTACCAGTAAGCACCTCTTTGGGGTGCATCATAAAGCCATCTTGGGCACAAAGCAGAATATGCTGCAAGAACAGGCTCCATATCTGTAGCATTCAGGACCCTTGGTCCTAAATGACTGGACTGAAGACCCATGATTTAAAAAAAAAAAAAGTAGATGTATGAAAAAATATTTTATAAAAAGACTGGGGGGTGTGCGCTTTAAATAAACTGTATACCCCATCCCTCCTCCTTCATAGCATTTTTTTTAAAAATATAATCTTCATTTTACATTTTCAGTACAACGTGCATTGAGAGAAACAAAAGGGAGACAATAAGTGAAAGAGGGGGCATACGAGAAATAGGGGGCACTAGGCCACTAGTGTCAGGAGGTTCTTTGATACATAAAGTTGCAAACATCATATGACTTCATTATTTTATACCCAGACATAAACAGCACTGTGGGTACTGCGCCCATTATGATCCAGAATAAGAAGGGAAGGAGGGGTATAGAATGTGGGGGAGGGAACATAAACAATAAACACAACAAACAATCAGCACTATATCTGCAGTTAAATAATGGTATTGTCATGAAGATTCTGGGGGTCTATAGCACATAGGTCTCACCCCATAGGCGTTATGTTAACCTGGGGGCAGCAAATTATGGTGCCTGTACCGTATTAGAAGCATAATGTATCCAAGTAGCCCATTTACTATAGAACTTGTCATATCTGTCCTGATGGTATGAGGCAAACTTTTGACAAAGTGATGCAATTGTCTGTAGCGCCACTCGTCCATCGGGAAACGGCCGAATTGAGAACGGTGCCAGTCCAACGAGACTAAGCCTTGCTCATATATAAACCTTCCACACCGTGTCTCTCCATCCCTTGCCCACATGTGGAAGTAGGACAGGTGTTCCCCCTGACTGAACCATGGGAAGCCCCCCAGGGGTGCAAGTGGGGACACGGGCGGTAACAGCAGTCCTTGTGCATTTAATGTGTCCCACAAGCTCAACACGTGGACAGAGACAGGGGACACAAAGTCTGAAAGGCCTCGGCAATCCCGGGGAAGCCATGGAGCATGGGACAAGTGACAGCCAGCTAAAAATTTCTCAAGGGGAACGTAGGATTTAGTGGTAGTGTGATGTTGCTAGTCTAGTACCCGTTGCAGAGCAATGGCCTCAGTACCTCCGTATAGAAGGAACCCCCAGCCCCCCTAGACTCTTGGGATGTTGCAGAGTTTGGAGGGCTAAGTGGGGTCTTTGACCCTGCCATATAAATTTCAAGAATAGACTGTTGAAAGCTGAGAAAAATGACCTGGGTAGTGATATAGGCACCATCTGAAGATAGAAGAGGACTCTTGGCAGTACATTTATCTGCAGGATAGGCCCATCCATGAGAAAGTGTTCCAATCCCAGCGCAGTAAGTCAGCTTTAATTGTGGAGAGCAAAGTTATAGGTATATAACTGGGTGAATATAGCTGGGAGGTAAATGCCCAAATATTTTAAGGAAGAACTACACCATGTGAAAGGAAAGGAAGCTTGGAGTTGGGAGCACATCACAGGGGGAATAGCAAGGTGGAGAATCTCTCATATATCTGCTATAGTTGATTTTAAAATTGGAGAGGGGGTGGAATCTCCGTAATTCCGCCATGATATTGAGAAGGGAAATCAATGGGTTTGTAACATAAAATAGTACGTTGTTGGCATATGCCAATAACCTGTGTTCCGTCGTCCCTCCCTTAAACCCTGTAATGTTAGGATTTGATTGTATCATGTTGAGCAGCGGTTCTAGGGTAAGGGCAAATATTTCAGTGGGGACAGGGGGGCACCCCTGTCTCGTCCCGTATAGGGAAGGTGTTGGAGAGAGTTCCATTAACCTTAAACTGGGCCTTTGGGGAACTGTATAAGGAGCCTATCCACCAGAGCATGTTTGGGCCAAGGCCCAGTCTAGATAATACTGCCTGAAGATGCGTCCAGTCCAACCGTCAAAAGCCTTCTCGGCATCAGTAGATGGTAGAAGACAGGGTGAACTGGATATACTATATTTAAGTATGTATGTGTAACTCTCTAGCTATGACTAAGCACCTTTTGGTGTGAAATGCGTCAGTTATATGTGTTGGTACATGTGTACATGGATGTTTTGGACCTTTGTCTTTTTTATGAAGTAAAAGGTGAATTTTTTGGAGTGCAGCTGTCCAGCATACTTTTTGTCTTCAGGGTGAACTGGATTGCTGTAAGTTTGCCCAGTGAATTGGCTCGGTTGGAGTTGTCTCTAGCCTCCCTCCCTGCTATGAAGCCCGTTTGGTCTGAGCGAATCACCATTGGTAGAAAGGGCTTTAGCCGATTTGCCAAGATCTTCGTCAGGATCTTAATGTCAGTGTTCAGTAACGAGATCGGTCTATAGCTGCTTGGGGTAGAGGGGTCTTTCCCTTCCTTCGGGAGGACCATAATATGGGCTAACAGTGCTTCTTTCAGGAGGGAAGTTCCTGATGCAAGGGCATTAAAATATGCGCACATATGATTAGAGAGAAGTGGAGAGAGAATTTGCGATAATATGCATTGGTGAACCAATCAGGTCCAGGACTCTTGCCCTGTGGCAGGTCCTTAATTACCGATTCAATCTCCGTTACAGAGATAGACTTATCAAGCTGTTCACTGATTTGTGTCATTAGTTGGGGGGCCAGTGCCTCCTCTAAATACTGTGAAATGCATTCTGTTTTCTGCAGGGGTGTGTGACCGGCAAGTGTGGCAGGGAGCTGGTAGAGTTGGGCATTGTAGTCCCTAAAAGTACCTGCGATTTTTGAGGACAGTACTGTTTGAGATCCTAAGGCGGTTTGTAGTTTATGGACGTGACCGGATGTGTACTGTCGTTTAAGGGCTCTAGCTAGGAGCCTCCCGCATTTGTTTCCAAACTCATAGAATTTATGGGAAACATCGCAATCTATCCCATGCATCTCCAGTAGGAGAGGGAGTTCCTCCAAAAGAGACAAAAAGCTCCGCATGTAGGGTTGGTGTCATGTGGCGCTTATGTTTAAGTTCAGCGGCTCGTAATTTAATGAATAGGGACTGCAGTTCCCCAGTGCGCTCCTTTTTTAGCTTGGATCCCTGAGCGATAAGCTCCCCCCCGGACCACGGCCTTATGTCCCTCCCATACGGATGCCAGCCGCGTCTCCCCTGTCATATTCTCCCTAAAATACCTTCATAGCATTTAACCCCTTCGCACCGGAGCTGCCCGACACTTTAAAGGGTTTCAGATGCTGGGAAGTGGGGTTTCTGATCATGTTGGTTGATTGGCTATCACAGCGGTTACATGATCGGAAAGCTCCCGATTGCAAATAGAGATTGTGAGCTTTTTGTTAGCAGCTGGTAACTGTGCACAACTCAGTTTATCTTTAGGTGCGCATATATATGTGGCCTCTTGGCATTAAGGCCCACCCGTCAGGAGGCTGGAATTTTGCATACGGCCAGCGGGAAGGAGTTAAATTACAGGTGTCTCTTTAGAAAACATATGCATTAGGGACAACCTCTATAGGTTCATCAAGAAACCAAAATGACTAAATATGACAGAACGCCATTATGAAGAACATCTTACCCCATTGGCGTTTTTTGTATACATAACACCATTCCACTCTCCTTCCACTGAACATATAGATTTCTTGTCATTAGGAGGACTAGGGGGAAAACAAAAAAGGAGTCACTGAAAACAGTAAAAAAAAAAAAAAAAACCCAAAAGAAACATTTTCTTTATAACCTATAAAACAGATGGCATTTGTCCAAAGAAGCCTTTAAAAACTCACTAGATTTCCGCTGTGACTCTATGCTTCTTCCCACCATAGAAAGGTTTGGTGTGGAAGGTGATAATGGCGCTGTAGCCAGTTTTGGAACAGTTGATGTTGCACTCTCCACCGAGCTCCACCCAAGGCACAGTCAGGATGGACCTGAGGACACAGACAGATTTATTCAAGCAGTTCATAAAACATACACAACAATATATATGACCAATATAAGCAAAGTTAGTTATTTATAGGTGATAAAACTTGTTGCAAGATGTAACTACAGCCATAGCGGGTGCCAGACCAGCACAAAGAGTCAGTGCCATCAGAAACAATCTTTCAATCACAATGTTTTGTCAGATCTTTAACTAAAATAATGTGTGCCCAATTCCTGAACCTTGGCCAGGCTCAGAAAGGCAATATTCAGGCTTCAGTGTAGTCAATACTTTAAAATTTGTGCAGTTCTCCAAGTTGTCATTGAAAATTTACATTGGGTTTGTCATTTACCAACTTATATTAAAGAAAAAGGACTAAAGCCACAGAATACAACAGAAAAAGGTTGTTTTTTTTTGTCTTACCATCCTTTCCAGTTTTCTTTTAGTCCCTATGACAATGGTCATTAATACAAGGAGATTGTGAATCTACCCAGCAGGGACACCAAAAGCAATAAAACCTGACGGGTTTAACCCTTCCATGTGTATTTATTTCGGGTACTTATATAGCGTTGTTAATTTACGCAACGATTTACAAATATATTGTACATTCACATCAGTCCCTGCCCCCAAGGAGCTTACAATCTAAGGTCCCTAATTCACATTCATTCATACATATACAAGGGCCAATTTAGACAGGATCCTATTAACCTGCCAGCATGTCTTTGGAGTGTGGGAGGAAACCGGAGTACCCGGAGGAAACCCACTCAGGCACAAGGAGAACATGCAAACTGCAGGTAGTGCCGTGGGTGGGATTTGAATGGACAACCCTAGTGCTGCCAGGTGGAAGTGCTAACCACTTAGCCACCATGCAAATGAAAAAAAAAATCTTGGGCTTTGAATAATCTTTATTATACAGCATATATGCTTAAGAACTCTTTAACCACTTCAATACCGGGCACTTTCCACCCTTCCTGCCCAGGCCAATTTTCAGCTTTCAGCGCTGTCACTTTTTAAATGACAATTGCGCGGTCATACTACACTGTATTCAAGGTTTTTATCATTTTGTTCCCACAGAGCTTTCCACCCATTTTGTAGGAACAAAATGATAAAAAAAAATTTGTTTGGGTACAGTGTAGTATGACCGCGCAATTGTCATGTCAAAATTATTTGATCACCCCTGTTTTTTGGGAAACAAAAAAAAAAAAAAAACGGAAATTTTGAAAAAAACAAAATGTTTTTCTTTGTTTCTGTTATAAAATGTAAATAAGTACGGTTTCTCCACTGATGGGCGTTGATGAGGCTGCACTGTTGAGGTGACACTAATGAGGTGGCACTGAGACATCTGTCTGGGCACTGCCATCCTTGGTGGTCCAGGGTGGCATACCCGGTGGCCATCCATTGTGGGCATCCCTGGTTGTCCGGTGGGCATCCGCGGGGGGGGGGGGGGGGGCCTGCGCTGATAATCACCGCAGACCCCCCCCTTTCGGGAGAGCCGTCGATCGGCTCTCCTCTACTCACGTCTGTCACGCGAGTGAGGAAAAGCCGATACACGACTTTTCCTGTTTACACTGTGATCACGTGGTAAAGAGCCACCGTCAGAGACTCTTTACTGAGATCGGTGTCGCGGTGTGTCAGACTGACACTCTGCACCAACGATCGCCATGTTGCGCTCCCCCACGGACGCGCTTTGGCTGTTATCCTGAAAGATGTCATATGACGTCCAGTCAGGATAACTCTACCACCGCCCGGCCGTCATTCTGCTATAGGCCGGTGGGAAGTGGTTAAAGTTTAGATTGTAGTAGGTTTTAAAAATGTACTCTATGAGGAAAGATTGTGGAAAGTAAGAAGCGTTAGTAATTTACACTTTTACTCCATATAACTCTCCTGCTGCCCAACACACTGCCCTACAGCATGCTTGGAAGTCAGGAAATCCCCATACGCTTATATGGAACCAAAATAACATTTATGATATATATTTTGATCTGATTGTACAACGACTTTCAAATAAAACCAACAACTACATAGAGTGAAGGCCTTTTGGATAGATATAGACTTGGAACTGAACTCCAGGTAGATACCAATAGGTATGCAGTATATATAGTATAGTAAAAAAAATAATAATCACATGTAATTAGAAAGAAGAGGGGGGTCAGTTTTCGAAGCCAATCATTCACACTAAATTTGCAATAGTAGTTTATCGTCTTTAAATGTAGTGGTCCAGAAAAACAAAAAGAATCACAAGTTACGAATACTTTAATTTCTCTGTTACTCTGATTCAAATAGCTAATGAAAGACAAGGCTGATGTTGTCCTAATAACTGAAGGGCATACATTGTCAGTATACATGTGTGGCCTTGTTAGTGTGCAGTGGATGCTGGGATGTATACTCTGGAGGCATCTAAAGATAGAAAGGTCAATGTCTACTGATGAAGCTTATTGAAAGTCAAAGTATTTTCTAGTTTCGACAGCCAGCAATTAGATATATGTAGAATGGCCATACAGACCTGAACACATTAACATAACTTGGCTTTAAAGCATACTTAGTACATATAATGACAAAGTGGTCAGTGGATAACCTATTTAAATATTAATTAACAGTTGTGGGAAAAAATAGAATTCCCCAAAGCCATTTGCAGATGTGGTATTCCAATTTTGTTTAGCTCACCTCCCATATCCATTGGGGAAGGTTATAATGTAGTGTTCATCATAGTCTAAGCAGGACACACAACCTGTAATGACAAACAGAAAGAAATGTGTTATGACTGGCTCTCTGAATTGAGGACAAATAAAAGAAAAAAAATTATATACTAGAAGTATATACAATATTTTGTATGATTCAGATTCTTAGAGGATGAGTTCAGCCAGGTTAGAGGATAGACTAGGCTGCTTTGCTTAACTACCGTATATACTCGAGTATAAGTCGTTCCGAGTATAAGTCGAGGCCCTAATTTACCACAAAAAAATGGGAAAAACTTATTGACCCGAGTATAAGACGAGGGTGAGAAATGCACAGCTACTGTAAGTGGAAAAAGAGGGTCAACAAGGCCCATTTGCAGCATCACTGTGCCCATTTGCATGCCTCACTGTGCCCATTTGCAGCCATAGGTCCCCTGAACTTCAAACTCGGTAGTTAAGGGTTCCTAGATGCCCCCTAGCTGCAGCCAAAATTTGGGGTCTCTGAACCCAAAGGGTCCCGAAATGACATTGCTGCTGATGGACACAGTTGACCAAATTTGGGGCCCCGTATCTCAGGGCCACTTAGTGCTAGGAACCCCAAATTTGGTGTGCAAACCCAATGGAACTAGCACCATAAAATTTCCAAAGCTGGGGTTTCTAGCACCAAGTGGCCCCGAGATACAGGGCCCCAAAAATCAGTTCAGAAAATGTCAAGCACTTTTCTGCAGCAGAGAATGACATTTTCCAAACCGGTTTTGGGGCCCCGTATCTCAGGGCCACTTGGTGCTAGGAACCCCAGCTTTGGATATGTTGTTATACCAGTTCCTCTGGGTATTCACACCAAATTTGGGGTTCCTAGCACGAAGTGGCCCTGAGATACGGGGCCCCAAAGTCGGTTCGGAAAATGACATTTTTTGCTGCAGAAAAGTGCTTGACTCGAGTATAAGTCGAGGGGGGCACTTTCAGCACAAAAAATGTGCTGAAAAATTCGACTTATACTCGAGTATATACGGTAAATGCAAAAGGAAAAAAAAATGCTTGCACTGAAAGCCACTCAATAACACCACCATAACTGTTCCACAATTGAAAACAAAAAAACAAAAAAAAAAACAAAACAACAACAACAACGACACTAAAAGTTCAGAAGGAAGAGAACATAAATAATTAAATGTGACTGCCCATTTAGACAAAGATATCTGACATTAAGTCCCTTAGTAATTGTATGTAGTATAGGCATAGTCTTGTGCCATCAAAAAGTACAGGTTAATAATAATTCTAGCTAAAAAGAAAAAAAAAAAAAAAAAAAAAAAAAAAACTACCATCCTATTGCCATAAACCAACTTTTATGATAGACTGGTGTGTCTGCTAAGAAATTCAGGGTTAGGAGCTTGCTGGGACCGTTTACTGAAGTCTTCCACACAGGAGTGTCACTAAGCTCCTAAATCCAGATTTTGCTTTTTTGGCTGCAAACACACCAGCTTCTCTGAAGGTCCTTGTATTGTAAGTGCACAATTTTTGGTTTTAGTTTAAAAAAAAAATCAATTGGTTTACAACACTAAGGCAGCTCATACATTCATTTTTTTTTCGTTCAGCCAGCAGGTTGAATGAAAAAATAAATAGATCTGATTCCCCCATCCACACACTCCTTGTGGATGAGGGAATAACTCCCATTATGTTATTGTGCTCTGATGGCAGGGAGACTTTCCTGCAGTTAGAATACAATCAATGCTATTGGCTAGAGCCGATGTTCTATCGATTTATGGCCTCCGTTGAAAAGTTCCCACACATGCGCAGACGGGAAGGGCACTCCAGCTGATCTGCCGATCAGCTGGAGCGACGTCACCATAGCGCATGCGCACATCGTAGGATTGTTTTTTCGATGGGAGATACCATTTCACAGGCACAATTGAAAGCTATACAAAGAGCGGAGGGACACTGTAGATGTCAGATTGTGCCTGAATGATTGAGAATGACACAAATATTAACTTTCACAAAGTCTGCTGCCCCAGTTTGTATGCTGGCAATTTGCATATACTCCAGAACGTTATAAAGAGTGATACGATGAATTGCACTTAATTGCAAAGTCCCTCTTTGCCATGAAAATGAACTTAATCCCATAAAAAACATTTCCACTGCATTTGTGAAGAAGGCTTCAGGACACCCAAGAACGTCCAACAAGCGCCAGGACTGTCTCCTACAGTTGATTCAGCTGCGGGATCGGGGCACCACCAGTGCAGAGCTTGCTCAGGAATGGCAGCAGGCAGGTGTAAGGCATCTGCATGCACAGGAGAAGACTTTTGGGGGATGGACTGGTGTCAAAAGATCAACTTCTCCCAATCATCCAAGAACAGTTTGGTGAGAAACAATGCCTTTTCCAGTATGATAGAGCACCTTACCATAAGGCAAAAGTGATAACTAAGTGGCTTGGGGAACAAAAACACGGAAATTTTGGGTCCATGGCCAGGAAACTCCCCAGCCAGACCTTAATCCCATTGAGAACTTGTAGTCAATCCTCAGGAGGCAGGTGAATAAAAAAAAAAAAAAAAAAAAAACACAAATTCGGACAAACTCCAAGATTGTGCAAGAATGGGCTGCCATCAGTCAGGAGGTGGCCCGGAAGTTGATTGACAGCATACCAGGGCGAATTGCGGTCATGAAAAATGGTCAACACTGCAAATATTGACTGTTTGCTTAAACTTAATGTAATTGTCAATAAAAGCCTTTGACACTTATCACACAGTAAAGCCTGACAAAGATCTAAAAACACTGAAGCAGCAGACTTGGTAAAAGTTAATATTTGTGTCATTCTCAAAACCTTTGACCACGGCTATAGTTATGTGTTTGCCCAGCTTTGGTATTCATCACCCATTTAAGACACTACTAAACTAAAGAGAAAAAAAAATACCTTTAAAGCTGTCTATTTACCATTTTACATAAAATAAGCCTCAATCACAAGTATTTTTTTTCTGGCATCCCACAGATTACTACAGCTGGGTCTTTCCACTAAAGTACTTTTTTTTTTTTTTTTTTTTTATTTATTTTTTTTAGGTACACAGAATTCTGTCATTAGTCTGACAGTTACAGCTGAGAAATTATCGGCTTCTGTAGGGTATTGTATGACCTTACCTTGCCCAATATTGTGGACCCCTATAGACATCCCCAAGAACTTGGACTTTGTCCAGATGTGAGCATTGAACTGTATCCTCTTATTGTAACATTCGGCATAGAAGGCTGAAACTATAAAAGAAAAAGATTTATACAGCAGAGCTTATATAATTCTTATAATACCCAAAAGCCAAAGCACTGTACAAAAACTGCTGTAAATCGTTCACACTGGAAACTAGGGGTGCCGAATTTAATCGCTGCATCGCGATTCGGGTGTCCCGGATACGGCATCAATGTTTTGTAATAAATGCAGTTATAATCCATTAAGTGGTCACCGTTGTATGTGCTTTTTAAAATATATGTAGCTTTATACCTCATTTCTTAGTCTGTGTATAACCGTATAAGCCGCTCATGTGACTGCCTGGTCTGGCCCGCCTCTCTCCTCTCACGCCTCTCCTGACGTCAGCCCCGCCCGCCTCTCTTCTGATCTGATAGCTACAGTCGGTGGGCGGGGTTGAGAACTCCCACTGACGTCAGGAGAGACGATAGACGAGAGAGGCGGGCCGGACCAGGCAGTCACATGAGCGGCATATACAGTTATACACACACTAAGAAATGAGGTATGAAGCTACATATATTTTAAAAAGCACATACAGCTTGGCACTTAATGGATATAACTCTGCATTTATTACCACACAGGTATTTTAACAGCAGTATGTAGAGTACAAATGTGTTTGTACTCTACTTACACTGGCTCCTACACGTGCTCTGTGCTCACATTTCCCCCGGCTTTCCCCGTTTGCACATTCCACTGTATTAACTCCTGGTGTGCTGGAAGGTGCAAACGGGGGAGCCCAGAGAAATGTCAGCACAGAGACAGTACAGGGAACTACAAAGGGCTGTTTGTCAGTTGTGGATTCTAATCCCTCCCTCCCTCCTGACCTCCAAGCAGCCATGTGTGTGAATTCCTGTACCCTGTAGTGCACCTTCCAAAGCGGAGTTCCACCCGTTTTTTTAGTTTATTAAAAGTCAGCAGCTACAAAAAGTTTAGCTGCTGACTTTTATTAAACCGACACTCACCTGTCCCACAGTCCATCGATGCGGCCGCAGTAGATATGACGGCCCCGATCCTCTCCCCCTCCTCTCTTCGGCGCCGTCATATCTACTGTGGGCAGTGGCACCCGGTCGTGACAGCTTACGGCCACGGAGTGCTTAAAATGGAAGTTCCACTTTTCGGTGGAACTCCACCTTAAGGGAGTGAGGTTATTTTGAATTCAAAGCAGAGTTCCAGTAAATTTTTTGTTTATTAAAAGTCAGCAGCTCCAAAAAAGTGTATCTTCTGACTTTTAATAAAAAGACACTCACCTGTCCCACAATCCAGCGACGTGGCCACCCGAACCCTCCATTCTCTCCTCCGCCTGTCCACGGCGCTGGCAATACTACTGTTGGCATCTGGCTGTGACAGCTTGCAGCTTCACAGCCGGGTGCACATGTCTCACTGCGCTCTCCTGCATAGCCAGGCAATCTTCTGGGACTTGTGATGGGTCCCAGTAGATTGCAGGGAGGAAGGGCCGCCTAGGTGGCCCAAGCAGAAGTGGGAGCGCGTCAGTAATCGTGATGCATCGTGGAATCTAATCGAATCGCTGACCAGATAATCGTAATCGAATTGTGAGAACAGTGAAGAACAGTGAAGAACAGTGAAGATGTGCACCCCTACTGGAAACATATTACTATTACCTTACTACCATGTTACAATAGACCTCCATTGAAGAGTTGTCACTGTTATTGGCTGGAGTTCTCTAAGCATGCACTACTTTGGCACAAGAAAGTTATAAAGTTTACAGGTTACTGGACAGAAAATGAAAAGGCTATACAGTAAAGGGAGTCATTTGAAAACTGAACTGTTACAGATCAATTTGCTTTTCCCCCACTACAATCTGTGGAGCTCATAAACGTATTGCTGTCCATGAGTCTCAAAAGGACACTAGTAGGACCTGGCCAAGCCACAATGGATGTGTTAGGGAGGTTTAGGGGGTGCAGTGTAAATTAAAATATTTAAATAATGAATATGTACGCCCTAAACTAATTCCTGTGCTTCTCACCCTGTACATTAGAAGATGATGCAAGTCAGACAGAACCCCCCTTCCTTCTTGGCTGGAGGATGTCCAGCATCATCAAGCTCTTTCCCCCAAGCCCTACTGTCCCTGGCCCATGTCTTTCATTAATTGAATTTCAGTTTTTGCAATAATGGAGGCTCAGCATTATCTATAGTGGTCTGCATTTAAACGCAGTTTGCCCAAGAACTCCCACTTCTCCAGACTGACATGTCCCATCAAGGTATTTTGATATTTGTGCAACTCCTCATAAGAACCAACCAACCCACTGCTTGCATCAGGACTGAGCACTCTTGATAGGAGTACTAAGGCAGAGAGGTTTCAGGAAACTATGTACAACACCCTGCTGGTCCTTTCCATGAGTCACGCTCTGTCTGCATTGCATGTAGATTACATCACTGGGTCTAAAATAAGGTATATCATGAAAATGGAATTATTAACTCCATTAACAGGGAGGAACCAGTAAAGGCAAAATGTAAGAGGATTACACTTCACCTTTGTTCAATTTCCCTTCATCTTTAGAAGCTTCAACACCATGTTTATGGAACAGTCCAGAATAAAATGGTATTCATATATTTTGCTAAAAAAAAAATTGATCACCCCATTTCCCTTATATAGAACTTGTGACCACAGTGACAGAGGACTAATAACACAGGTAGGTCTATGATCTTTAACTAGGTCTCCAACTCTGCTCTGGTCCTTAAGAAGACAGCAGTGGCAGAAAGAAAGCAAGTCAACGCTGGACATATATATATATATATATAAAAATGAATAATTTCTTCCAGATAACCTGAATGTAAGGAAAAAGAAGTAGCAACCTAGCAACCTACTTGGTGGATGGTGCGAGACCTGCTCGGACACAAATGTGACATTGTTTTTGGAAGCCCATGGTACTGGCCCTTCAGAAACTGGCTCCTACAAGACAAAACAATTCACAATCCTATTAACAATAACAGCAGAAACACCACAAACAGACACAAACCAGGACAATGTTCAATGACCAGGAAAACTACAACACTAACACAAATCTCCCCAAGTCTGGAAAAAATAAGCTTTTCCAATGTTGGTTATGAATAGGGTTCACTGGGAAGATTTACCCTGGCCTCTTGTTCTAAAAACAGGGCGACACTGGGAAAAAGATTAAATGGGAATCCTCCCAATGGGGCATCACAGGCAGTAAAGGTTTTTTTCTTTTTCTTGGATAGTGGAAAACAATGAGACCCTCTGTCACTTACTCTCACCCTGACACTCATCATCCTTCCAATGCACTGAAAATAAACAGTGGAGGCCGAGTTATGAGTGGACCCACTGACAAAAGTGTCAGGAAAGGAAGGTTACAAAATATGTCCTATACTTACAGGAAAACTGGAAAGGTAGGAAAGAAAAGGACAGTGAAGGACACTGAAGGATGTAGAGATGAGGGAAAGGAGAGGGAAGGATTGGTAAGGCTTTAGAGATGAAGGACCAAAGAGAAAAGTGGTGTGCAGGAATTTAGAGACATAGGATAGGAGAGGGAAGGGGTTTGTAGGATGGAGAGATGAGAGAACGAAGAGGCAAAGGGTGTGGAGAATGGAGAGGTGAGGGAAAAGTAAGGGAAGGGCTGTACAGAAAGGACAGACAAGGAAAAGGAAGTGGTGTGAAGGATGGAGAGATGAGAAAAAGGAGAGAGAAGGGGTGTGAAGGATGGAGAAAAGAGGGAAAGGAAAGGGGTGTGCAGGAAGCAGAGACAAGTGAAAGGAGAGGGAAGGGGTGGGAAGGATGTAGAGATCAGGGACAAGGGAAGGGTGTCAAGGATGGAGAGAGTAGAGAAACGAGAAGGAGAAGGGGTGCGCAGGAAGCAGACACAAAAGAGAAGGATGGGGTATTCAGGAAGCAGAGACATGGAAAAGGAGAAGGAAGGGATATGTAGGATGAGGAGATGAGGGAATGGAGAGAAAAGGGGGGGTATGTAGTAATGAGAAATGAGGGAAAGGAGAGGAAAGAAGTGGGCAGGAAGGAAAAGAGAAAATATGTCTGGATCTCAGTGGGATGGAAAAAAAACAGAAAGCCCAAACTGTTGATGGGCTTGATCTTTATTTAAAAAAATAAAAATAATGATAACCACTTAGCATCATGCTTAGAAATATGTGGAAAAATATACAGTCCCACCAAAAAAATATTCCTGTTAAGTCAGAAATGAACACATCTCCATATATTTGCACCAGTGCTCCCTCACAAACTTTAAACCTACAAATCACTTTAGTACAAGTGCTTCTGGAACTCACAGAGTCATCATTTTCTGGCGCAGCCCAATGACACTGGAACACTTCTCCCAGTATGGGGTTATAAGGCTTCTTAGCTACAGACCCTTTGCGGCCTGCGTGGAATGCAGACAGGTACCACCGGACCACCTGGATCATCCTGTCTTTGGGGTCTTTGTGGTCACCAATGCTGAAAGGACAGACAGATCATGTCACACTGAATTCAAAATCAATGTCCTAGTATTAAAAGGAAAACAGCAGAAAATTCAAAAATTGTACCTTACAAACAATTCTGGGTGTGCAAAAAAATCAGCATACATCTCTAGCAGAGATCGTCTTTCAAGAATAAACGTGGGAAGGACTACCTGCAGAAATGGACATACATAATATGACATTTAGAACTGTAACAATGAAACATAGGCTACAAATAATAAAATTAAAGTATCTCACAAAAGTGAGTACAACCCACACATTTGTGTAAATATTTTCTTCTATCTTTTCATGTGACAACACTGAAGAAATGACACTTTGCTACAATGTAAAGTAGTGAGTGTACAGCTTGTATAACAGTGTAAATTGGCTGTCCCCTCAAAATAACTCAACACACAGCCATTAAAGTGGTTGTAAACCCTTTTAAAAAAAATACCTAAAAAAAAACAAACTGCAAGACAAAGGCATAACGAGCTAGTAGCATAGCATACTAGCTCATTATGGACTACTTACCTGAGATCGAAGCCCCCGCATCGGTCCTCGTTCACCGCTCCGGCAGCGAACATCAGCCCGGGGGGTTACTTCCGGGTATCGTGGCTCTGGCGCGGTGATTGGCAGGAGCTGCAATGATGTCACTGCGGCCGGTAAGGCACAGTACAACTGAAGTCCGTACGTGCCATTGCTTCAGTTTGCTTAAGTGCGCATGTGCCGATGACGTCAGCACATGCAAATACAGGGCTATCTCCTAAACTGTGCAGGTTTAGGAGATATCCAGTGTAGCTACAGGCAAGCCTATTTATAGGCTTGCCTGTAGTATAAAGTGGTCGTAAAGGGTTCACAACCACTTTAATGTCTAAACCGCAGGCAACAAAAGTGAGTACACCCCTAAGTGAAAATGTCCAAATTGGGCCCAATGTGTCAATATTTTGTGTGGCCGCCATTATTTTCCAGCACTGCCTTAACTCTCCTGGGCATGGAGTTCACCAGAGCTTCACAGGTTGCCACTGGAGTCCTCTTCCTCTCCTCCTGACGACATCATGGAGCTGGTGGATGTTAGAAATCTTGCGCTCCTCCACCTTCCATTTGAGGATGCCACACAGATGCTCAATAGGGTTTAGGTCTGGAGACATGCTTGGCCAGTCCATCACCTTTACCCTCAGCTTCTTTAGCAAGGCAGTGGTCATCTTGGGGGTGTGTTTGAGGACGTTATGTTGGAATACTGCCCTGCGGCCCAGTCTCCGAAGGGAGGGGATCATGCTCTGCTTCAGTATGTCACAGTACATATCGGCTTTCATGGTTCCCGCAATGAACTGTAGCCCCCCCTGTGCCGGCAGCACTGATGCATCCCCAGACCATGACACTCCCACCACCATGCTTGACTGTAGGTAAGACACACTTTTCTTTGTACTCCTCACCTGGTTGCCACCACACATGCTTGACACCATCTGAACCAAATAAGTTTATCTTTGTCTCATCAGACCACAGGACATGGTTTCAGTAATCCATGTCCTTAGTCTGCTTGTCTTCAGCAAACTGTTTCCAGGCTTTCTTGTGCATTATCTTTAGAAGAGGCTTCCTTTTGGAACGACAACCATGCAGACCAATTTGATGCAGTGTATTGATCTGAGCACTGACAGGCTGACGCCTTCAACCTCTGCAGCAATGCTGGCAACACTCATACGTCTATTTCCCAAAGACAACCTCTGGATATGACGCTGAGCACGTTCACTCAATTTCTTTGGTCGACCATGGCGAGGCCTGTTCTGAGTGGAACCTGTCCTATTAAACCGCTGTATGGTCTTGGCCACTGTACTGCAGCTCAGTTTCAGGGTCTTGTCAATCTACTTATAGCCTAAGCCATCTTTATGTAGAGCAACAACTCTTTTCACACACTTAGGGGTGTACTCACTTTTGTTGCCAGCGGTTTAGACAATAATGGCTGTTTGTTGAGTTATTTTGAGGGGACATCAAATTTACACTGTTATACAAGCTGTACTCTCACTACTTTATATTCTAACAAAGTGTAATTTCTTCAGTGTCGTTACATGAAAAGATATAATAAAAGATTTACAAAAATGTGAGGGGTGTACTTACTTTTGTGATATACTGTATATTCTAAAAGTAAAACATTTAACATGAACTCCGGGCACAACTTTTTCTAGGTTTTAGATAAAATGGGTAAGAGATAGAACACTTCTTGAACTTTTTTTGCAGTCTGTGTTCCCGTTGGGAAAAATTTTCAAGAGCGGATAAATCCTACCTTTAAAGTGGTTTGTACAACCACTTTTACCTACAGGTAAGCCTATATTAAGGCTTACCTGTAGGTGCTTGAAATATCTCCTGAACCTCCACGGTTTAGGAGATATTTACGAAAGACCCGAGCGCCAATGACTACGGGGCATGCACACTTTAGAAAGGGCACACCATACCGTTTCTAATAGGGGTCATGCCGTGACTGGCGGGAGTGATGTCTCGCGACTCTGGCCAGTCACAGAGCCAGGGTTCGCGGCCCCGGAAGGAAGAGGGGCGAAGATGGACGCTCCCTGCTAGTGGGGACAACGGTGACATCGCAGGCTTTGGTTTCAGGTAAGTGACACACATTGAGCTACTATGTGATGCATTACCTTATGCTTTACTTTTGCAGGGAAATAAAGAGGAAGTAAAACCCACCAGGGTTTATTTCCTCTTTAACAGTGATTTCCAGGACAGGTGTTCCACACCTGTACATATTGTTTGAACCTGAACATAACAGGCCATCATGTGACAAAAGTTAGCAACTGTAATGTATTACTACAGAAGAATAGCCATGTTTCGGTGTCAGAGCAGCTAATGAAAAAATAGGAACTTTGAAGTACCTCCAAATCCCATATCTTGGTGTTCAGTACAGGGCACAGGAGTTGTTCTTAGACTGATGCCGCGTACACACGAGCGGACTTCTCGTCGGACTGAACTCCAAAGGACTTTGACGGAGTTACAACGAAACGGACTTGCCTATACACGATCACACCAAAGTCCGATCGTTTCGAACGTAATGACGTACGACCGGACTAGAGTAAGGAAGTTCATAGCCAGTAGCCAACAGCTGCCCTTGCGTCGTTTTTGGTACGTCAGACTAGCATACAGACAAACAGATTTTTCGATAGGAATCAAGTCCGTTGGAAAGATTTGAAACTTGTTCCATTTCTAAGGTCCGTCAGATTTTTAGACAGAAAAGGTCCGATGAAGCCCACACACAATCGAATTGTCTGACGGATTAGTTCCGTCGGACCTTTGATGCCGAAAAGTCTGGTCGTGTGTACGCGGCATTAGACTAAATAAGTAAACATTATGGTAATGTTACCTATGAGACAGCGTAAATGAGACAATAATAATCAGGGTAAAAACGCATAAGTGTAGATTACCCCATTATTATTATTATTAAAATAATATAGGATTTATATAGAGCCAACAGTTTCAACCTGTGCCGTGCAAACCGCTTGTGTGCTTAACACTACGGTGTGTCTTGTAGGATAAAAGGATAGAATGTATAGCAGGCTCTTTCAACCAAGGTTCTACTGAACCCTAGGTTTCCTCCAAAGCTGGTTAGGGGTGCCTTCAGCAATGAGCAGTTTCTGCCTTTCAGATAAGTTCCAAATGACATCACCAATCATCTTTTTAGCCATCTGGACTTCTCCACAGTGACCATCACACTAATGTACAGTGCTTTAGATACAGCAATTAGCAGGGGTTCCCTGAGACCAGAAAGTTATTTCAAGGGGCCCTCCATGTTAGAAAGGTTGAGAAAAGCTGGTGTATAGCATCTACTACCTATCTAAGAAATAAGCCATCAAGATTTGTGTAGCCAGGAACCGGTATGTAAAGCTTACAAGGAAACGCTGTCTTACCCTGTCCACATTGCTGTTCCCGTTCAGGGACCAGACTTCACCCATCACACTGGGCATACCCCTGAAGGGATCTTCAGGGTCTGGGTACAACAGAAATTGATCACGGCCCTGGACCTGTATAGCATGTTGCAGCTTACTCACTTGTTGCACCACATAGCAAGGTGAGTGCCGAAGACAGGATCCTGTGCCCAAAGCAAATATTACAGGCTGATCTTGCTGTTACAGACTTTGGGTACTGTTCTGAAGAGGGCAACCAATCCTGAAAATACTACTGAGGGAATAAGTCAATTGGCAACCTTATCTTCATGGAAGGACACTAGTAAACAACTGCAGTCTCGAGTGGGTGGGGTTGTATGGGTACACAGGGGGTCAGGGTCGGACACTGACCAAAAAGCTTTGGTCAGTGTCCAATCACCTGAACCCATGGTCTAAGAATCAATTCCTGGGTCCTGTGCTGTACAATTAAGATATATTTAAAACAGGTAATACATCTAACCGGGACTTTCACTAAAAAAAAAACAGCAATCTATATTTTCACTTCACTATTAATTTGCATGTTTGACTGAAGGGTGCTCTTAAACTCGCAATTCGATAATAGTTCAGGAAATCTGTCCAATTACCCAGTACCTACAGCAGAACTAAACAAGACACAGAAGTCACGTGGATATTAACATTTATGATTTACACAAAAAAAAAAAAATTTCTAACTATAAATCCAGTCCACAGATTGTTTTCTACAGACCACACTTTGCATCTCCTCCTCTCACCTTAGTCAAGTCCATGCCCAGGCGGACCTGGGACAACAGATGCATGATAACACTCTTGTGTTCCTCCACTGACTCCCCTTCTCCATCATCATCCCGGTCATCATGAGGGTCATACTGATCTGATGGGAGGAGACGAATAAAAAAAAAAAAAAAAAATCACCAAAAAGGAGCAATTCAACACAGAAATTTACTATTGAACAAACGTGTCAAGTCCTTCAGTGTCTGGAAAAACATTACCCGATATAAAATTCACTTTATTTCTGGTCATCCCTCATAGATATCTTTGGTGTCCAAACACAAATCAGAGTTCCTGACCCTGTACAGCTTTCTGCTATTAAAATAGGATGATATAATAGCCCAAACTGCTTATATTATACTACTGATCAATCAGAATTTTAAGCACAAAAAAAAAAAAAAAATGTATAAGGGGGTTAGCCAGAAGTCCCTGTATAACGGTTTTGTTGAGCACAGTGGCTTCTGAATAGGAACATCGCTCTAATTGCAGCATCATTACTGGCTGAGGCACTCCTAGAAGTTGTACTGGAGAGGAAGGAATCAGAGAGTGAGGGGTGTTTGGAACCCACCTGAGTTATCCCAGAAGGAAGGTGTCATTGCACAAAGCCAATCATAAGCAGGCAAGGCTTACCCCACAGCAACATGTATAAATGGCCCTTGTATACATGTGGCTGTGGGGCGTGGAATGCCTCAGCTGTTTATCACTGGCTGCGTGCAGTGATAGCTTCCTGGTGGGATCGTTCAGGTGGGTCCAGAATACAATCTAAACATGCATGAGTTTATCCCTATTGAAGAGCTTACCCAGCGCAACAAAGAAGGTTTTCAAAGCAATAGAGTTAATAAAAGACTTCTCATGGTGCGTATTTTCAAACTTGTCATTCTAATCCTAAGGCTTCGTGGACCAAAAGCAGATAAAGACTTTTGACTTTCCTGCTTTAAAAAAAAAAAAAAAAAAAAAGACCCAGGAAGCACTAAAAACAGTGTTAGACTTACAGCCAGGAAACTAGCATTTTTGTAGGAGGCCAGTGGTGGTATCGCTTCATAATTTTCTCTTCAAAGGTGTACTTTAAAGCGAAGTTCCACTCAAAAGTGGAACTTCTGCTCATCTGATCCCCCCCCCCCCCCGGTGCCACAATTGGCATCTTTCGGGGAGGGGGGGGGGGGGGGCAGGACAGGTATCCTTTCCCACTTCCAGGAGCCTCAGTAGTGGCCACTGATGTCACGGCTGGGGCTCCCTCCTCCTCTCCCTGTCGCCGGACCAGTAGGGGAGAGGAGCTGGGCCTCACACATTAATATTATTATACAGGATTTATACAGCGCCGACAGTTTACGCACATGTGCAGTAGGGTTCCCGGCGTGAAGCCGAAAGGCTACACTGCCGGGCACCCTTACCCGCAATGGCGGCGGCAGCACCCGACAGCTGATGGAAACATCAGCTGTGGTGCCGACATCGCTGGACTCCAGGTCAGGTAAGTGTCCTATTATTAAAAGCCAGCAGCTGCAGTATGTGTAGCTGTTGGTTTTTCTTTTTTTTTTTTTTTTTTTGGGGCGGACCTCCGCTTTAAACTACCCATACACCCCTAAAGGAGAACTAATGACTGGACAAGTTCAAAAAAGCACGGCCTTCCTCTTTGGCATTTTCCAGCATTTTCCCTTTCCTTGCCCTCCACATGAACACAAACATTTGGCCAAGACTCTAACAATAAATAGATAGTACAGGATTGTGGTAAAAGACACTAAAATGTTGAACTTTCCATTTTAGACCTTAAATAGAAAAAATTAAGCTCCAGCACAAATGTTTAGATAGCTCCTATAGGAAACTGGTATTGATTTATATAAACAAATTGCTTTTATTGAACGGTCTTTACCATTTTCTGGAATGTTCAACATAAAAAGAACACTGCCTTAATTGATTTTATTTGGCTGTTGGATTAAAGATTTTGTTATCATTAACAAAAAAAAACAAAAAAAACAAAAAACAAAAAAAAAAACAGCTGAATGGCTGTTGAATTATATTAACTTAAAAAGATATTAAATTAAATTATAACTGAAGATCAATAGTGAAGAAACCTATACAAATAATAAGTAATATGTGTTGTGCAGGTATGAGCCCTCTGATATCTGTGCTAGCTAGAAGATCCTTACCCAAATATCTGCCAGAAATGCAAATGGCCACACACCAATTCTACTTGCCATAGATTTGATTGGCTTCAGCAAAATATCAGGAGAGCTTACCTGTCTGGTCAGCCATTACTTACACAAACCAAGGGTGTGTGGCCAGCTTAAAGAAAACTAAACTTGAGACAAAATACAGGAGCCACAATTACCAACCCTGAAAATGCCAGATACCTGGCTGTTATGTTGGCCCACAAAGCTTTAATGTGTACAAAATCACATTAATAGGAAAGTTGAAGAAATATCACAAGTCCTATCTGCATACTTGTATGATATAATCATTATAAGTCAGCAAGAAAAAGATCAGAGTCTTCGTACACAGGCTTGTATTACTGTAGTTTGTACAGCAACATTTCACACAGAATTTGCTAAGCTCTCAGCCAGCTTCAAGCAGATTTGTTGATGCCTTTAGATGCAGTTTGGGAATACTGAACACAGATCCTAAATGAAGTGCTGGCTGCCACTTTGGGATTTTTTTTTTTTTTTTTTACCAAAGACATGTAGCAGAATACATTTTGGCCTAAATTTATAGTAATTTGATTCTAATGGATAGGTTTTAAACCAAAAAATAATATTTTTTTTTTTCAAAACGTTTGGTCTTTTTCAAAAGATAAAAAACCCAGTGGTGATAAAATACCACCAAAAGAAAGTTCCATTTGTGTGAAAACAATTATATAAAAATTTCATTTGGGTATATTGTTGCATGACCACGCAATTGCCAGTTAAAGGAGCACAGTGCTGAAAAGCAAAAAATGGCCTGTTCATGAAGAGGATAAAACCTTTCCAGCGCTCAGGTGGTTAACAACTTCCCACCTTCGCTATAGCCGAATGACTGCTACAGAGCAGGATTACTTTGTCGGGAGGCCATCATATGACTTCCTCCCGTGATCGTGGTGCACTCTGATCAGATTGGGGTAAATGGCCAATCACAGTGGCCCTTTACCACATGATCTGCTGTGTCCAATGACAGCTGATCACGATGTAAACAGAAGCCGGCTGTCAGCGTGAGGAGAGGAGAGCCGATAAAGGGCTTCTGTTAAAGGGACACCTATACTGATAATCAGGGCACTGATTATCTGTGTCCTGATTATCAGTACAGTCCCAACAGTACCCACCAGTGCTGTCAATCAGTGCCTACCAGTGCATCCTTTATCAGTGTCACCTCTCAGTGCTGCTTATCATTGCCACCTACGAGTGCCCACCAGTGCATCCTTTATCAGTGTCACCTCTTAGTGCCGCCCATCAGTGAAGAAGAAAAATTACTGGTCTGCAAAATTTTATAACTATAAAAATGTTTTAACCCCCCCCCCCCAATATTTTGTCTTTTTACGTATAGCAAAAAATAGAAAACCCAGTGGTGCTTAAATACCACCAAAAAAAGAGAGCTCTATTTGTGTGAAAAAAATTATAAAGATTTCATATGGGTACAGTGTTGCATGATCGCGCAATTGTCATTCAAAGTGCGAAAGCGATGAAACTAAAAAATGGCCTGGGTAGGAAAGGGGTAAAGTAGCCAGTAGGCAAAACAAGCTGCTAGAAGACTTTCAAGAACATTCAAATAGTGGACAACTTTTATAGAACAGATGGCCATACACCGGTGCATACACTAATTAGAAGAAACATGAATGAATGTTCAAAAAAAAAAAAAATTCTTGTGGTTATTCTTGACTGCAGTAAGGAAAAATCCAAAGCAGCAGGATGGAATTTTTTTCTTGAACAAATGAATTTCTAACTGCGAATGTGGTTTTTATTTAGAAAAAAAAAAAAAAAAAAAAATGTACATATTGTAATGAACATGTTATAGGCACAAAGGAAACCTGTTTAATACCTCTGGAATTCCATTCAAGTAGCAAATCTGGATAAAATTTTACGGGTTTTCAAACAGAATTAGCTGAATCACTGATGGCAAGATACTGGTACATGCCTCCTGCCGGGAGAACACACAGTGATTGCCGCTGGCAATGATCACATGAAAAATCTGACATGCCGATTGTACCCAAGTTGATCGATCCACTTTGGTACAATCAGCCTGCTCATACATGGTTCGGATCACAGCCGGTCCCTGCTGAACTGGCCGAGATTCTAACCATCTAAGGCCGACTTAAAGCTTTCTAAGTTCTGCAGCATGTGACAGCCAGCAAGCCCATTATGATCTGCGTTAAACTGGTAAACACCCCAAAACTGGACCTGAAGGTTGTGTTAAAAAAAAAAAAAAAATCAAACTGAGGCACATATTGTTTTAAAATATCTACACTTTTAATTAATTGTTCTCCAGCACTGGTTCACCAATGAAGGTGCACACCCCAAGGTGAAGTACTGTCCTCTTCGTGATACAGTAGTTCAAACCACCTACTACTTCAATCACCAGATAGCATGGGCTAAAAGTAAGCTTGTACAAGACCTTGCAGTAATATACTGCTGCAGCGTTAGGCAGGGCACCATCTCCCCTTCTCTGCTACAAAACTAGTATAGGAAATGCTCAGAAATATCATTATTTCTCTTCTGCTCTGGAACTAAGGCCTGTGGGACTTTTTTTTTTTTTTTTTTTTTTTTTTAAGGAGGGTTAAGTGCAGCATGCAGGTAGCAGTAAGTGGATAGTTTGGACTTGCTCCTACACAGCACAATTAACCTAAATTGTGTGCCATAACAAGTAATCAATAATGTGCGTTTTACCATTTGTTAAATGTATTATATAGGAATAGTCACCGCTTTAGAGAAATTGGTGTGAAGGCATAACCATAAGGTTGCATAGCACCAAAAAAAATACACGAGGTGAGCTGGTGTGCAAATAGAATGAGTAGAGTGCTACCTTTGTTCTTATAAAAGGACCTGGGTTTCAGTAACAGTTCAGCACCTGCATCGTTGGTCCCATTGGACATTGAGGAATTGATGGACTCTGTTGTGTCCGGTCTTTTCAGGCTGGTCCCTGTGCTGCTGTGTGAAAGGGCTGCTGCAGACTCCGACGAGCTACACAAAAAAACAAAAACAAAAAACACACTTTTATTTATTCAAATATTATATTTTAACATTAGGACCAGACACTTCATTAAGTTTCGACATCGCAGGCCAATAGCCAGAATCACATGAAGCCTAATCCTGAGCACTATTTAGACATTCCACTCAATAACTACTCCATGTCCACAATGAAAAAACATGTGCTATGATGAAATAAAAATAGACTAAAAAACAACAAATGAAGCTACAAGCTTCTATAGCAAGAAAAGAAAGCAAAGACTAGTGAAGCTCAGCTCTGATCCTCAAAGACTTGTAAGGCTAAGTATACATGAGTGCCAGGTAAACAGCACGCCCGACACTTGTGCTGTAAATGACACGTTCACCTTTTAAAAAAAAATAAATAAATAATAAAGCATATCTTTTTGCAGGTAAAAAAATCAGCATTTATTATTGTCAGCAGATCACGGGTTCCATGCAGGACTTCTGCAGACTTCTCAGCGTATCTGTCTGCTCGTACCTCGTACAGGCAGGCAGTTACACACCCACAGGAAGAGACCGTGAACTACCAGAGTGCTCAACATCGCAATGGTAGTTCACTGAGAACTACAAGCTTACAGCCACAAAGGCCATTGGTACTTGTAGTCTCCCATTTACAGAACACTGTGGATGAATAACGTGGCCAGGTGAATAACATTGCCAACGTGGCCACACAGCTGCGTTCTTTTAAAAATTGCAACAGTGAGATTGAGAAGATCCCCGTCTCGCTGTCATTAGAGGCAGCGGATCAGGGAGACGCTGCAGGAGTGGGAACATGTCACATGTTTCACCCTAAAAACGGATGGAACATGTAACATGTTACCAAAGGTGACCTTATCCTTTAAGCTTCCTGCATTGAGCAAGGAAACTAAAGCTGCCAGAATGCATAAAAGTTGATTATGTTTAAGTCAGAAGTCCAGGCTAATAGGTAAACACACTGATCTATAGTATACTGCAACTGTAAACCATTTTATATACCAAAAGATTTGCAATTTTGTTCAGTCTTGGGTGGCCTTGTCATCACCATGCGGCTCGACAAAAGTTATTTTAAATATTGACTGAGCTGATTGGCATAACAGTGACTGTAGGAAACAGTACAAATGTGTGAACAGACCTTTCATAAACCTTGGTGATTATAGCTGAGCACCAGTCAGAGAATGGAACAAGTCAGGGAACAAGAAAACTAAAAACGAATTTGCACTGCAAGAGAGACATCAATACATACAAGTATTCTAGAGCTCTTTTGAAAAGAATGATTCACAAACATTCACTGGATCACAGTGCTGTAGGCTTTGCATGAAATCAAAGAGATATAAATTAGCCCGAATACGTATTAAGCAATTGTATTTGGTGAAAAGTGAATCAAATTAAATTTAAATAATCATCTATAAAAAGGAGAAGTATAGCCAAAGCTATTTTGCCCATACTTCTCTTATAGATCAAAGGAGTGTAATTTGTTCTGCACTCCTGTGACCCGTTTTCAGCTGACGTCAGAGCCGGTCCAGGCTCTGAAAAGATCTTGACCATATGGTCAGTGTGACAGACCCAACCAGGACAGGGACATTTGGCACGGACTTCAGGGTGGCCTCTTGCCCTGGCTTTTGAGGGGGCTCTACTCTTGGGAGGTGTGTGCCTGGGAGACCCTTGGAGTGGGCTTGCGTCGGATTCGGGATCGTCTCCCCAAAACACACAGACTCTGGGAATCTAGGCCCGGGATACAGGATTTGGGTCCTTTGTGCCCAAACCAGCAACGACTGCTTTAGACTGTGAGACTCAGAGCAGATGTTAATATAATCAGCTCAAAACAACCTGATACTGGGGTCTCCTGCTATAATCTTTAAAGGTGTTGTGTCTTTTGCCAATTGTGTGCCTCCTAGGTGTGAATTCCCATTGTTAATTAATATCCCTATTGTTTGTCTGTCTGCCCATCTCTTAGAGATGTGCTTAATATTGTGTTCACTTTACTTTGTTATTGAACCATTGTGGAATGTTATGTGTTTATGCTTATGATAATGTGTAATATACTTTGTGTATCCAGGGTTGTGGACTTGGTGTTGGGTGGTGGGTGGGTCACTTAGGCTTGTCTAGGTGGCTAGTTGTTTAATTAGCATACTGCGTATGTTTATGTTGGCTGTTCTTTAGATATGTTAATTATATTCCTGGTTACAGTTTGCACTGTATACGATAATGAGATCAGGCTCTACCTGATCTTGTGTGCTATATATTCTGTGTGAATTTTCAATAAAGAGTTCCAGTTTCCGCCTAAGCTAGTGCCGTCTAGGTCTTGGGTGCAATATTTAGCTATAATACCCGGTTCCTGGGTCCAGACTGGAAGAAACTGTTTCTTGAAAGAAGCACTTCCCCACTCTCTGCTCACAGAATGCTGAGAACTAAGCGATCTGCGGCCTTTAATCACTCAGTTCGCATTATTAGAGCCGGCAGGGGACAGATGCAGCATTGGATCGATGCTGCATTCACCTAGGCGAGACAATTTTCTTTTTCCGAAATCCCGAACTTTCTCTTTTAATGCCAAAAACAGAGTAATTTGAAAGCATCTCTGCAAAAAGCTCCCTCCTCCAACCCTTTTATACTCACCTTACCACCCTTTCTACTCCTCAGCAAGCTACAATACCTGGCAATTTTGGGTATGGTGGAACATGCTCAAGACCGGTAGCCAATTACTGGGCCCAAGCATTGTCACATGACCAGGGGAATGATGTCACTACTTCCCCAGGTCACCAACCCCAGTCATTTTGCTAAAACACTTCCACTTTGCCCTGAACTCTCAAGGTGACTGGTTCTCTTTAGGCTAGACCTTTTGCATACATTAGATGTACTATTTGCCTGAACATGTCATTGTTTAATTGATCTCTATATTTATTTACCTGCAGCTAGAAATACTGAGAAAAGATAATTCATTCGTATAGATTTTTCAATTACATAAAAACCGCAGCAGACCGTAAAAAAACGTTATGTCATTGTGTCTGCTAGACAGCGTGATTAATAGCGATGACATTTAAACGTTTGAATCAAGCCATGCTTAATTATGAAAGTCATTAACAAGAGGTCACTGCATTAATATGGTCTCAGATAATGTAAATCTGTATCTAAGCTGTAACAAGAATCCTTACCAACTAGACAGAAGTCTTGCAGCACAAGGAGGAAAACACAAGACATGAACAGAACGTTAAACACCGACAAGAAATGGTACACGTACACGCACGCGCACACGCACATGAACTGGAAACAAAACACACAAGCGTGGCCACCAAAAATGAAATGTCAGATGATAAATGCTTTGCGACTTTGAATAAAGCAATTATCTACAGACAAATTATGCGGTATCTTGGTGTTTAATTTTATAATGTAGGTGACAAAGGTGAAAAGTGATTATAAAACGGATCATTAAAACTGCACTTCCAAAGTCTGGTCTATGCAAAACAAACATGTCTTGCTACAAGGCCGTATCTGAATGAAAGATTTAGGTTATTGATTTAAGCACAGAACCCTAAGGGCATGTGACAATGGGCTTTCAGCTTGCGTTAATGGCATCAGTTTGCCATCAGATTTGGAGGCTTCTGAGATGAAATCAGAGTTCATTAACGGTTGCATCTGACCTGCAGTGGGCCTCCTGACCTGTAGTTGACCTGTTTCAAGCGGGTTTTGCAATTTTAACCATCAGTAAATGCAAATACAAGTAATTGCCAGAAAGGAAGCACACCACCCCCCACAAGTTTGATCAACCACCAAAATTCAGTTGATTGAGAAGCTGAAACTGGGCAACGAATTGACAGCTACATTACAATTTACAGGAAAGATCACAATTTCACCACATACAATCAGGGCAATTTTGATCCCATCTCCTTGTGGCCAATCAAAACCACCATTTTATGGTCTTGTATTGGTTTGCTTCTATCACACATTCCCAATTTCAAGACTTGTTTGTGGCAATTGGGTATATGCCGGCCTAGTAAAATAATAAATGAATGACTCCAACAAAATGGGAGGATTTACAATTTGCTGAGAGATTTTGTCATTAGCCTGACCTGACCATTCATTCTTCAATAGGGACAATGAAGGACTGGAAGCTCAACACTTGTTCTGCTGTAAGGAGAGTGGGCGGAACATTGTGGAACGCAGCGCTCAGTTCTCTCATGAAAGAAGATAGACATCTCCCCGTGTTCTCAGGGTGGTCTCTGCCGGTCTGTGTTCGCTCTAACTTCAACCATACAGTATACAGTGATCAGCCATAACTTTATGACTGATGACAGGTTACGTGAATACCATTGATTATCCAATTACAATGGCATCTGAATTCTCAATGGGATATATTAGCCACTTCAGCCCCGGAAGGATTTACCCCCTTCCTGACCAGAGCACTTTTTACAATTCGGCACTGCGTCGCTTTAACTGCTAATTGCGCGGTCATGCAATGCTGTACCCAAACGAAATTTGCGTCCTTTTCTTCCCACAAATAGAGCTTTCTTTTGATGGTATTTGATCACCTCTGCCGTTTTTATTTTTTGCGCTATAAACGGAAAAAGACTGAAAATTTTGAAAAAAAATGATATTTTCTACTTTTTGTTATAAAAAAAATCCAATAAACTAAATTTTAGTCATACATTTAGGCCAAAATGTATTCGGCCACATGTCTTTGGTAAAAAAAATGTCAATAAGCGTATATTTATTGGTTTGCGCAAAAGTTATAGCGTCTACAAACTAGGGTACATTTTCTGGAATTTACACAGCTTTTAGTTTATGACTGCCTATGTCATTTCTTGAGGTGCTAAAATGGCAGGGCAGTACAAAACCCCCCCAAATGACCCCATTTTGGAAAGTAGACACCCCAAGGAAATTGCTGAGAGGCATGTTGAGCCCATTGAATATTTATTTTTTTTTGTCCCAAGTGATTGAATAATGACAAAAAAAAAAAAAAAAATTTACAAAAAGTTGTCACTAAATGATATATTGCTCACACAGGCCATGGGCATATGTGGAATTGCACCCCAAAATACATTCAGCTGCTTCTCCTGAGTACGGGGATACCACATGTGTGACACTTTTTGGGAGCCTAGCCGCGTACGGGGCCCCGAAAACCAATCACCGCCTTCAGGATTTCTAAGGGCATACATTTTTGATTTTACTCCTCACTACCTATCACAGTTTTGAAGGCCATAAAATGCCCAGGTGGCACAAACCCCCCCCAAATGACCCCATTTTGGAAAGTAGACACCCCAAGCTATTTGCTGAGAGGCATGGTGAGTATTTTGCAGCTCTCATTTGTTTTTGAAAATGAAGAAAGACCAGAAAAAAAAATTTTTTTTTCTTTTTTCAATTTTCAAAACGTTGTGACAAAAAGTGAGGTCTGCAAAATACTCACTATACCTCTCAGCAAATAGCTTGGGGTGTATACTTTCCAAAATGGGGTCATTTGGGGGGGGTTTGTGCCACCTGGGCATTCCATGGCCTCCGAAACTGTGATAGGCAGTGAAGAGTGAAATCAAAAATTTACGGCCTTAGAAAGCCTGAAGGCGGTGCTTGGTTTTCGGGGTCCCGTGCGCGGCTAGGCTCCCAAAAAGTCCCACACATGTGGTATCCCCGTACTCAGGAGAAGCAACAGAATTTATTTTGGGGTGTAATTTCACATATTCCCATGGCATGTTTGAGCAATATAACATTTAGTGACAACTTTGTGCAAAAAAAAAAAAAAAAAAAAAAAAAAAAAAAAAAAAATTTGTCTCTTTCTCGCTACTTGTGTCACAATATAAAATATTCCATGAACTCGACATGCCTCTCATCAAATAGCTTGGGGTGTCTACTTTCCAAAATGGGGTCATTTGGGGGGGTTTGAACTGTCCTGGCATTTTATGCACAACATTTAGAAGCTTATGTCACACATCACCCACTCTTCTAACCACTTGAAGACAAAGCCCTTTCTGACACTTTTTGATTACATGAAAAAATTATTTTTTTTTGCAAGAAAATTACTTTGAACCCCCAAACATTATATATTATTTTAAAGCAAATGCCCTACAGATTAAAATGGTAGGTGTTTCACTTTTTTTTTTTTCACACAGTATTTGCGCAGCGATTTTCAAACGCATTTTTTGGGGAAAAAACACACTTTTTTAAATTTTAATGCACTAAAACACACTATATTGCCCAAATGTTTGATGAAATAAAAAAGATGATCTTAGGCCGAGTACATGGATACCAAACATGACATGCTTTAAAATTGCGCACAAACGTGCAGTGGCAACAAAATTAATACATTTTTAAAAGCCTTTAAAAGCCTTTACAGGTTACCACTTTAGATTTACAGAGGAGGTCTACTGCTAAAATTACTGCCCTCGATCTGACCTTCGCGGTGATACCTCACATGCATGGTGCAATTGCTGTTTACATTTGACGCCAGACCGCCGCTTGCGTTCGCCTTAGCGCGAGAGCAGGGGGGACAGGGGTGCTTTTTATTTATTTATTTTTTTCTTTATTATTTTTTTGCTTTTTTATCTTATTTTTAAACTGTTCCTTTCATTTTTTTTTTTTTTTAAATCATTTTTATTGTTATCTCAGGGAATGTAAATATCCCCTATGATAGCAATAGGTAGTGACAGGTACTCTTTTTTGAAAAAATTGGGGTCTATTAGACCCTAGATCTCTCCTCTGCCCTCAAAGCATCTGACCACACCAAGATCGGTGTGATAAAATGCTTCCCCAATTTCCCAATGGCGCTGTTTACATCCGGCGAAATCTAAGTCATAAAATGCTCGTAGCTTCCGGTTTCTTAGGCCATAGAGATGTTTGGAGCCACTCTGGTCTCTGATCAGCTCTATGGTCAGCTGGCTGAATCACCGGCTGCATTCTCAGGTTCCCTGTTGAGACAGGAGAGCCAGAGAAAAACACGGAAGACGGTGGGGGGGGGGGGCATTCCCTCCCACTGCTTGTAAAAGCAGTCTAGAGGCTAATTAGCCGCTAGGATTGCTTTTACATGAAAGCCGACCGCTGGCTAAAAAGAATGATACCAAGATGATACCTAAACCTGCAGGCATCATTCTGGTATAACCACTCAAAGTCGTGAATGGCGTACCTGAAGACAAAAAAATGGTTAACAATAAAGCACAGTGAACGGTAAAGTATAAAAAATTGCATACCTGAAAAGCAAACATGATAAAACATAATAACAATAAAACATTGCAGAATAGAATACAGTAAAAAAGAGCAGAATAGAGAGAGAGAGAACAATAAAACGACAACTATTTTTTTTATTTTTGTTTGTGTTTTTTTTTTTTTTACACTTTTTTTTTTGTAACTGTAACTTTTATAACTGTAACCGGTTCCAGGTTCGGGTCTCTCAAAATGCGATGGCATCTTGGGAGACCCTGTGAAAGTGTGTCCTAGTCTGTGGAATGCTGTACCCTACGCTAATACTCAACTAGTGAATGGTAGCGTTCAAAACATTCACCAATGCAAAGACCAGGATTGTCAGGACAGGAGGGACAATAATAGCGGGTGTCACGCCTATATCCGTGCTTGCTGCAGACACATCTTTTTTGGGGGGGGGGGGGGGGGGTTCGTTGGGTAGGGGTACTCGGGAGGACATAAAGAAAATGCTTCTCATGCAGCCGACTGCATTTGGTTGGGGATGTGAATGGGGGAAGTACGGGCGCTGCAGAAGTGGTGGGTTCCCAATTAGGATTGGCGAATGCAGCAGGAAGGGCACTATGGGCACGACGGGCCTGTGTTTGTCTTTTTGGTGGCAGCGGGACACTACTTGTGCTTGCCACCTCACCAGCTTGAACTGCACTTATGGGACTCGCCACGTCACCAAGTGTTACTGCAGTGCTGGTTTGACTACGACCGGGGTGTACTAGGCCGCTGGTGCTTGCCAGTTCACCAAAACTCTACAAAAAAAAGTGACAGTGATCGATCGATACTGCACTTGGGTGGGCTGGACTGGGCTGGGCGGAGGGGCAAAACGCAGGTGCTAGCAGGTATCTGGGCTGATCCCGCTAACACTGCGTTTTTGGGAACCCTAAACTGCTGGGGACGCTAGTATAGATCTGATCGGATCAGATATTGATGCGTTCAGATACTATACCACTAAGGGAGGTGTACGGTGCGTGTACGGTGCGTGCGTGGGTGTTCGCGGTACTGGCGCTAATCTGACACTGCCTAGGGCGACGCATATCACCGCCGGGCGATCAGGGGGCTAAACCTTTTTTCGGTAATAAACGGCGGGTGCCCTGACACTATAAAAAATAAACAAACTAACTAGCGTCACCCGTAACGGTTATACGGTGATCAGTGGTGAAAGGGTTAACTAGGGGGCCATCAAGGGGTTAAAACATTTATTAGATAGTATATGGGGGTCCCTGTCGCTATAAAACACTGACGGCGAACCTAAATATTTACGTCCCTAACTAGCGTCACCAGCGACACTAATACAGCGATCAGAAAAATGATCGCTTAGCGACACTGGCGACAGGGGGTGATCAAGGGGTTAAAACTTTATTAGGGGGGGGTAAGGGGGGTACCCTAGACCTACAGGGGGCTAAACCTTTATTCGGTAATAAACGGCGGGTGCCCTGACACTATAAAAAATAAACGAACTAACCAGCGTCACCCGTAACGGTTATATGGTGATCAGTGGTGAAAGGGTTAACTAGGGGGCAATCAAGGGGTTAAAACATTTATTAGGTAGTATATGGGGGTCCCTGTCGCTATAAAACGCTGACGGCGAACCTAAATATTTACGTCCCTAACTAGCGTCACCAGCGACACTAATACAGCGATCAGAAAAATGATCGCTTAGTGACACTGGTGACGGGGGGTGATCAAGGGGTTAAAACTTTATTAGGGGGGGTTAGGGGGGTACCCTAGACCTACAGGGGGGTAACAGTAACTGTGCTAACACAGTAACTGTCACAAACTGACACTATGCAGTAATCAGGAAAAAAAAAAAAAAAACTGCTTGGTGTCAGTTTGTGACAGGGGGGGGGTGATTGGGGGGCGATCGGGGGTGTAATGTATGCCTGGCATGTTCTACTGTGTGTGTGTGTGTGTGTGTTTGGTGCACTTACATGTCATCTCTCCTCGGCGCTGGAACGGAAACTGGCCAGCCAAGGAGAGATGACATCACATCCTCTGCCTCTGTGTACTATACAGAGGCAGGGGATGTTTCTCATTGGCTGGGAGCGATCGCGAGGGGGGGGCCACGATCGGATGGCCTCCCCCTCGTCTCTCAACGCTCCCAGCCAAATGCCGACCGCAGCTGGCACCGGGGGGGGGGTCCGATCGGACCCCCCACCCGCGGGAAGGCAATCACGTTTCAGGTACGTGATTTTGCCTGCCCGTGCCGCTCTGCTCACGTATATAGGCGTGAGGCGGTCGGCAAGTGGTTAGGCATCAAATAAACAGGTTGTCCATGAAGTTCATGTGTTTAAAAGAAAAAAAAAAATGAACATCCCAGTTTGCTGTGTATGGGGCTGTGCAGTCGCAGACTGGGGCATGTAAACATCAGAACTGGACCACGGAGCAATGGAAGAAGGTGGCCTGCTCTGATAAATCATGTGGATGGCCGGGTGCATATGCATTGCTTACGTGTGGAAGAGACGACACCAGTATGCCGTATGGGAAGAAGGCAAGCCAGCAGAGGCAGTGTGATGCTTTGGGAAATGTTCTGCTGGGAAATCTTGGGTCCTGCCATTCATGTGGTTGTTACTTTGACACATACCACCTACCTAAATATTGCTGGTTACCAAGTACATCCCTTCATTGAAATGGTAATCCCTGATGGCAGTGGCCTCTTTCAGCAGGATAATGTGCCCTGCCACACTGCAAAAATGATTCTAGATTGGTTTGGGAAACACAACAAAGTTCGAGTTGTTGACCTGTCCTCCAAATTCTCCAGATCTCAGTTTAAATCGAGCATCTTGGGATGGGCTGGAAAAACAAGTCCGCCCATGGAGGACCCACCTCACAACTTACATGACTTAAAAAAATCAGTTAATGAAAGCTTGATGCCACATAATATAGCATAAAGAGGTCTAATGGCATCCATGTCTCGAAGGGTCAGGGCTGTTTTGGTGGCAAAAGGGGGAACTACACAATATTAAGTGGGTGGACAAAGTTATGGCTGACTGGTGTATGCCGATACAGCTGGTGAGGCAGCTACCAATAATAATGAAGACACTAAAAAGGTACTCTGGAATGACAAAGCCATGAGATATTTATTGGACACTACCATAGGCTACCACACAAGGAAGAGAAGCTAACATGAATCCAACAATCCTGTTTTCCTAGCATTACACTAGCATTATGCCTTATTCTCACACTCCTATTATGCTGCACATTTAAACGCTCATAGGCATGAATAATAAAGAGCAAAAATGCTTGTATTACACATTTTCACTCATCTTAAAACATAACTGCACCTTTAGTGTGAAGAACACACTTCCTGCCTTTTTAAGCCAGCTATATATGGATGGAAATTCGGCCGGTTCAGCAGGAACGGTGCCAGCAACCAATGTATGAGCAGGCTGGTTGTGCACAAGTGGATCTATCAATTAACTTGCGTACAACCGGCCTGTTGGAAAGAAAGAAAATGACTCGTGTATGGCCAGCCTTTGGGTGACACTCTATACTCTACGTTCACTCAATCCATCTTATCTATGAAGAGAGTCATTGTCATCACCCAGGCAGCTCTCCTGATACAGCTTACAAACAGGACTTTTCATCTCCATTACTTGGGAGGAGGAATTGATAGTTTACAAAAGAAAGAAGAGAGGATTGTTTGTGCTTTCAGTTCAGCTCACAGGAGGTGACAAGGATCAACAGTTAAATTCTGGCAAGATCAACAGTTAAAGCGAAACTAAATCCTCCTATCGTTTTCAGCCAAGGAAGCCGCCATCTTGGCCTCAATTCTCAAATGCCATGATGCTGCACCTGATCAGTTATGACACCAGCCATTTGATGGTTTGATAGTTTGGTTGAGGACACAACCAAAGTGACAGTTAAATTCCCAGCATGTGGCGATAATGTAACGGTTTTTGAAACGGTTAAATCGATGAGTTTAGTTCTGCTTTAATTTCTGTAGCTATTAAAAATGTTCAGTTATTTTTTCTTGTGTTTGTAAAACTACAAAACCCTTAAAGTGGAACTTTACCCATAACAACTTGATAAAAAAAAGAATGTTCTTTAGCTAGGAACATACATTTCACATTAATAATTAAGCTAACATTAGTGTGTGCTATAAATTGCCTCTAGCATTGTACTCGTTTCTTCTTGCTGGTGGCTGCCATTTTGCTGAAGCCCAGAGCTCCCTGAGAAGAAGTAACTCATGAAGAAGAACATAACCCATCTATTTAACAGTTACATTCCTGGAATGCGGGGATTGCTAATTGTCACATTTGCTTGTTTGCTCACCCAAACTGTCAAACCACATGGCTGGTGTAATACTGATCACAAGTGCAGCATCATGGCAGTTGCAGATCCAACAGAAGCTTCCTTGGCTATAAAGGATACAAGGGTTTAATTCCGATTTAAGGCTGTCAGCCAATCGGCCTCTACAAACTCGTCAGTGCCTAAAAACGGAGAGCAACTGAGCATGTGCAGAGCAGGGTGAGACTGTATTACTGGATATTTACCATTATAGACACTTAACTTTAATGTTTTACATAGCTATACCTGCAAAAGGGGCCAGCCTGACGTGATCAAGCAGGACTCAACTTTCTGACTAAAGTTCCACTTTAATAAAAAGCTTTTTGATATAAAATAAATAAATGTTCCTAGCATGAAAAGTTATAACTAACTTAGCCACTACATCTAAAGACTGGTTCTCTGTTCTTGGGTTTAAATATCCTTCAAGAATCCTTGTAAAAAAACAGTAAGTAATGAAGAAAAAAAATAAACAGCCAAAGAACAATGTTTGATTCCGATAATGGCTCATACTGTTTACAGCGAATTTGTTTACACAGTATGCATATTTGTGCTTTTAATCAACAACCCAAGGGTCAATTAACTTGGAGGAATTTGCACTTTAGACTTAGCTGCTAGAAGGGATTTTTTTGTCTGCTTTAGTGTGCCGTTGATTAAGCAAACATTGGCCTGTAAATAGATATGCATATTATAAGTGTTCATCCACAAGGCACCCAGAGGGAGACATCCCTCCCTGCCGCTGGGAGAACACAATGGCTAGATGGGACAGGTTCCCCCACTGACTATGTTAATGGGGGAATCGAGCGAGAGTGATGACCACTAGCGGCTATAATAGCTGCTAGCAATAATCGAATGTAAATTCCAACAGGCTAGCTGTACCCAAGTTGCCCAATAAACTCGGGTACATTCAGCCTGCCTATACATGGTTCGAATCTCAGCCGGTTCAGCAGGGACCTGCAGCACTGGGCGAGATTCAAACCGGCTATAGCCGGTGTCTTGTCGAATACTGTCCCCTATCCAAAAGTGTCCGCCCTGTACTGCGCAGGCGCAGTACGGAGGACAAACGAGACGCCGAAAGTCTCCGAAGTTCAACAGCTGATCGTCAGCTGTACACGGCGCCTGCGCATTTATTCTTACCCTATGTCCAGGATCATTCCCTACTATCCAAGTGGACATAGAGTTAGAATAAATAGTTGCCGAGCGCAGCGAGGCCGTGCCCGAAGCGTGGCGAGCGAAGCGTGCCCGCGAGGGGCCCTCTTGCAAAGCCATCACTAACAAGTGCCCGAGCGCCGTGTACAGCTGATGGTCAGCTGATCAACTTCGGACATTTTCGGCATCTCCTTCTCCTCCGTACTGCGCAGGCGCTGCGCCTGCGCAGTACGGGGCGGACACTATCTGATAGGAGGACACTATATGTCAGAACACCGGCTTAACAATGGACATTTGTTGCTTATACATTAGCCTGTTTATATCTGTGCAGTGCAAGAATGCGTGTCACGTGTTAACTTGCATGGTTTTAATGCAGCCCAGTCAAGTGCCATTTGGAATAAATGATTGGCACTGCACCAATGTGTATTATTTGTGTTGCAACAGCGTAAAGCTTGTCTCAATATTTTTTTTTTTTATTTTGGCAACAAGCTATCACCTTTTAACAAACAGTATAATTGCAATGCTTTTCAATACATAACCAGTAATAATTTTCTAAAAGTCAAATCTCTCTCCACCATGGAAACTACTCAACATAATTTTTTTTTTAATGGTCAACATATGCCTTGTAACAGGTTCACAGTTCCCACAAGTCTGCACGCGTCCAGCAGTAAAATGTAATCTTTAGGAAGATATGGAACTATACAGGGTGGAAGCATGCACTAAGCACTCATTTTAAATCATTTCACCAAGTATTTTAAATTATGTGTTGTATTGTATATGGTCTATGATGCAACAGTCAAACATCATATCTTCCTTCAAATAAACCTGTAGCCCACCTAACTGTAATATTAAAGTGTTACTAAACCCACAAAAGTAAAATCAGTCTGTATATGCAGTAAAGCATGCTTGTTATACTCAGTGTGGAACCTAAGGGGTTAACCCTGCGTATTATGTAAAAAGGTTGTTTGATCCTGTCTTCTCTGATATTCCCCTCCTTCCACTGTCCTCTGATAATTTCCTGATAACACAGAGTCTATGGAGTCAGGCTGCACATGCTCAGTTGTGTGTGCATTGCTAGAGAGGCTTTTTTTTTCTTGGGAGAGTGCATGTGATTAGCACAGGGCCAATCAGCACTGCCCAGACAGGGAGTCAGGGTTCTTGCATTGTCATGCATTTTGGACACTCTTGACTAATTGTCACAATACCATCTCTGTGTAGATACTTATTTGGTTCATTATACCCCTACAAATGTACTACACACACACATCTACCCCTGATGAAGCGAGCATGGTCTTGCGAAACACGCTGGGATACTTTTCATGCCTGCAATTCACATTTTATATCATATCATGATACATTTAATAATATTTTTTACTGTATGTATCATTTCTGTGGCTTGGCTACGATTCAAGCTTAATAAATTTTAAGACTGCATTTACTCTGTCAACTGTTGGGTAACCGCATTCACCACATTTACAGTCCCGGGGCGATTTCCTGTATTTTCTTGCAGTGTCATAAGACAAGCTTTAAAGTGGTTGTAAACTCTTATAATCCACTTTTTACTACAGGTAAGCCTATAATAAAGCTTCCATGTAACTACCCCAGATATCTCCTAAACCTGGACGGTTTAGGAGATATCCCCTGTATCAGCACGTGCCGACGTCATCGGCACATGCGAACTGAAGCAATGGCACGTTCGTGTCGTTGCTTCAGCTAGTGTGCCAATGTGCAATTACAGCGCCGGAGCCCGCGATACCCGGAAGTAACTCCGGGAGCGATGTCACTGGCCGGAGCTGTGTACTGGGACCGCTGCGGGGGTATTTCATAATGAGCTAGTATGCTATGCATACCAGCTCATTATGCCTTTGTCTTGCAGGTTTTTTTTTTTCTTTTTTTTTTGTGGGTTTACAACCACTTTAACCACTTGCCGACCGCCTAACGCAGATATACTGCGGCAGAATGGCACGAGCAGGCAGAATCACGTTCCCATACGTGACCTGCTTCCCGCGGGTGGGGGGTCCGATCGGACCCCCCCCCCCGGTGCCAGCGGCGGTCGGCTTTGCACTGGGAGCGTTGGGAGGCGAGGGGGAGACCATCCGATCGTGGCCCCCCCCTCGCGATCGCTCCCAGCCAATGGGAATCCTCCTCTGCCTGTGTGTAGTTTCACACAGGCAGAGGATGTGATGTCATCTCTCCTCGGTCTGGCAGTTTCCGTCCCAGCGCCAAGGAGAGAAGACAAGTATGTGCACACAACACAAACACACACAGTAGAACATGCCAGGCATACTTTACACCCCCGATCCCCCCCCCAATCACCCCCCCCCCCTGTCACAAACTGACACCAGCAGTATTTTTATTAATTTTTTCTGATTACTGCATAGTGTCAGTTTGTGACAGTTACAGTGTTAGGGCAGTGAGTATTACCCCCCTTTAGGTCTAGGGTACCCCCCTAACCCCCCCTAATAAAGTTTTAACCCCTTGATCACCCCGTCACCAGTGTCACTAAGCGATCATTTTTCTGATCGCTGTATTAGTGTCGCTGGTGACGCTAGTTAGGGAGGTAAATATATAGGTTCGCCGTCAGCGTTTTATAGCGACAGGGACCCCCATATACTACCTAATAAATGTTTTAACCCCTTGCTTGCCCCCTAGTTAACCCTTTCACCACTGATCACCGTATAACCGTTACGGGTGACGCTGGTTAGTTCGTTTATTTTTTATAGTGTCAGGGCACCCGGCGTTTATTACCGAATAAAGGTTTAGCCCCCTGATCGCCCGGCGGTGATATGCGTCGCCCCAGGCAGCGTCAGATTAGCGCCAGTACCGCTAACACCCACGCACGCACCATACACCTCCCTTAGTGGTATAGTATCTGTACGGATCAATATCTGATCCGATCAGATCTATACTAGCGTCCCCAGCAGTTTAGGGTTCCCAAACACGCAGTGTTAGCGGGATCAGCTCAGATACCTGTTAGCACCTGCGTTTTTTCCCCTCCGCCCGGCCCAGCCCAGCCCACCCAAGTGCAGTATCAATCGATCACTGTCACTTACAAAAGACTAAAACGCATAACTGCAGCGTTCGCAGGGTAAGGCCTGATCCCTGCGATCGCTAACAGTTTTTTTGGTAGCGTTTTGGTGAACTGGCAAGCACTAGCCCCAGGCAGCGTCAGATTAGCGCCAGTACCGCTAACACCCACGCACGCAGCGTACACCTCCCTTAGTGGTATAGTATCTGATCGGATCAATATCTGATCCGATCTATACTAGCGTCCCCAGCAGTTTAGGGTTCCCACAAACGCAGTGTTAGCGGGATCAGCCCAGATACCTACTAGCACCTGCGTTTTGCCCCTCCGCCCGGCCCAGCCCAGCCCACCCAAGTGCAGTATCGATCGATCACTGACACTTACAAAACACTAAACGCATAACTGCAGCGTTCGCAGAGTCAGGCCTGATCCCTGCGATCGCTAACAGTTTTTTTGGTAGCGTTTTGGTGAACTGGCAAGCGCCAGCGGCCTAGTACACCCCGGTCGTAGTCAAACCAGCACTGCAGTAACACTTGGTGACGTGGCGAGTCCCATAAGTGCAGTTCAAGCTGGTGAGGTGGCAAGCACAAGTAGTGTCCCGCTGCCACCAAAAAGACAAACACAGGCCCGTCGTGCCCTTCCTGCTGCATTCACCAATCCTAATTGGGAACCCACCGCTTCTGCAGCGCCCGTACTTCCCCCATTCACATCCCCAACCAAATGCAGTCGGCTGCATGAGAGGCATTTTCTTTATGTCCTCCCGAGACCCCTACCCAGCGAACCCCCCCCAAAAAAGATGTTGTGTCTGCAGCAAGCGCGGATATAGGCGTGACACCCGCTATTATTGTCCCTCCTGTCCTGACAATCCTGGTCTTTGCATTGGTGAATGTTTTGAACGCTACCATTCACTAGTTGAGTATTAGCGTAGGGTACAGCATTGCACAGACTAGGCACACTTTCACAGGGTCTCCCAAGATGCCATCGCATTTTGAGAGACCCGAACCTGGAATCGGTTACAGTTATAAAAGTTAGTTACAAAAAAAAGTGTAAACAAAAAAAAAAAAAACACATACAAAAATATAAAAAAATAAAAAATAGTTGTCGTTTTATTGTTCTCTCTCTCTCTATTCTCTCTATTGTTCTGCTCTTTTTTACTGTATTCTATTCTGCAATGTTTTATTGTTATTATGTTTTATCATGTTTGCTTTTCAGGTATGCAATTTTTTATACCTTACGGTTTACTGTGCTTTATTGTTAACCATTTTTTTGTCTTCAGGTACGCCATTCACGACTTTGAGTGGTTATACCAGAATGATGCCTGCAGGTTTAGGTATCATCTTGGTATCATTCTTTTCAGCCAGCGGTCGGCTTTCATGTAAAAGCAATCCTAGTGGCTAATTAGCCTCTAGACTGCTTTTACAAGCAGTGGGAGGGAATGCCCCCCCCCCCCCAACGTCTTCCGTGTTTTTCTCTGGCTCTCCTGTCTCAACAGGGAACCTGAAAATGCAGCCGGTGATTCAGCCAGCTGACCATAGAGCTGATCAGAGACCAGAGTGGCTCCAAACATCGCAATGGCCTAAGAAACCGGAAGCTACGAGCATTTTATGACTTAGATTTCGCCGGATGTAAACAGCGCCATTGGGAAATTGGGAAAGCATTTTATCACACCGATCTTGGTGTGGTCAGATGCTTTGAGGGCAGAGGAGAAATCTAGGGTCTAATAGACCCCAATTTTTGCAAAAAAGAGTACCTGTCACTACCTATTGCTATGATAGGGGATATTTACATTCCCTGAGATAACAATAAAAATGATTTAAAAAAAAAAAAATGAAAGGAACAGTTTAAAAATAAGATAAAAAAATAATAATAATAAAGAAAAAAAAAAAAAAAAAAAAAAAAAAAAGCACCCCTGCCCCCCCTGCTCTCACGCTAAGGCGAACGCAAGCGTCGGTCTGGCGTCAAATGTAAACAGCAATTACATCATGCATGTGAGGTATCACCGCGAACGTCAGATTGAGGGCAGTAATTTTAGCAGTAGACCTCCTCTGTAAATCTAAAGTGGTAACCTGTAAAGGCTTTTAAAGGCTTTTAAAAATGTATTTAGTTTGTCGCCACTGCACGTTTGTGCGCAATTTTAAAGCATGTCATGTTTGGTATCCATGTACTCGGCCTAAGATCATCTTTTTTATTTCATCAAACATTTGGGCAATATAGTGTGTTTTAGTGCATTAAAATGTAAAAAAGTGTGTTTTTTCCCCAAAAAATGCGTTTGAAAAATCGCTGCACAAATACTGTGTGAAAAAAAAAATGAAACACCCACCATTTTAATCTGTAGGGCATTTGCTTTAAAAAAATATATAATGTTTGGGGGTTCAAAGTAATTTTCTTGCAAAAAAAAATTATTTTTTTATGTAAACAATAAGTGTCAGAAAGGGCTTTGTCTTCAAGTGGTTAGAAGAGTGGGTGATGTGTGACATAAGCTTCTAGATGTTGTGCATAAAATGCCAGGACAGTTCAGAACCCCCCAAATGACCCCATTTTGGAAAGTAGACACCCCAAGCTATTTGCTGAGAGTCATGTTGAGTCCATGGAATATTTTATATTGTGACACAAGTTGCGGGAAAGAGACAATTTTTTATTTTTTTTAGCGCAAAGTTGTCACTAAATGATATATTGCTCAAAAATGCCATGGGAATATGTGAAATTACACCTCAAAAATACATTCTGTTGCTTATCCTGAGTACGGGGATACCACATGTGTGAGACTTTTTGGGAGCCTAGCCGCGTACGGGACCCCGAAAACCAAGCACCGCCTTCAGGCTTTCTAAGGCCGTAAATTTTTGATTTCACTCTTCACTGCCTATCACAGTTTCGGAGGCCATGGAATGCCCAGGTGGCAAAAAAAAACCCCAAATGACCCCATTTTGGAAAGTAGACACCCCAAGCTATTTGATGAGAGGTATAGTGAGTATTTTGCAGACCTCACTTTTTGTCACAAAGTTTTGAAAATTGAAAAAAGAAAAAAAAAATTTTTCTCGACTTTATTTTCAAAAACAAATGAGAGCTGCAAAATACTCACCATGCCTCTCAGCAAATAGCTTGGGGTGTCTACTTTCCAAAATGGGGTCATTTGGGGGGGGGTTTGTGCCACCTGGGCATTCCATGGCCTCCGAAACTGTGATAGGCAGTGAGGAGTAAAATCAAAAATGTACGCCCTTAGAAATCCTGAAGGCAGTGATTGGTTTTCGGGGCCCCGTACGCGGCTAGGCTCCCAAAAAGTCCCACACATGTGGTATCCCCATACTCAGGAGAAGCAGCTAAATGTATTTTGGGGTGCAATTCCACATATGCCCATGGCCTGTGTGAGCAATATATCATTTAGTGACAACTTTGTGCAAAAAAAAATAAATAAATAAAAAATTTGTCACTTTCCTGCAACTTGTGTCAAAATATAAAACATTCCATGGACTCAATATGCCTCTCAGCAAATAGCTTGGGGTGTCTACTTTCCAAAATGGGGTCATTTGGGGGGGTTTTATGCCACCTGGGCATTTTATGGCCTTCAAAACTGTGATAGGTAGTGAGGAGTAAAATCAAAAATGTACGCCCTTAGAAATCCTGAAGGCAGTGATTGGTTTTCGGGGCCCCGTACGCGGCTAGGCTCCCAAAAAGTCCCACACATGTGGTATCCCCATACTCAGGAGAAGCAGCTAAATGTATTTTGGGGTGTAATTCCACATATGCCCATGGCCTGTGTGAGCAATATATCATTTAGTGACAACTTTTTGTAATTCTTTTTTTTTTTTTTTGTCATTATTCAATCACTTGGGACAAAAAAAATGAATATTCAATGGGCTCAACATGCCTCTCAGCAAATTCCTTGGGGTGTCTACTTTCCAAAATGGGGTCATTTGTGGGGGTTTTGTACTGCCCTGCCATTTTAGCACCTCAAGAAACGACATAGGCTGTCATAAATTAAAGGCTGTGTAAATTCCAGAAAATGTACCCTAGTTTGTAGGCGCTATAACTTTTTCGCAAACCAATAAATATACACTTATTGACATTTTTTTTACCAAAGACATGTGGCCGAATACATTTTGGCCTAAATGTATGACTAAAATTGAGTTTATTGGATTTTTTTTAGAACAAAAAGTAGAAAATAACATTTTTTTTCAAAATTTTCGGTCTTTTTCCGTGTATAGCGCAAAAAATAAAAACGGCAGAGGTGATCAAATACCATCAAAAGAAAGCTCTATTTGTGGGAAGAAAAGGACGCAAATTTCGTTTGGGTACAGCATTGCATGACCGCGCAATTAGCAGTTAAAGCGATGCAGTGCCGAATTGTAAAAAGTGCTCTGGTCAGGAAGGGGGTAAAACCTTCCGGGGCTGAAGTGGTTAATCAATGCTTGGCTGGACACTGATAGAAGTCACAAGACTGCTCTAACTGCTGATGAGAAAAGGTATTTTGCAGTTTAGCTTTATGAAAATAATTGCATTTCCATGTTCTGTGTACTGTGGGAGAGCAGATCTAGTGAATGCAGGGTCCTGGGATTAGTAACACTTGAAGACACCCTCTTAGATACTAGGGTACATAAACTGTCAAACTGTACCTTTGGTTAAACATTGTCCAACTGCAAAGCAATGCTCTACGTTTATGAGAAAAAATACCTACTTCTGAGACAGGTGGTAGGGTCTGCTTAAAGCTATGCAAATAACCAAATTAAGAAAGTTGGTATATGCATTGTAACTTCTATAAGGTCTGGCAGAACTTCGCAGAGCTGCAAAGGGTAAATATGAAGTACAATTTAACAGCTTATGGAGGCTTTAGTTAGCAGTTAGGCAGACCATGCACTTGCTCTGTCATTTGTGAGTGCTTTCAGGGTTTTTTGCGGATGTCTGCCAATCACTTCCTAAGGCTGCAATTAGAGAAGGTAGAACCCGTCAGCCAATACCATAGTCAAATTAAGCTCAGCCCAATGGTGTCTGCAATTGTTCATACAAGCATTAGATATCAACATTTTTCCAATCAGAGTAAGCCTGTTAGGGGAAATATTGTCTGGCTGTGATCTATGGCTAGCTTTGTACAAGATGCTCTAAGATTTAGGTTAATAATAAACACATCTGTACAGAGGCTAAGACAAACACTTACTCCATGCAATGCTTTGGGGAGGTGCTGTTCTGGTAAAATTCGTCTGCATCGTAGAACTCATCTTCGCTGCTGGAGTAGGAGAAGTCTGGCACTGTGTTCGGTGACAGATTGACGTGGCTGGGGGAGGTCAAACTACTGCTGGGAACAGACTGACCACTTCCTGTCAGAAGAGAACAGGCACTAGTCAACATAACCATATGAGGCTGTGGCTTCCTCCTGGAGAACGAAGATTCATAACAGTGTATTATAAGAAATCTGTTGCACTGCAAAATTCCTCTGAAAAGCCTGGGGTGGAAGCAGCCCCTCTGATTCCCAAGCCATATAAAGGTCAGGGGCAGCATACATCTATAAGGCATGATATTAAGCAAATAGTTAATGCTAGCACTTAAAATATAACTAAAGTTATGAGAGTCTGAGCTGGCTGCTTCCACCTTTCCACAGCCCAGCACTGCAGTGAGCGTGGGAAGGCAGAGCAGAAAAAAGATGAAAAAAAAATAATAAAGACAAATAGAACAGACAGGGGTTATAACCCTGCCTTGCTCTAGCCAAAATGAAATTTTGCCTATAGTTTAACTTTAAGAGTTGGCACCACAACCAGGGGCTTTGGGATGGAGCTTGTTTTGTTTTATCAGATTTCCAAATGTTCTGTATGAGGAGTGTAGAGACTTGCAAAGCTGCAGGTCATGTAGTAACCTTTGGGCATGAACCATCTAGAGCTGAGCACTTAAAGCAGTATTAAAGTCAAATTTAGCAAAAACACTGACAGGCAGGGGTTTTTATAACCGAGTAGTCTCTTCTGTTATGAATGACTCTCTCCCGGCCTGTCAGCGGGAATGTAATCTGAGCCACGCAGCTTGGATCACATTTACGGCACCCACTCTGTGCCATGATGAAGGGACTCCCTTGGGCATGTGTGGGAGGGACGTCATTGTGGCTTGGCCATTCTAGCAACAGAACATAGAGAACCCAGAAGGAGGACTAGAAGATGGAAGTGCCCAAGCACTGACAGTGCAGTGGTGCATACTAGCACATTATGGCATACACCTGCAGGGGGCTGGGGTATACTGTGTCTGCAGAGGACGAGAACCCAGGAAAAAAAAAATTACTTTTCCAACTTGCTTTTCCTGCTCTCTACCCCCAATACAGAAACCGAAGCTTTGAAGTACTAAAGCTGGCCATACACTTAAAGGCTTTTTTTCATTCAGCTTCCCGGCTACTGTATTCTAACAACTGGCACCCACAGCTGTCAGAATACCCAAATGATGCCTGCATCCGATTTGATGCAGTTACTGTTTGGCAAGCAATTATTCCACCCAGCTCCTTTAACAAAAGTCAACTGAACAACTGATTTTTGCCCAGCTGGGTGGTGCCAACAGGGCCACCCATGGCTTGTATGTCAGATGATTCAGCAGAAATCAGCTAAAATTCAAGCTGTGTACGGCAGCTTTTATCTCAAAGTCCCTTCAGACTGCTGCTGCTTCTCACTTCTGACAGCTGTGGATCAGGCACTGAAAGGCCCACCAATCTGTCCTACACAGATCCCACCTCTACCCTCAGATCCAAAGTACAGTAAAACCTTGGTTTGAAAGTAACTTGGTTTGAGAGTGTTTTGCAAGACAAGCAAAATTTTTAAATAAATTTTGACTTGATATACAAGCGATGTCTTGATATAAGAGTAGCGTTAGCTTCCACAAAGGGATTAGAAGCAAAATTCAACAGCAGGAGCTAATGAGTATAAAAGAGAAGAGAGGCGCCTCTAAGTGTAGCAATATGGTTACATTTAATGAAGGTACATTTAGCAACATACTGCTACACTAATGCCGCGTACACACGAGCGGACTTTGCCCGGCGGACTGGATTTCGTCGGACAATTCGATGTGTGTGGGCTCCAGCGGACTTTGTTCTCTCAAAAGTTGGACGGAATTAGATTTGAAACTTGTTTAAAATTTACCCGTTGAAATCGAGTCCGGTCGAAAAGTCCGCCGTCTGTATGCTAGTTCGACGGACTAAAAAGCCACGCTAGGGCAGCTATTGGCTACTGGCTATGAACTTCCTTGTTTTAGTCCGGTCGTACGTCATCACGTACGAATTCGACGGACTTCGGTGGATTGTGTGTAGGCAAGTCCGTTCATTCAGAAAGTCCGTCGGAAAGTACGTCGAAAAATCCGCTGGGCAAAGTCCGCCGTAAAGTCCGCTCGTGTGTACGCGGCATTAGAGGCACCTCTCTCCTCTTTTATACTCTGGAGCTCCTGCTGGATTTTGCTTCTAATCCCATTGTGGAAGCTGCCGCTTGTGAATGGATATTTTACGGTTACACAACCTATCACATTACTATAATCTTTTTATAAGGACTATAAACTGAAGAACTTGAATGAATGAATAAATGGTTGCGCAACTAATCATCTGAGTTTCCATTATTTCCTATGGGGAAATTCGCTTTGATATACAAGTGCTTTGGATTACAAGCATGTTTCTGGAATGAATTATGCTCGTAATCCGAGGTTTTACTGTACTGGAAATGTAAAAGGATGATGGGACTAAGACGAAGCCTGTTCCACCTAATTAAGGTGCTTTACGTTTTATTTATGCATAAGGAGCAACGAGGAGGGGCAACAGTAAAAACAAGGAATTTTATTTTGGTTTCACATTAATGTAAAAAGTTTTCTGGTTTCATCTTAGCAGTTCTATAAGTGGCAATGTACTTGGAAATGCAGGTCTCACCTGTGCTATTTGGAGTGGGAGTCTGATGGTTTCCGAGGCCAGGCACTACTGAACCGACAGCCAACGATGATGGCCGCTGCTCACCTTTACCAACCTGCACAGCCTCTGAAAAAAAATAAAAATAATCACGATTAATGAGCAATGTCGGGGGGGGGGGGGGGGGTTGGGGGTCTTCCTTTACACAAAATAACCTATTTATGCTGCACATGAGCAAGAGTAAAGATCTTAAACAGAATAAGTGAAATCCATCAGTGAACTGGTGAGATTATCCATCTTACACAATAAATGTGCTTAAAGTGGTTGTAAAAATCAAGACATGAAATATGAATAATATCTCTCTATAATGTGTCTCAAATAAGAGTACTAAGTGTCATTTCTGTCTGCTGCTTCCTTCATCTGCTATCAGCATTAATCACTTGTGACAAGTTTTCCTGACACCAAGAGAAAAAAAGGTGACAAGGGAGCTGATTGACAGCCTCAGCTCTGTTCCTGTGTGCTGTGTGAAGGGGGTGTGTCCCTTCCCTCCAATCAGCTCTCAGAGATCTCCTCACTGAACTCTGCAGAGTGCAACATCAGCTTTCCACCCCCTTTTTTTCTGGATGCTCAGACAAGCTTTATAATTCAGCACTTTGAACAGATGTAGAGAAGAGAAGACTGCAGATAAACAGGCACAACTTATAAAGGAGGATTTATTTAATCTCTGTGTATCACCTGAGGCCAGTCACTTCACTGGGTATATGTGAGGGTTTACAACCACTTTAAGAAACATTTGCCAATAAAAAAAAGGAAGCAAAGTGAAATATAAGCTCTACCTGGCAATGGAACAGTTTGTGTTGGCATGGTTAGAATCACAGCTGGCTCCAATAGACTGGGCTGGTAAATAGAATCCACGGGATTTATAGTGCTCTACAAAAGATATAAGTACACTTAGAGATTGGAGAGTCAACCCTAAGCTGACCCAAGACAGTATGAGCATTCAAAACTTCAATTGAGACAGATCCGAGGACAGGCAAGCAATTGTTGGGTTTAGATCCCTTCTACCTTCAAAGAAACTGCTTTCATAAACCTGATTAAGTGATGCCGAAACCATTTTTTTACTCAATTCCCCAGAGTACAAGAAATACAGGAAACATTACTAATTATGCATTACTTGCCAAGTATATAATTTTTACCTTATTTTCGAGAAAATTACAGACCCGAAAAGCATGTAACTAGTGCATTTGAACTCCCGACTAAAATATTTGTTCCTGCTAAAATACTTTAGGTAGTAAAGTAAGGATAATGACTGTCTGCAAATTACACAGTCAAAAAGAGGTTGGCAATTGCAGATGCCATATTCTGGTCCGTCTTTCCTTTGAAAATATAGTGGGCAATACATCAATTTTAAAGCCCACCACAAAAAAAAACAAAAAAAAAACTGTCCTTTGGCCAAAGATCCTATCTCGTTTCAGGTAGGCTTTTAATAAATCCAAAGTAAACCTTTTAATAGGAGCAATATGGGGGCATACTTGTTTTGGGTTTGTGACTAAGTATTAAAAGAAAGTGGATCAGTTTGGCAGCCAAGCAATTGGCATTTGCAGAATAAGTCAGTAATGGCAGCCGCTTTACTTGTTTCAGGAAAGCTTTCCTTTAAAAAGAGTATCTGTAGCCAAAGCTTGTTTAGCTATAGTTCAGGCTAGAATAGGGAAGAGTAAGAACTCCTGTCAGGTTTTTACTGCTCCACGTGTAATAGGAAAAAGAGGGCCAAATAAAAAATCCTTAGAAGTCCAGAGTCTTTATTGTTCAGCTAGTATGACAAACAGGGCAAAAAGACATCCAATGCATTTTGGGGGCCACACAATCCACCGTCATCAGGGCTGGGTGAAACGGCAGAATTTTAAATGGGCTCAAAAGTACTCCTGCAGGTAGAGGATGTCATAAATGGCACTCAGTACTGGGCTTTGCCTTTTGACACTTCTACTTTGAACACCAGCGCTAACTGCAGTTTATAACATCCATTTTTGGAGTCCATTTTTAATTTGACCTATTACACTAGGATTTCTCAATTTGGGTGAAACTCCTCTTCCTGGGGGGTCCACGTCTTTGTGGTGAGCTGCCAAATACAGGCCATTTGAGCTCAATGGCTATCCACATTTTCATAACCTGTAAAAATCTGTGCCCAGCGCCCCTCTACAACTACCCCTTAGGTTTTTAGTGCTGTATCACTTTTCAGGAGATCCTTCCTGAGTTTGTCCTGGTGACCATTGTCAGGATAAAAATTGAGGAAAAACCCAAAAGTTTTGGCTATAGAAAAATATCCCCGAAAATTAAGGTTATAACCAAGCACCATTAGGGTCCTTCAGATCATGCCTTAAAAGAGAAGTATAGTAATTAGTTTTTGTTCAGATTCATACTTGCCTAGCTGGATACAGCATCGGTCCGATGCTGCATCTGTCCCCCGCCGTGTCTAACACTGAGAACTGAGCAGCCAAACGCCAATGATCACTTGGTTCTCAGGGCTCCCTGAGCAGAGAGTTGGTGACTGTCAGTCATTGGCTCTCTGCTCTGACCCCCTCCCCACTCACTGGAGCGCTGGGCTGTGGAAGGGGCAGGAGCTGCCATCTCAGGCTCTCAGTGAGAGGCTGAGCCGGGTGCTGGTCCAGGCATGTGGGTGTATCCTGGCTATATGGTCACGATCTTGCCTGAGCCTGGACAGGCTCTCTCACGTCAGCTGACAGCAGGCTATCTACGGAAAACGTGATCCACAGAAGTACAGCCAAACAAGCTTTGGTTGTACTTCTCCTTTAAGTTCCTGTTATGGCTTGCTGCGTTAGAGCAGCTCATTCATTTTGAGTAGGCTGGCAGCACAGTTTAATGCATAAAGAAAGAAAACGTTCACTTTTTTTTTTTCTAATATAGTGTGCCAAAAAAGTAGTATGTGTGTTGAAGTGCTCTGCAGTGCAGGTGTGCTACCTGCTACAGTAACAGTCCATTAGGGTGCCATTCAAACTCAATGGCATCACAATGCACACTTAATGTACACTTTATCTTATATAATGGCCTTTCCATATATTCCTGTACCAGTAAAGCATTCAAGGACTTAATAAATTCTTTAGAAAAACTGAAACATGGTATTTAACTCAAACATTTACAACATCAAAAACAAAGGGAACATTACAATTTACAGTGGTGATTGATTAAACATTGATGAATGATAGAGGTTAGGAATCATATACATTGATCTGCAAATTTTGAAGCATTAAATTAAAATGGAAAAGTAGTATATGGAAAAAATGTTAATTTTCTGAATTAATTGAATCTGAAGAAAAATAATAAAGAGGCAACAACTTTGTAGTCTAACACAAAAAGTCATTCAAGGTTATTGAAGTATAGGTATAGGTTGTTTTTGCAGTGCAATCTAAGGGGCAATTATAATTTGATAAAGCTTTTCCTGAACTAAAGGTTAAAGCAGAACTCCGGGCAAATTTATTTTCCACATGCAGTGGGGCTGTGCACACACTGCATGAGTTAACTGCTTGTTTTATCTAGGGGTGAACACAGAGCTTATACTAACCCGATTCTCTGTTCCAGCTGAAAACGGCATTCCCCCATGTTCAGTGGTGGAGTGTTCCTGCTGTCCTCATATCCAGACCTGATCTATGGGCGTAATGACGTCAGAAACAGTCCACCGCACAAGACCTCTAGACGGCACGGGGGTGGGGTCAGGTTCAGGAGTGGCAGGAAACGGTCTTATGCTGGATCAGTGTATTAGGCGAGTATATCTCATATCTCCTTCCTCTTACCTAGACAAAAATGAGCATTTAACCCATGCAGTGCGGGCACAGCCTCACTGCATGGGAAAAATCGTTTTTTCCTGGCGTTCTGCTTTAAAGGATCTAATATTTGTCACATGTTCAGGCTTGGTCTTCACCTTAAAGCGGAGCTCCACCCTGTTTTACAAGTTTTGCTCAATCACATGCCAGGACTATATTCAGTTATAAACGGATATTTATTTATTTATTTTTTTCGTTTGTACCTGTGTTTTTTTAATGTCCATCTCTGCTTCCTGTCTTAGCTCCCTGCGGATATGGGCGGGTCATCTGCGGCTATTTCGTAATTTCCTTTGTAGCTGCAATGTCTCCTGGGAGCTCCTGTCATTATTCCCAGGAGTCATTGCGGAGGCCTGCCGCGAGTTCTCGCGGGATTTCGATGACGACGCCCGTCCGTTGTGATGGCAACCCTGAATTTTACAGGGCTGCTCAACGTAAATACTGAGCATGCGCGGGAAATAGCGGTGAATGCTGAGAGCTCAGCATTCACCAGATCCCGGAAATCCATGCTTGTGGCCTTCATATGCCCACAAGCAAGATGGGAACGGTCACGATCGAGATTTATAAGTATATATTTAAAACGAAAACGGACAGCAGCAGCTTAAAACAACTGAAAACAGTGAGTGTCACTTTATGATTGTACATGTGTAATAATGATTAAAAAAAAAAAAATGGGAATGGTCGAGTGGAACCCCGCTTTAACTCCTTAAACGTGTTAGAAAATTAAGGTGGAGCGCCAAGAAAATATTTAAAAAACACAAATTTCACCAAGTTATATTTTGATTAAATTTGATTTTACATGCAGCTAGCATTAATATCACAATCTGTCTTTATATTGGGAGGGGTAAGGGCCAAAATGCTTGGCCCATTGTGGTTCTAATGCTTTCCAGAGTGTTTGTCTTCTTTCTTGAACATACTTATAAGCATGGAGGACACAAGGATGATCTCATCAATGTGCTGAACTCCTTTACTGTCCTGTTACAGGCTGAGGGAGCAGAGCTTCAGCATCCATTTTCTCTATAGTCACTCATCAAAAGGGTGAATAGCATTGCCATGATATAAAGTGGACATATTGATAGAACTGCGCACAACAATGAGATTTGCAATAGGAATAAAACAGAATATTAATACTGGGCATATATTTGAGATTCGCCAATAATGGTTTTTGCCCAGAGTTTCACTTTAACGTTTACAGAAGTTTCTATGTTTTTTGTGCAATTATAAGGAAAGGAAAATAGAGGTCTTATTGTGATATTCTCAGTATTCGTAATTCTGGTCCTAATACTAGCCCTGACAAGTAATATGCTACACCTGTACACCTCCCTGACATATTTGCTATCAAGTGACAGACTGATCTCTCACATATAAGATGGACAGAGTTGGAAAGAAGAAGCAAATCCTAGACCAGTTTTAAAACTAGACCCAGGCAATCCATGTTAACAGTCCAACAAAACAGACAGCATGCCGATTAAGGGCTCAGCATCCAAAAACAAGCATCAGAGTGTAAACAGCAATAATGCAATATTCTGCAAGGATGATGAAATTATAAATACCCAATTTCTACCCAATTTAAAAACATGATATAGAATGTATGGGTGGAAAAATTGGGGGGTGAAAAATGCAAAATTAAAATTAAAAAAAGGGAAAAACTACAAAGGGAACCTGAAAAACATTTTTTTATGCCACTGAATGGTTAAATGTGGCTAAAAATATGACAAAGGTCTTGTAAACTATTAAAAGGTACTGGCAAAATAGATTGCTTACGCTCACCTTGGTGGGAAACAATTAGTGGAGAAACTGGCCAGAGCCAATTTAAAAACAAAATAGAATGTGTCGCCAAGACACCATGAAGTCATTTAGTAGTCCAAAAATGTTCTAAAGAAGTCTCATCACATCATGGGTAAATGCAACATTTCGGAGTTGCACAGGACCCCTTCGTCAGCCATGTTATTATGAGGGGCCCTGTGAAACTCTGAAACATTGCACTTACCCTTGAGATGATCACTAATGCTGCATACACACTAGTGCGAATTAGTCCGAATCCGTCGGACATTCCGATCGTGTGTGGGCTTCATCTGACCTTTTCTGTCGAAAAATCTGACGGACCTTAGAAATAGAACATGTTTCAAATCTTTCCGACAGACTCAATTCCGATCGAAAAAAACATTTGTCTGTATGCTAGTCCGACGGACCGAAAACGACGCAAGGGCAGCTATTGGCTACTGGCTATTGAACTTCCTTTTCTAGTCCGGTCTTACGTCATCACGTTCGAAACGATCGGACTTTGGTGGGATCGTGTGTAGGCAAGTCCATTTCGTCGGAACTCCAGTGAAAAGTCCTTTGGAGTTCAGTCCGACGAGAAGTCTGCTTGTGTGTACGCGGCATTATACATTTTTGGTCTTTAAATGGATCGACAGTGTGCTGACAATGTATGCGTTCTTGTACGCTCAACACCGGTTAGCCACCTGGTTGTTGCTGTAGCACCGCCACACTGTGATGGGAATATATTCATGATTGGCATTAGAAACCGAAAACTGTGGGCAGCGATTTTTCCGTGGGGAAAAAAAAAACAAACCCAGAAAGATCAACTGTGATCCCCAACGGGTTCCCAGCATTTATTCTAAAGTGCATTGTCCTCCAATGTGCTGCTTATTTTGTCCACATGAAAAAGCAGGAACCCTATTCTTGGGAGGAAGCTGTTGAGACGTCCCAATAACAACAAAAAGATAAAAAAATTTAAGTTACCATACATTAAAACATACTGCTTCAGATGCACAGAGTACAAAACACCAATTACATCAGAGGAGTGAGCATGCCGAGTATTATTTAAAGCTACAGAAATGCCAAAGTGAGCCCAAAGAATAGGCAGTTTATATTACAAGCTAATACAGGAAGAAAGGGAAAGAATATAAATTGAATTTGTCACAATCAAGATTTAAATCATGCAGATCTAAAGAAACAATACTGTAAAGGCCAGGAAAACAAAAAGTATTTTGATGATTAAAAGGCAGATTTAAATACTGGTAAATTATGAAACATAATAAAAATGTACATACCTATCAGTGTCTTGAAAGAAATCCGTGTGTTCCGTGTGGTCACAAAACTTTCCTGACCACAATGCAATTTAGTCTGTTTTCTTCCTGAGCTTACATTTCCTGAGCACACATTAACGCTCCCTTTGCGGGTTGCAAAACGATTGTCACAAGTAGGACACGATGAATAGTGATAAGCAACAGTTAAACATGATGTGAGCCCAATACCAATATTTGAATGGTCTACATGGTCACAGACCGACGGCTAGTGATATTTGTACTCGTCAGTTCTTCCTATTCTCTCTCACGTACCCATTGCTTCCACATAGGCTTCATGCACATGGGTATTCTCCAAATATTCTGCGTATTTGCGCATTTATGCATGTACTTGTACGCATTTATAAGCATATGAGCGTAAACTCATTCTATTGGCTGGAATATTTATTAATTCTAGCCCTTCGCATAAATTCCGCACATATACACGCGTTTTTGTACATAAATTATGCTTGTAATCGCCTCTCCAAATGCAGCTTTGGTGCATTTTTCTATGCTCCTAAACATTGCGCCTAAATATGCACATAAACGCCTGCATGTGCATGGCCACAATAAATAACATGCAGCCGAGTTCATGGGAATGAGCCCATAAACTAAAAAAATCCACAAGGCTGGACCTCTACAGAAACGTTAACTATAAAGATGTTAACAGCCCAAGACTTGTGGCTAAGCAATTAGCGACTAATCACTTTTCAAAGGCATTTGACAGGCAGTGAGGAGGCAATAAGTCACCTCTTCATAACATGTTGTAACCCTGTAAATGTCACATTACACGGTTGCAGTGCGAAGCAAGTCACTTGAATAGGTTGTGGTAAGCAGTGGTACTGCCTGCCAAACGCAACAGGGGGTATAATTCTTGTTGTGGCATGCATACACCACTCTCAGGCTGCCTTTGGCGATTGGGGACAGTGAAAATGTGGCTTAACTGCTTGCTTTTACAGCCCCCCCCCCCCCCCCACAACTGCAACAGTAAACAAGCCCTTACTGGAAAGTATAAGCATATAGCAACAGAACCAATTAAATACAGAGGCTCTGAGGAAGAAGGTATACCTTCGAAATGCGTCAGCCAGCAGAGGCCCCTGCATGGTCTCCCCTGCGATCTGGAGATTGTTGGTCCCAGGACCATATAGCCATGGGATAGTGGCCTGTATAACTGTATTGCTATCCACGTGCTTGTGAGTAGTTTTTACTTTTTTATACAGAATTCATTTACTTGGGATAATGCACTAGGCTAGTGCGCCCTCTTTTTCTTCTATCTTTTTAGTTCCAATTAAATACTTGCCTTTTGAAGTAAAAAATGCTGCTCCAGGGGCTGCCGTATGTGTAATGCCTAGCCATTTGGTCCGATGACAAATTGCCTAGGCCTCTAACACATATGGTCAGCCCGGAGCCCTGTAGGGCAGTGCAACCCTTCTAATGGCTACTGGCCTTCTCACAAAAGCCCAGATGCAGACATGTATGCATGTTGGCACGGCACTGCTAACTTAGGTTAGGTTTTGTGAATTTGACATTTTAGGCACCAATTTTCAGGGGAGCTGAAAGAAATACAGGAACTGCAAAACAGACCAAGCTCATGGAACTCAGAGAACAGAAATTGGACTTTCATTACTAAAGGAGCCAATCGAAGCATCTGCTTTCCCTACACAGCTGTAATATTTTCAATGAAACAACAAAGACACTTTAAGCTATTGGAGAATATATTACTGAATCAAGAACACAATCACTCAACGTAAGATACGTAAAAGTACAATAAACCACAGTGATCCATTAGGATGCAATCCGATCGTTAAGGGGTGCATTAGGATTGGTTAATATGTATTACTGCACTCTACTGGACAGAGACTGCCTCCTACTAAAGCAGTGTTTAAGACATTCCACAGAAACAGGTTTAGTGTTAAGATGGGCAGGTAATGGTTACTCTGAGAGCAGATGAAGTGACAAGATCTAGAAGAAGGGTGAGAAGATCAGATCTTTTCTGAGACCAGGTGAACTTTCTGCAGGAATAAAAAAAGAAGTGAAACATTACATATAAACTTACTAGAAGTCCATCAGCGTGCTTGTCCTCGTTAGTTTGGTCCTTAAGAAAACAAATGTTAACATTGAAAACATGCAGGAAAAGTTTAGGGCACATATAACAGCTGACCTGCCAGCGCAGTAACTATTGCAGATTGTTTACAAAAACACTAAAAAGGGGTTTTCAAAAAGCATCCAGATTCTGGCGGTCCATCTTTTTACTGCAGTGTCAAGGTACAGTACCTGACCGCGAGAATGTGTTTCCAGCGAGATCCCATCGCGCTGGTTCTCGGCGACAGGGTACTGTGCATCTCGCGCTGGCGCGCTCATCGGGAAAGGAAAGCTGTTTTTTTCTTTTGCGATGAGCAACAGGCAATGCTGACAGCTGTCTGGTATGAATCATGAGGGGGAAAGCCGCGCCAAATTTTAAATAAAACCGGCATGGGTTCCCCTCCAAGGGCATACCAGGCCCTTAGGTCTGGTATGGATTTTAAGGGATAAGAGTCTGGTATGGATTTTGGGGGGGACTCCCACGCGTTTTTTTTCGGCGTAGGGGGTTCCCCTTAAAATCCATACCAGACCTAAGGGCCTGGTATGCCCCTGGGGGGGAACCCATGGCGTTTTTTTATTTAAAATTTGGCGCGGCGTTCACCCTCATGAGTCATACCAGACATCTGTCAGCGATGCCTGTCGCTCATCGCGAAAGGAAAAAACAGCTTTTCTTTCCTGGTGAGCGCGCCAGCTCAGCGCTGGATCCCGCGACGGGGCTCGCAGGTGTCAAATCTTGCCGATAACAGCGGCGAGATTGACACAATATCGCGGTCATCTACTGCATGACAACTGCTTGCTATGAGAAGGGCTATTCTTCCTCCTCCATACTAGTTTTTATAAAAGATTTCTGAATTTTCTGTGCTGTGGCATGAATTTGAAAGTGTGCGTCATACTAAAGGGCTTTAAAAGGAATCCAATATTGAAAGAAATACAAATGCTACATTTCTATCTGGTCCTGAAACTTCTAGTGGTCTGACCTCAATACTTTGAGTCAGCTATCCAGGATAAGCATGTAGATCAGGAAGAGAATACAAATTTAGAACAATTTCAAGCTGAACACCAGGAACAAAAAAATGTTATTCAATATAATATTTTCCTACAGAGCCACAAAGCATTTAAATCAACTTTGTGCGCCCAATTGGCTTTATAAACCCAGATATGTGACATCATCACTGCACCTAGCCTGTGCAGAGAGCAGAGCTGTGGGAGGGGCCCAGCAGGCTCCACCCACTACAGGCTGCCTGTGGGAAACGACATGAGGGGGCGGGGACAAGACCAGTCACCCTGCACAAAGAGGGAGCAGAAGTGAGTGGTCTTTATTTACGAGAAACTCCTACACAAAGTTTTACTTTGGATTAGTGCACAGATCTGGAATACACACAGCCCACAAAGATTCAAGGAAGAATATACATGACTCTTGTATTTAGACAAGATTTCCTCATCTTGGGGCTCTACTTGTTCCAGGTTTGTGACTCAGAAGTGATAAAATGCATCATTTAAACATGACAGCAAAGCATCTAGCATTTCCAGAAGAAAAGGCCAGCAATGGTAGCCTACATGCTATATTAATAGCGGTTTTCTGCATATGTGCTTCAGCACGTGAAAAGATCAGTGTGTATAGCTAGCTTTTAGAAAGTGACTGCGAAGCATTCAGCAAACTTCAGACAGATTTGTTAAAGCCTTTCAAGCAAACTTCACTTAGAGATGTTAGACATATCTTAAATGGGAATGCAGACTGTCAATTTAAACAAGCTGCTTCAGCAGATTTTCAGAAAATATCCTGTAGTGCTGCAGCTCACTAATGCCTACTAAATCTCACTAGCAGCTTTTTTTTTTCTTTAAAGCTGACCTAAACCATTTGATACTCACCCCTCCCCATCCCACAAGCTCCATCGCTGACGTCAATATCTCCTCCCTTGCTTCTTTCGAGTTTGGGGTCTTTGGCCATCTTAAGAGAGAAGTATGTTTTTTTTTTTTTTTTTCTTGAATCATACTTACCTAGGTGGACGCAGCATCGGTGCTAAGCTGCATTATCAACTACCCCCCCCCCCCCCCCCCGGCTCTAACACTGAGAACCAAGCGATGAAACACTGTCGATCACTCGGTTCTCACAGCTCCCTGAGCAGAGAGCTGCTTTCAGTCAGTCACTGGCTCTCTGCTCTGCCCCCCCCCCTGCACGCTCACAGGAGCACCGGGCTGTGGAGGGGACGGGAGCGTCCGGCTCAGCCTCTCAGCAGCTCGCTAAGAGGCTGAACCGGGTGCTGGTCACAATCTTTCCCGAGCCTGGACCTGCTCTGATGTCAGCCAATAGTGGGCTTCAGCCCTCTGTCTGCTGAAAACAGGTCACAGGAGTGCAAAAAGAACTGCACTCCTGTGATCCACAGGAGAAGTACAGCCAAACAAGCTTTGACTTTAATTCTCCTTTAAGTGGCCAGTCCGGGATGACGTAACTCCCGTGGATGCGCACAGGAATTCATTCCTCTTGGCACACCTTGCTGGGTAGGGACAGCTCTGTGTACATTATAAAGCATCTTGCATAGAGAAAGGTAAAAAGCCTTTACTGCAGAAGGGACGTAATAGGTTTCTTCTGCAAAAAAATAAAAATAATTCCCACATTAAATCAGGGCTAAAGGAGAAGTTCACCTTCAGGGACACATTATATGTTCCACCCATTTTTAGGTAACATGTTCCCGCAGCGGCTCAGCGAATCAAGCCCTATGTGTGACAGTACGCAAAGAAGTTCTCCATACCAGCTGTCACTTTTTGAAAAGACTTCTGAGAATGAATCAACTACAAGTAGTTCATCGATTACTCCTGTCAGTGTAAAACTGCATGTCCGTATGATGTACGGGGCAGACAGATCACACTGATAGTCTGCAGGAATCTAGCGTGGCACTAGTGATCTGCTGATCACTGGTGCAATGCTTTCCAGGCTCTTAAAAAAAAAGATAGATAGATGGATGGATAGATGGATAGATGGATAGATAGAGGCACATTTTTTTTTCCACCTGCAAAAAAATGTGCATTTATTTAAAAAAAAAAAAAGGTGAACTTATTCTTTAAGTTCCACTTTAAAGTGAGTTAGCACTTCCATCAAGATCTGTGTATAGCCTCCCAAAACTGGACCTAAATGGTGCTTTTAAAAGGTTTCAGCAAAGTACCTCGCTGAAAGCTTTGCAAACGTTCTAAAGGCCTTGTAGTAAACGTTGCTCCCCCCCCCATTTTGGATAGAATGCAAGGTTAATTTTTGTGTCCCATTGGGGAGATTTCCCTTCACATCCTGTCCCATAGACATAACAGGAAGTGAGAGGAAATCCCTGTAAATTAAGGTTTTATACTGGGGCCCCCCAGGTCACCAGAACTAGTGTCCCCATTGGAAGATTTCCCTTCCATTACTTTTCTGGGGACAACCCAAAATTTGGGTTTTTCTTTCCTTTCAATGATAATGGTAAACAGGACAAATACAGGGGGTCCCCGGGTTACAAACATAATAGGGACTTTAGGTTTGTTCTTAAGTTGAATCTGTTTGTAAGTCGGAACAGGTACATTTTTTAAGTGTAGCTCCAGCTAAAAAAAATCTATTTTTAAGTTTTTTAGATAGCCTAGGGAAGGGTTATCACCCCTGTAACATTTGTTTTGCTGTCTGTGCCCCTGTTCAGACAATTTCACCTCACTTTCTGCCCCAATGATAATTGGATTTTGAAAATTTGGGGTTATTAGGGAAACAAGGATTGGTGATAAAGCATCAGTGGAGACACCTTTTTCCCATATTAACCCTTACAGGAGAGAATTTCCCTTCCTAGGGGTGGATTTCCTCCCACTTCCTGTTGTCTCCCTCCGTTTGTAAGTAGGAGTCGTTTGTAAGTCGGATGTTTGTATGTAGGGGACCCCCTGTAGAGGGAGAATCTCCCTACCGGGGGCACAGACAGCAGTAAAAACTGGCAGGTGTTCTAATCCATCTCTACTCTAAACCGCACTAAAAAAAAAAAATTGCCTTTAGTTATACTACTATACAAATCATTCATCTCATCCTGCAAATGTGCATTTTAGAGCGTTCGCTGGAGTGCTAGTTTGTCTTGAAGGGAATCCATATCATCTAGCTGGAAAAATCCATCTTAGTTAATTACTTTATCTCTTAAAATAGCTTAGTTCATTCTGGAGATGCTGACATATGGTTCCTACCCAATCTAACCATAAAAAGACAGAACCATGTAAACATATTCCTATGTACGTAAATAGGCACTCTAAAATGTATAGTGAATCGACCATATGCTGTCATAGATTGCGAAAGCCTAAAAACGGTGCACCCACCACACAAAACGTGCATCAGCTTCAGAAGAGGCCCTTGTGAGTGCAGAAAAGGAGAGTGTTCCACAAAGAGAAACAGATTCACTATGGCTCTGTGCAGAAAACGAAAATGCAGGATGCACTTGGCCGAAAATCTGGAAACAAATCAAAAACGCACCGGTACGCTTCAAAAACGTGTTAAAACGAGCATGCAAAAATGCATCTGGAATGGGTCTGGAGTGCGTTTTTTGTGTGATGTGAACAAGCCCTAAGCACAGTAAAATCGCATGCGGTTTTGGCATCTTTTTTTACTTATCGGCAAAATGCATCTCTAGCTCTGCCTGCAATTTGCTTTAGATGTACATCTATATTGTAAAATACAGTAACTGACCTGCTAGCAGGCAATTAAAATGGAAAACCAGATACTGCAACAAAACTTCAGTTACAGGTAAACATTAGACCCCTTTCACATTGAGCCGCCCGGGCATCGGCGGTAAAGCGGCGCTATTTTTAGCGCCGCTTTACCGTCGTTTTAGCGGCGCTATTCGGCCGCTAGCAGGGTGGTTTTAACCCCCGCTAGCGGCCGAAAAAGGGTTAAATCCGCCTGCAAAACGCCTCTGCAGTGATGCTTTGCCAGCGCTGCCCTATTGTTTTAAATGGGCAGGAGTGGTGGAGGAGCGGTGTATTCACCGCTCCTCCACTGCTGCAAAGAAGCTGCTGGCAGGACTTTTTGTGACGCCCTGCCAGTGCAGCGCCCTAATGTGAAAGCACTCGGGCTTTCACACTGGGTTTGCAGCGGAGGCTTTTTTCAGGCACTTTACAGGCACTATTTTTAGTGCTGTAGCGCCTGAAAATGCCTCCAGCGTGAAAGGGGTCTTAGTGAGTTGAATCCCTGACTCCAGTAGCAATGTTTCCCCCACAGATGGCAAGTTCTGTATTTGTTTCCTTTTTACAGCTTTCTTTCTTCTATTTTCATTTATTGATCCAGAAAGCAAGTCTGTTTCAAAAGCACAAGCTCTCCAGCAGAATGTATGAGTTTACATGGATGAGACAAAGAAAAAAACTTAACACTGGCAGGGATACTTACAATGATCAGCTTTTATTTATTCATGCAATACCTTTATCTCAAAAAGGAAAAACTGATTTGCTGTAACTGCTTTTAAAGTGTTGGCTGAAGTTTGACTTCAAATTGTTAGTGCATCTAAATCTGCTAATACGTTTAACAATATCCTCCCCTCAGACAGACAAGGCTGCTGTCTGCTGTGCCTCCTGTGCTCATTCACCCAGAGTTATCTCACCAATACAGGAGGTGTGTTACTGGGCAGATCACCAGGTGAACACAGAGGGAGAAAAGCCAAAAGAAAAGAAAACTGATGCAGCCACCACATTGAACAATTGGTAATATGATTCCGTTTTTAGTTTTGGGTTTAAAGGAGTTGTAAAGGCAGAAGGTTTTTTTATCTTAATGCATTTTATGCATTGAGATAAAAAGCCTTCTGTGTGTAGCAGCCACCCCAGCACCCCTTAATTACTTACCCGAGCCCCATCTCTCTCCAGCAATGTCCACGAATGTCTAAGCTGTCCAGGACACTCCTCCAGATTGGCTGAGACACAGCAGTGGCAACATTGGCTCCCACGTCTATCAAAATCAGTCAGTCAGCCAAATCAGGGGAGAGAGGGGGCAGGGCCGGGTCGGGGCTCTGTGTCTGAATGGACACACGGAGCGGTGGCTCGGCTCAGGTGCCCCCATAGGAAGCTGCTGGCTATGGGGGCACTCGATAGGAAGGAGTACCAGGAGCAGCAAAGAGGGACCTGAGACGAGGAGGATCCAGGCTGCTCTGTGCAAAACTCACAGAGCAGGGAAGTATAACATGTTTGCTATTTAAAAAAAACAAAAAAAAACACGAGACTTTAGTATTACTTTAATACCGCTTTAAGCTACATTGCTTACAATCAATTCCAGCCCACAGCAGAGGTAGGCAACTTGAGAACAATGACCTGTTGGGATCCCCAGATACTCTAATCTGTCTTTCATTCTATTTGTTCTATTAAAACCATTTCTCTTTGAACTAAGGCCCCTTTCACACGGGCGCCTCCACTAAGCAGAATCAACCGCTGAGCAGGCGGATGATAGGTCCATGTCCGCTATGCTATGCAGAGCAGACACAGACACAGTCCCACTCTCCTCTATGGAGCAATTGGATGAAAACGGTCCGCCTGTCTGTTTCCATCTGATGCCATTCGATCCAATCTGCCGGATGGATGGGGAATAGGACCCCTTCTGTCTGTTTTTGGCAGATCGGACTGCAGCGGGTGTCAGTAGACACGTGTCCCCTGACACCCGCCACTCCATAAAAGAGACTGGAGGGTCCGATCAGGTCCGCCTAAAAATAAACAGGCCATCCTGATTGGACGTCCCGTGTGAAAGGAGCCTTACAGGAAAACTGAGTACTGATACCACTACAGAAAACCAATGAAGGATATGGTCAGTCCACTGTTCAGTGAAGGATCACACAATTTTACTCAGATTACTGGTTTTTCATACAGCTGGTGCTCGGGGCAGTTACCAGACGGCTGATAAATACATATGAATTGAACACCAGAATGATGCACATTGCCGAGACGGAACTAAAATCCATAGCCATGCAATGAGAAACAAACAGCGCAGAAATTGCAATTCAAGCTGAACAAGATTTCAAAATGTTATATTACTGTATATATATCTCCCACTATAAAGCCACTTTGTCAGGGACCGATACCAATGACTACAGTGATTTGCAGAGATCACTGAAAGTAAGTTGGCGCTATATACTGTATAAATGAGTATTATTAATAAAATTAACACTCGACCTGCTGAGTTGACAAAAAGGCTAGTACATCTTGGTCTATGGAAAAAAAACAAAAAACTTTAACCTAGACTATATCAGCTGGAAGCAAATTTGCTTCTGCATTGTCCCATTGAATGTCCTTTTGCATTATTTGCTTCTATTTCCTTGAGTCCCGTTACATGTCATCCTTTACAACAATTTTATATGTTGTTATAATATATAAAATAATTTTAATATGGTTAGCTGATTGATACCAATTCTACCTTGCCTATTTCCTTTATACATGAAAAATATGATTAGTAAAGTATTAACCCTTTTGTGATCAAAGTTTAAAAGTTTATTGATGTGGCCTAGGCCAAATTCAATAAAAGAAAATGTATACAACCATAATAAGCCTAACTAAATAAATAGGACAGAGTTAAAAGGGCAAGTTCACCTTTAGAGGAAATCTGTAAAGTGAACCATCAATGGACCCCCTTCTTCATCACCCCCCCGGTTCTGTAGACCTGAAGTCCCGCGGTCACCCGCTGTGAGACATCGGGTGGCCGCTTTACCGGTTCGGGGATTTGAAATCCCAGCAGCTTAATCTTCTAAAAGGTACCTCTCTGCATGTACAGATAGGAGGCATTCTAATTGGCTGACACTGACCAATCAGAACCCGCCTAGCCCGTTCTGTCAGCGCTGGTGAAGGAGAGAAAGCCGCGGGGATTTCAAATTCCTGGACCGGTAAAGCAGTGACCCGATGTCTCACAGCGGGCGATCATGGGACTCGGGTACAGCGGGACCGAGGGGGATGAGGAGGGGGTCCAGTGTAAGTTCACCTTACAGATTTTGTGAATTTACACTTTAAAAACAAATGACATTTGTGATTAAAATGCACTTTACACTTAAAGTAGTATTAAACCCCAAAACCAAAATGTAATATATTGGCCAGTAACACACCTCCTGTATTAGAGTGCCTCCACTCAGGATGAAGGAGCACAGGGAGCACCTTTGGACAGCAGCATTGTCAGTCTAGGTGAAGGGGAGTGTTAGATGTACTAGCACATCTAAATACAATTACAAAATGAAAGCCAAATTCCAGCTAATACCATTAATCCAGCTAATTCCTTTTTTTGGGATAATGGTTTTACATAAATAAATAAAAGATGATCATTATAAGCACCCCTGCCAGTGGTAAATGGTTTGTCTTATCCTTATAACTGCAAGACAGCTTGTACCTTTGAAAAACAACAGACTTACTAGCTGGATCATCAGATGAAAATAGACACAAAGCCTAAAAAGAAAAACTCAGCCACCACTGTAAGCTGCAATAGAACAAATGTTTGCTTTTGAGTACAACAGTAAAACAGCCTAAAGTAATTAAAGCGGTAGTAAAAGTACTTTTTTTTTATTTATACTTACAGGTAAGCCTATAATAAGGCTTACCTGTAGGTACAGTAAATAGCTCCTAAACGTGCACCATTTAGGAGATATTTACCTTAGTAGCGCTGGTGATGTCATTGACGCATGTGCACTGCGCGCTCAATGGACAGAGTGTCGTCTATTGAGAGAGATGTGACGCGGCCGTGACTCCCACGCGTGGGAGTGACATCATCGTGGCTCAACCATTCAAACGGCACAGCCTGCATACGATGCAATCACACAACTAGCAGCTTGCAGGTACAGGCTGCTATTTCTGTCGTTCGAGATTTATGAATGCATCCTTAGCATTAGGCATTGTCCTAAGAAATGTTGATTATGGGGGCCCAAAGACAGATGTCAGCAATAGCAGCTTATATTTTGGTGCAAAAGCAACAAATCACCAGTTCATGCGCTGATCAAAATGCCCTCTGGTCAGGCTGGTAATCTTAGTGTGGCAACAATCTTCTATTGCTACAGTGCTGCAGCTCTCAGATTGATCCACTGGGCGGTGGAAAAGCATCTACACAAAAACAAAGAAAAAAGGTAGGAGTGCATCTCCACCCTATTGCAATATAGTTTTATTAAAACACACGATAAAAAGTTCTAAACAGTTGCACTCACATTTCTAAGTATATAAACAGGCATGTAATTTCATTGGTTCCCTTCTCCTGGGCTGTCACTACAAGATGTGCCAAGGGACATCCAACCATCCTGGAGCCGGATGACAGATCATAAGCTGCCCGACCCGGGCTCTGGTATGCATGGTGAACTGCTCTTGTGCCCAGGCCGCGCATCGGCGTGGAGAACCAAAGCACTCGGGTTAGGTGGAGGAGACCGGAGCAGTACGTCACCACGTTAGGTTGCTATGACGACACGTTTCATAGGCGTGGCCTCCTTTATCAAGTCCACTTGATAAAGAGTCCATGTCGGCGGCTACAGTCCAGGAAAGGGTAACCAACAGAATCACATGCCTAGTTATATACTTCAAAATGTGAGTGCAACTGTTTAGAGCTTTTATAGTGTGCTTCAATAAAACTATACTACACTAGTGCACTCATTTTCTTCTATATTTTGGTACAGGCTTTTAGCTGAACGTTTTCGCTTCAAAAGAAAGGAGTTCTTATTGTAGGTGTGCAGACCAAAACCAGGTAAAGGTCCATCATAACGGTTAATTATTTTATTTACAAATGTGCTCTTAGAATTTTATTAAAAAAAAAAAAAAAAAAAAAAGGGGGTAGATCCTTTCCGCAATTAAAAACGGGTAGAGAACATTAGGTCCTGAAAGAACAGAACCATTTTGGAACCTTGGTGAAGCAGTAATGAGCTTACATAGCTGTATAATAAAGACTAAAAGACAGCGGAGGGGTGCTGCAGGAGGAAGATGGAGGTATATAACATTCTGCTGGATCACAGGTCAGATCTTAATGAAACACGTGCAAGACAACCCCCACCGTTGCCTAAACATAATTAATGAGTGGTAGGAATAAACACGATCACAGGCATTAAGTAGAACAAATTTTCCTAAAGTCAGCGGGTAGCCAATTTCTCGACAACAAAGAAGCAACAGGAAGACAAATAATTCTAGATTAATTAGTCTGTGGAAGGTTACAATCCGCTCCTAACACGTGAGGGCAAAAAACGGGAAATCCTGTGTCTTTCATAGAGAACTGAACACCATAATTTATTCCAAACTTCCTTAACAAGCACACTTTATAAAAAGTCACAATGCTCTACAATAAATGCCATGTCAGATGAGCGATAATGCTGGCCCACTCCACAAGACTAGAAACTGACTGAACAATCTGCCTCTTTCCTCTTCTCTTTGTAGAGTTTGGTGTGCCGGTACTAATGAGAGGTCTGCGGCATTACTTGAGCAAGTCTATTTCTCTGAAGGATCACAGTACATTTCTAGAGAGCGTGAAGAGATGCTTTGCCAAGTCCTGCGCTCTCATTACAGTTCCCTCTATCAATTACCCAGTGCTGGAGCTCTCCTACTTCAGAACAGGATCCAGACCACACTTGGAGACACCGCGATTGGCATGCGAGATTTCACTTATCAGAAAAAAAACATTTGTAACAAGGACCGTCGATTTTAGATTGGGTGCATTCATGCCACTTCTAGTCACTTTTTTAAAAACACAAGTGGTCAGTTGTATACACAGGAATATGAGGCAATGAAAGCGAGTTCATAAGCAATTTTTGTTGTGTGATCTCAGGACAGTAGCAAACAATCAAAATCGGTTGCAATGCGAGGGATGGCAACAAATTCATGGGATTTCATATCATTTTTAGCAAGATATGGAAACCATAAGGTTGCATTCAACCCAAAGCATTGCGTTTTTGAGCGTTTTTTTTTAGGGTGGGGGTTTACCGTTTGTATGCATGTTTTTCAGTGTTTGTGTACAGTGTTTTTAAAGCTTTTTTGTTGCCATGTTTTTCAGCTTTTTTTTATTATGTATTTATTTTACTTTTTTTTGTAATGCGTTCGGGTTTAAAGGTTAGGCGTTTATTATTATCAATTTAGTTAGGTTAGGGGTTAATATTATGGTTAGCATTTAGAAATAGGATCAGGGGTTAATATTAGTGTTAAGATTTAACATTTGCGTTAGTGGTTAATATTAGGGTTAAGTGTCGGGGGTTAAGATTTTTTATTTATTTGTTTTTTGTTTGTATTCTATTTTAAGTATTGAATTATTTATTATTTGTCATTTATTTTCATTAAATTTTTGCATTTGAGCATTAAAAACGCCCAAAAAAACTCTTGAATCAAGTGTTTCCACGCATTTCTATGTTACAAAAAATGCACCAATTCGAGCTACAAAAAAAGCTCCAGAACTTTGAGCTCCAGAATGCATTCACACCTCAGCGTTTTGAGTCATGTGATTTGCCACGATTCTTCCCGCAATTTCAATTCGCCGAGGTGTGAATGACAAATTGCAGAACGCACATTTAAGATGGCATTCATTTGAATGGCACCTAAAATTGCGGTTCAGCCCTGGCACGATTGTTGCGCGATAAATTGCGCTGCAATCGTGGCAACCTGCATCGCATGAAGCATGTTGTCCAAAAGTAGCTACTGAACTTTTTTTTTCGGCGACAAACTTCACAGGATGCGAGTTGCTGCGATCTATCATGTGACAATCGCGGCAGAACCACACCGCGATCTAAGGTGCCAGTCAAATGAATGGCATTTCAAATGTGCGTTCTGCGATTTTATAATTCACATTCGGTGCTTTGAAACTCGCAGGCGGAACCGTGGCAAATCTGCCTGCAATTCAAAAACGCTGAGGTGGGTCTCAGTCTCAGGCATTAGGCTTCAGGTGACTTGTAGTACATATGTGAACCAACTCCATAGAGAATAAATACATTTTTCTCCAGCGTTTTGGAGCTTAGAGCTATGGGGTGTGAAAGCACCACACTTTATTTTCTACAGCAGGATAAAGTATGCAGGACACTTTGTAATAAAATTTTTTTTCAATTGCACACATATGAAAACAAACGAACGAACACAGAACTTTTTTTTTTATCATGTGAACCTGTGTGCAACCAGAAGAGGATTCTAACAAAATTTGTCATAATTGTCAGAAGCGTATTTTAAGAAAATTTGTCATAATTAGCCAAATGATATGCTGGGGAACTGTGTCATGCACTTGTCATAAACCTTTCATCTCATGCGCAAAAGACCTTTCTAGGTTATAAACGGATTAAGCAATCTGGAACTCATTTCAGCTTTACATGGCTTCTGACAAGCTAAAGGTCATGTTAGCTTCCTAGGTCCTTCTGGGACCCGATTGGAGAGATCCCTACCAAAATATCACAAGCCCTTAAGCACTACAAATCAAACTGATGACCATGCTCTTGAGATGGAAGCTGAAAGCTATTGTATAGAATAAATATTTTCGGAGGACCAGCTATAAGTAGGTGACACCTTTATTATGGTGTTGTAGAAATGGTTAGACGTGTTTTCCGTGAGCGAGAAGTAAACACAATTATCTACCATTAAAGCTGATGGGACAAAAACAGAAGGAGAACAGTGTTCATCCCATTAATCAGCATCAACCCCTTAGACTTGAAAAATAAATATTACAGTTGGTGACAGTGCAATACTAATTATGCATAAAAATACAACAAAGCTGCTTCCACCCTTGTGATGTCAACCATAGCTGCTATGTTCATGGATTTATTTCTCTCAACCTTGTGACCTGTAGGGACTTTTTAATATAGTTATTCATCACAAATAATCTTTCAGACCACTTTTTGAAGATAGCCCCTAAGTGGTTCAAGCATGTACTGCAGGTAAAACGTCTAAAAGAATTCTAGGGATCATAATTCGCACCTGAAATGACCACAAAAAAAACAAAACACAACAGAGCAAATTCAGAAAGGAAGAGAAAAAGTTATGACACCTTCATGGCTTACTATCAGACTATCACTAATACTCACTCAAAGGTATTTAACTAGACTGTTCTTAATTAACATCACATTTTCCCACTAACCCATAAATATTAACACCATTGACCAGGGCCTCTCTCTACATGCATTAGAAGGTGTACAACAGATTGCTATCCTATTAGACCCCTTTCACACTGGGGCGGTTTGCAGGCGTTATTGCGCTAAAATAGCACCTGCAAACCGCCCCTAAACAGCCTCCGCTGTTTGTTCAGTGTGAAAGCCCGAGGGCTTTCACACTGAAGCGATGCGCTGGCAGGAGAAGAAAAAATCTCCTGCAAGCCGCGTCTTTGGAGCGGGGAAGGAGCGGTGTTATTCACCACTCCTTCACCGCTCCTGCCCATTGAAATTAATGGGACAGCGCGGCTATACCGCGGTAATACCGCGGCTATAGCCGCGCTATACGAGGGGTTTTAACCCTTTTTCGGCCGCCAGCGGGGGGTTAAAACCGCACCGCTAGCGGCGGAATACCGCGGTAAAACAGCGCTAAAAATATCGCTGTTTTACCGCCGACGCCCCCTACCGCCCCAGTGTGAAAGGGGCCTTAGTGATTTTATTTTAGAATATGGTAGAAGGTAAACATGACTTACCTTGGCAATCTGCAGCAACACAATGCAGTGCTTGATGGACTCTACCATACTCTGTAAAAAAGAATATTATTAAAATATAAAAACTATGACAATTGCCAGCCACACTTATTTAGCCTATTCTGATTGTGGTATATTAACCAACTTACATAAAAAACAAACAAACAATCTCAAAACTTGGCAATTGCAGCTGAATGACTATAGCCTATCACCTAGACCTGTCTCTTGTCAATGAGACTGCCCATTACATTAAATATTAGGGAGATCCATGAGTTGGGAAGGGTAGGTCTCAAGTTGACCTTGTGCAGAAAAGTCAAGATATGTCGTCCGTATTCCTGGATCTATTTTCACCAATGGTAACCGCTACATATGCATTTTTCTTTTTCATAGCTGCTCAGTTTGACTTTTCAGGTTTTTAACATGCTTACTTAACATTGTAAAGGCCTGTGTTTAAATGTTTTTGTTAGATTTAGGCTCCATTCACATGGCATGTGAATCAAACCGGTTTTCTATGGAGCCGGTTCACATATATGTGGTGCAGCTGCAGTGCAAATTCACTACGAATTCAAAAAGAGTCCTGTGCGTTTTGCAGTTCAGATGCAAATTCTAGGCTCATTACCTTCCCTCCACTCCAAAGCACCTTGCCCCCATGTTGGTGTGGGGGCAGGGGGGTTATCAGAATCTGGAAGCCCCCTTTAACAAAAGGGCACCCAGATCCCAACCCCCTATGTGAATTCAAAAAAATGTGTCAAAGAAATAAAAATACAGACAGTTTTTGACTGTCTCTGTTCCCGCCGTCTGCCTGTTCTTAAATTGCTAAGGGGCAGGACCACTCTGACATCACCTGGTGGCCCTGCCACCTTATGACATCATCAATGGATGCATGCCGAGTCGATGAGGTCACAAGGGGGCGGTGCCACCAGCTGACGTCACCGGGCGGCCCACCCCTTAGCTATTTAGGAACGGTCAGACAGCAGAGCAGGCAGATGGCGGGAGCGGAGCTTCTTTTTTTTTTCTTTTCGGGTTGGCGGGCATCGTGATTGATGATGGATCTACAATCTGGGGACACGGTTTTTTTTAATAAAGGAATCGTCAAAAACTGTCTCTGTGTACAGGTACAATGTACCCCATGCTCATTCACATAGGTGGGGGCTGGGACCTGGGGGGCCCCCTTCTTAAAGAGGGCTTCCAGATTCCGATACCCCCCCTGCCCGCAGACCCCCACAACCACCAGCCAGGGTTGTGGGGATAAGGCCCTTGTCCCCATAAACATCAACTCAATGAATGGCGCGGCTGTGTGGGTGGAGCCCCACACAGCCTCGATGTTTTTGAATTGACAGCAGGTGCGGGGGAGGATGTTACTAAAGCACCTGCCGGCACCCTAACCCAAACCCCCATTGTGACAGTGGCCAAATGCTTTAGTAACATGCTGTTACACCCTGAATATGAGTAACATGTTACATGTTATCAAAGCGGAGCTTATGCTTTAAGAGAAAGGGGGAAACCCTCTCTTGCAGTGGGGCTGCCCCCACACTGCAAGGGTTAAATGCTTGTTTAGGTCTAGGTGCCTGGGAAAAGTACTTTTTATTTACGATTTCCTCTTCATTCAGCAGCTGGCACTCGCCACTACATTCCAGCAGTGGACTGTCCCTCAGTGCCCTCACATCCAGGGCAGGGATATGAGCCCCAGATTGTATTTGATAACAACATGACGGTATCCAGCTGCCAAATGCAGAGAAGAGGCTGCAGGGATCGGTCTAGCAGCCTGCAGGGAGACTGCAAGAATGGAAGATCAGTTAGGTAAAACTGCCTTTAATGGTTTCCTAGGCATAAAAAGGTGCATTTAACCCTTTGCAGTGCAAGGTTACCCTCCTCTGGAGTTCAGCTTTAGCAGCTACAGCCCTGCATAAATAGTGGGTAGTAATAGTAAACAAGTCGGGGTCTTGCAGCATAACCTCTAAAAGAAAGGCCTGCACCATGATTTGACTTCAGCCAAACTCTCCCCGACAGACAGACATCTGTAGACATCTAAATAATTAATTGTGGAGCAGCGAAAATTTCTGCTGAAGAGTGGAAAGGTCAACAACTTTATGTTCATGTTCCAATGTATACACCTTGATACCCAGAGAAACAGGGTCAGGTATGAAATAGGATCATGAGAGTTTTAGTTGACTCCAGAATGAAGCAAGTGCTTAAAGCCGAGTTCCACTCAAAAAGTGTAGCTGCTGGCTTAATAAACACACACCTGCCTCGCAATCCAGCGATGCGGTCATTCGAACCCTCAATTCTCTCCCTCTCCCCGATGCTGGCATCACAAGTGTGGGCACCCGGCTGTGACAGCTGGAGGCTTCACAGCCAGGTGCAAGTTACGCTGTGCCTCCTCAATGGCCGGGCAATCTTCTGGGACCAGTGACGTGTCCCAGAAGATTGCAGGGAAAGAAGAACTTCTGCTTGAGTCACCTAGGCAGTCCGAGCGGAAGTGGGAGCTGGGTACCTATGAAAACCAGGCACACACTTCCCCCACCCACCCAAAAAAAATGACATGCCAAATGTGGCATGTAAGGGGGGGAGGAGTCCTTAAAGCGGAACTTTCACTTTTGAACGGAAAGCCGCTTTAAGAAGCTCGGGGCCCTCTAAAAAGTATATGTTGGAGGGCCTTAAAGGACCCAAGTTGTGCTACCTTCAGGCTCACTGCCACATAATTCAGGCAATGCAAGACTGTCCTGTAGCCAGAGCTGTTGTAGCAAGGTTAGGTCTAGAGATCAAATTACCCAACAAAAACACATTGAGCATTGTCTATATTTTTTGGGGGGTATTCAGACCGGGAAGTTCTTAAAGAAGTACACACATACTGGTTTTATTAGTACACAAAATTCTCATTTTATTGAGATTTGCCTTTCTGATGAGGGAAAGGAGCAAATGGCTCAATGCCTCCAGTCTAGCTGTAGTTCAGAATATACAGGGCAGAAGATTTTAGGGAGATGTAATCTTTCGCTATCCTAGTAAAATTTCACCTCTAGGTAGATTACGAACATAATCCTTCTCAAAGGCAGACAGGCTCAGCCTTCGACTAATCCAAGAGCAAAATTTGTGATTTTCTTCAAATGATTTAGAGTGCTAAGTACAAGGCATATTCATCCATAGCATAATTGTAAACAGACTGGCTTTAAGTGCCTAGTCATTAATAGTATCCACACAGCCCATTTATTCAAAGAAACAGATTGTCCCTTCCCACAGAGATTAATTAAAGAAACTTACACATGTTGTATCCTTGAGATTTTCAATTTTCTGTGAAGGAAAATTAAAATTATACAATTATTCTCATAACACACAATGGATAATTTTACCATTCTTTCGCCTACTTAAAAAATTACCCGCAAGACATTTCATGTTAAAATGTTGAAAAGCTTGTCTTTGCAAAGGTAAAAGACTACATTTAAAATCATGCTAAAAACCAACTTTAAAGAGGAGTACCACCCAATTTTGAGAGGTGGTCTTAAACGAAAGACCACCTCTCCACCCCTCACTTTTGAATATTTAAAATTTTTACTTTCTCTCGTACCTTTTTTGGAAGTACTAAAAGTACTTCCGATCCACCTGGGCCACGGTCAAGAACATCACATCCTCTTCTGCGGCAAGCTCCCCGTAGTCTTTTGGGACATTTGTGTGTCCCAGAAGACAAGCTGGCCATTCACAAAGCGCCGCGCGACTTGCGCAGTCTGTTTGCCTTAGTTGGAATGGCCGCGCCTGCACTTGATCCGATGGACGGATCGACCTCAGGGGGCAGACATCGCGGGCTCACTGGACAGATAAAAGTGTCCTTATTAAAAGTCAGCAGCTACAGTGTTTGCATCTGCGGACTTTAAAAAAAAAAAAAATAATAATTTTTGGCTGGAACACCGCTTTAAAATGCAGCAGATGTTCAAAATAAGCAATGTTGTTTGTAATTGCCATTTAATCTCCCAAACCATGAACATATTTAATCAAAAAGAGGAAGTTGTAAAAAACTTTAAAATTTAATTGAATACTCAATACCCAATCAATCATGATGAAGTCTGTATGCACGGTGGATGAAACGCGTAGGTGCTAGAGTGTTTATGGACTATGCATGCTGAAACCTGCCCTGTAGATAAAATATATTGCCAGCTGAGCCAAGCTGGGCAAGTAACCACAGAAGGAGTTTGCCCCTCCATGCATGCAACAGGAGCACGTAGACAGCTGGTGTTAGGAGCAAGGAAGATACAATTATGGATACAAGCGAGTGGAACATGTAGAGTACCCAGGTGGCTGTGTACTGTTTTCAACCAATACATACTTATGCTTGAAAGCAAGATCAATAAACACTAAATCAGCTGTGATTGGGTTGATCTGATTATACTTATAGCTTTGTTAAACAAAATACTCTTGGAACATTTTGTCTTACATTGATTAGAAGCATTGACAGAGTAATAACATGGTGTAAACGTTTGTGACGCCCATGCAGGGATCCCAGGATAAGCTATTGATACTGAGCAAAAGCATTAATACTGTTAAAAGTCCAAAATATAAAATTCCAAACTCAAGGACAAGTTGTAAATGTGATGGGGACTACATGAGCAGAGTTGATGGTGGGTATTTAATTGTCCTATGGTTATTACATACTTATTTTTCAAATACTGCATTGTAGGAGGTCTTTGAGAAGACTGGGAACTGGCCATTTCTGTGATTTTTTTTTTTTACTAATTTTATATACCCCTTTTATACCTGTCCCTCCTTTTTGATTAAATATAAATTAGTGTTTGCCTCAAATCCTGGTAAGTGCCTACTTTTAATGCTCATCTACAGGGGTTGGACAAAATTATGGAAACACCAGGTAGAAGAATGAAATTGTTACCGAATATGGTGTTGGACCGCCTTTGGCATCCAAGACCACCTAAACTCACCTGGGAATTGACAAATATACGTCTTGGATGGTGGATAATGAAATTGTTCCAGTTTTCGCAGAGATGCCGGTAGCAGAAAACAAACCCAAACCTTGTTCTCCAAAATTTACCATAGCTATACGATATTGAGGTCCGGTGATTGCGGCATGCAGGGAAGGTGCAAGACTTAACCTGCATGCTCATCAAACCACGATTGGACAACACCAGCTGTGTGAATCGGGGCATTATTGCCTTGGTAAATGGCGCGGTCTTCGGGAAACAATGTCTGCACCATGAGTTGCACATGTACATAGTCGCTGGCAGTGACTGTACCTTTCAAGGTGATGATGGGGCTTGCAGAATACCAAGATATAGCTGTCCAAACCATGATTGCACCGCCACCATGCTTTACCATTGGTTATAGTCCTGGTCGGAAGCTTGGGATGGTGTTTGCCACACGTAAACATGTCCAGTGGTTGGGAACCGTGTGAACCTCAATTTATCGGACCATATTACAGTCTTCCATTGATTGGTAGTCCACGATTTATGGGTGTTACACCACTCTCTCCTCTTCGGAGCATTAATATCAGTCACTAATGGTTTGGCAATTGAAGCTTGCCTGTGAATGTCTTGCTTTTGGAATTCCCTCTGCACAGTTTTTGTGGATACAAGCTTTGGAAGACTGAGATTGAGCTCTGCAGTCACTTTTGCAGCAGTTGTCTTCTTATTCCGGGTCACAATCTTGCGCAGTGTCCTTTTGTCTCTTTCGGTCAGTTGACCATGTCAACCACGGTTATTCTTATCAGATGACATTTTCCTGGAAATGTATACGCGGTCATAACCTTTGATACGGTACCTCGCAACACCGCAAATAAATTGGCAACTTCAGTCACAGAGGCACAAGCTAAGCCAACAAATTTGCCCTTTTAGAAACTCCATAAGCTCTGACAAGACTCCGTATTACTAGCAGAGCATGCAGTGAATGAGGAAAGTAAGGCTTCCCATCTGTTAGCTAGGGGTCTCATCACACAGCGGAAGCAAAAGAATGGTACATAACTTCTGTTTTCAACACGAAACATTTCAACACTTTCCCACCTGCAAATCAACTGTAGCTCTACCTTCAGACATTCCACCTAAAAACAGTTTACATTGATAGAGACAGCACCAATACAAAAAAATTATAATTAAGGATATACGTAAAATGACTTTTCCCTTAATCAGAACGCAAGTATCTGAGCACCACAAAATGAAAACACTATCTTTTTTTCAATACTCAAAACAAACTCGCCCATTCATCCATGTCTCCATGCTTTATTTTGTTGAAAAAAATCACCCTAGCATTTTTAGTCCTGGCCATCTTGAGTAAGGGCAGATGATTCTTGTAGCAGTCACTTCCTGGAATCCATCTGCTCTTAGCTCAGGCATGCAGGTAGGAGGAGCGTGTGCTTAACCGAGAAGGCCCCTCCCTCCACATGAAAGATGAAAAAAATCCCATGAAGACTCGTGGAATGCAAGACATTATTTGGGCCTAGGCAGGAAACTAGGAAGCAGCTGAAGAAATGAGAAAAGCCTAACAAAATTAAACATTATATACTTTACTATTTATTTACTAAGGCTAGCAGCATAGGGATTTAAAATAGTTAAATATGGATTGAGATAGTTTAGTTCTGCTTTAAAATGTACATCAGGAATCATGCCTCTTGAATAAAACAAATTACAGCCAAATAGACACCTGAGGATACACACAAACTGACACAAGAATACTAGAGCCACACCATTTGTTGAATAAAATTGAATAATGCAGATATGAAATTAGCAATGACACCTGATGTAAGAGTCACGTCTAATTGACACATAATTAGCCCCAAAGGCTCAACCTGCGTGCAAGAAACAGCTGCATATCATTTAGCAGCGAAATCTCCATGGAACGAGTTAAAACTTTCTCAGAAGACAATAATAACATCACCGCAAGTGTGGAATATATGCAGACGGATTGAGAAAGATTTCACTTACTAAGCAAAGTGGAAGCTATAGGAAATCCAAGGGGGGCTTTACTGGGATATACAATAAGGAGTAGGGTTGTCCCGATACCACTTTTTTAGGACCGAGTACAAGTACCGATACTTTTTTTCAAGTACTCGCCGATACCGATTACCGATACTTTTTTTAATGTCACGTGACAGTTTTTTTTTTTTTTTTTTGAGGGGGGGGTGGGTATAGTGAACGGTGTCTGTGTGTGTTTTTGTTTTGTTTTTTTTCATTTACATTTATTATTTTTTACAATTTTTTTTTTTTATTCTTTATTGCACTATGTGTGTGTTGTTTTTTTTTTTTTTTTTTTAATCAGCCCTGTTGGGGGGCTTTGGTGAGATATCAGGGGTCTTAACAGACCTCTGATATCTCCCCCTTGAGACAGAGAAATAGACTGAGGATAGAGATTCCCCAGTCCCTTTCTCTGCAGCGTCAGCTGCACTGAGAATGAATGGAGAGAAGTCAGCGGCTTCTCTCCATTCATAAACTGACACATCGTAATCACAGGAGATTACAATGTTTCAGTTATGTGAATGGAAAGAGTCAGCTGACTCTCTCCATACACACAGCGGAGAGAGACAGCAGAACGGAGGGGACAGACGAAGAGAGAGGGGGACAACGGAAAGCCGGAACGGATGGGCACAGCGGAGGGGGACAGAGGAACGCATGGGGACAGCGGAGGGGGACAGAGGAACGGATGGGGACAGCGGAGGGGGACAGAGCAAAGAAGGAGGACAGCGGGGGGACAGAGGAACGGAGGAGGACAGCGGAGGGGGACAGAGCAAAGAAGGAGGACAGCGGGGGGGGGACAGAGGAACGGATGGGGACAGCGGAGGGGGACAGAGCAAAGAAGGAGGACAGCGGGGGGGGGACAGAGGAACGGATGGGGACAGCGGAGGGGGACAGAGCAAAGAAGGAGGACAGCGGGGGGGGGACAGAGGAACGGATGGGGACAGCGGAGGGGGACAGAGCAAAGAAGGAGGACAGCGGGGGGGGACAGAGGAACGGAGGGGGACACAGCAATGGAGCAGGACAGCGGAGGGGGACAGAGGAACAAAGGAGGACTAAGGAGGAGGAGGTGACAGTCAGCGGTGATCGCGTGTGGGGGAATTACAAGCACCGATCACCGCTGTATGTCACTAAGCAGCTGAAAGCCGCGGGGGGAGAAGCTTGTAACTCCCCCACACGTCCATCACCACTGACAGTCAAGGTATCGGCGGAAGCATCGGGAGCATTTGCCCGAGTACAAGTACTTGGGCAAATGCTTGGTATCGGTGCCGATACCGATACTAGTATCGGTATCGGGACAACCCTAATAAGGAGTAATATAAAAGTTGACATACTTTTCAGGAAAATGCTGCAAAAAGACTTTCTAGAAGCAGAAACACATTGGTGTGTGTGTATATACAACCCAATTTAAAAAACAAAAATATGGGACGCTGTGTAAAATCTACATAAAAACAGAAGTGCAATGATTTTCAAATCTCAAACCCATATTTCATTCACAATAGAAAACATATCAAACGTTTAAACTAAAAAAAATGTACAATTTTAAGGAAAAAAAAATAAGGTAATTTTGAAATTAATGGCAGCAACACATCTCAAAAAAGTTGGGACAAGGCCATGTTTGGCAAGGTGTAGCATCCTCTCTTCTTTTATCAACGCTCTCTGTAAACGTCTGGGACTGGAGACCAGTTGCTTGAGTTTTGAGAGAAAAATGTTATCCCATTTTTGCCTGATATAGGATCAGGGTGGATCTGATTTAAATCAAGTCAATTTAAATCATGATTTAAATCACTAGTAAAAAGGTGATCTGGTAAGCCTTCCTATTGTTGTTGGTGGTGTGTCTCTTCTGTGTTCACGCCAGATGTCACACATTTGATATGTTCCTCACACGAAGTCACTGAATTTACATTTACATCGACTATTTTATGAGTCTTAAATACATGGAGGACTTTCTTCTAAGTTTTTCTTCGATATCTTTCATGATTGGTTGGACATTGTTTTCATGTTGAACTTTTTAGCGCGACACAATTGCTTTTTGTTTTATTGTTATATGCCTATATCCTATTGGCCGTGTTAGCTGCTTATCCCCCCTTTCTTGGCAGTCCAGAATTATTTGTTATCCTTCTCTAAGAATGGTGTGCATACTTGCATATTATAGCAAAAGATTACCCAACCAACAAAAGAAAACAGGAGGAGGGGTAAAAGCTGGGACATGACGAACCAAAAGACAGAGGAGGCCTGGAACGTGAAACGTGATCCATCCCAACTGTAAATGTAATGTCACTTCTGTCCCAAAAACAGAAGTGACTACAAAACTATAGCCACATATTTGCAGTTTGCAGCCACTACACGCAGACTCAATTTACAGTTTCACAGGATCCATGACAATCAAGTAACAACTTAAAAATAATTCTAATTTGGATACAAACATACTAACCTTTCGCTGTTCATCATCTTTGCAGTTCTGGATCTTGTCATCAAATAACTGGGAGTCAACAAGTTCCGAAAATAAAAACAAGCATTAAAAAGCAGATAAACCTGTGTAGCAGGTAAATTCAATAGGCAAACAAAAAACACTGGCACAAACAGTGAAACCAAAAGTAAAAGTTAACAAGGCAGCCCAAAGTGTTCCCAACAAGTAGTAAAACGTGAGGTGTCTATGTTTAGCTGTGTTGTTATAAGAGTCTCAGAAAGCATACAGGAACACACACATCGCCCTATGACAATATAATGCTGCAATGTGAATGATTATCCTTTATCGAGCAACTAGAGACAATCATTCAGAGGTAGTAGTAGTAGGTCACATTCAACTGGACTTGTTTTGTAATCTTGAAGAGGTTTCATAGATTCTCCAAGCCACGTCTTCAGTTCCAATGAGTGTCAGGAACATACCTTTGCATTTATATCCACACATGTAGCTAAGACATGGTGTCTTAGCTACACCATGGAAGGGGTAAATGTTGATTTTCCAAGAATGGGATGGGAGGTGTAAAAGTTGTGGAACCAACCTGTTCTAGTTCATAATCCCATCCTTGGCTTCAGGGATTTTCTAACTAGAAATAGGATGGTTCACACCTCCCATCCTGTTATTGGACAGTCAACTTCTACACTAGCCTCTCTCAAACTTTTCTTTGTGGAGGAACCCTTGAAATAACTTTCCAGTCTCAGGGAACCCTGAAAAAAATGACTCTACCTACAACTCCTGATACATTAAGTGTTATAGTCAGTGGAAGAATGCTCCTTACATTTGTGGTCATTGGGAAGAATTACCCCCTTACAGATAGTTAAAAAGATCAATGGTGTCAGTAGGAACTTATGTGAAATGTAGAACTTGCTCATTGCTCAAGGAACCCCTTACAACCTCTGGAGGAACCCTGGTTGAGAAAACCTGATCTACACATTTCATGATGATTATGTTATTGTGTTTGTGTTACCTGTTTTGATATAAATGGGGTATATTCCTGAGGCTAGTTGGAACTGAAGACGTGGCTTACAAAAGCAATGAAACGTCTTCACATCACAGAAAAAGTCCAGTTGAATGTGACCGATACTAGATTACCATGACCTGGATAAAATTTGGAGCATACACGTTTGCAAAGTATATTGTGAAGATCTTCCTATTTATTGTCAAATACAGTAAAACCTTGGATTGCAAGCATAATCCATTCCAGAAGCATGCTTGTAATCCAAAGCACTTGTATGTCAAAGCAGATTTCCCCATAAGAGATAATGGAAACTCAAATGATTCGTTCCACAACCATTTATTCATAGCTCCTTCAGCTTATAGTCCAGATAAAAAAAACAAAAAAAAACAAAAAAAAAAAACAAAGGATTATAGCAATGTGACCAGGTTGTGTAACCATAAAATGTCCATCCACAAATGGAAGCCTCCACAAGGGGATTAGAAGCAAAATCTATCAAGAGCTATTAAAGAGAAGAGAAGAGAGGCACCTCTAAGTGTAGCAATACGGTTACATTTAATGAAGGTACAACATTTAGCAACTCACATGGTTGATGACTAAAAGAGGCACATCTAATGCCCTGTACACACGGTCGGACATTGATCGGACATTCCAACAACAAAATCCATCGGATCTTGTCCGCTCACACGCGCGGTGACGTCAGACGCCGCTCGTGCGAGGGGGACATAAGAGCGCCGGCATCCCAGGCCACTAGACACGCCAGGGAATCACAGGACACGGTCATATTAACTGCAGCACGATCGGGTAAGCCAGGGCTCGACAAACCCCGGGCGCCAGGTCGCATATGCGACTAGAATTAGCGACCTGGCGCCTGGGGCGGCACAGCTGGGGTATCCTGTGTCCGTTCGACACCCCCCCTCCCGCCGCGATCGCTTTGGGCCGCGCCGGTAATTGAGGCCCCGGCTTTGCGGCCTACTGCAGTCCTATGGTTCCTTCTGCAATCGGGCGCCCTCTGGTGGTGGCCGTTGGTATGACAAGACATCCACCAATGCTAATGGAGCTTCCCCTGCCTGTTTTCACTGCCCGCTCATCTCCTTCCCTTTACTTAGAACCCCCAAACATTATATATATTTTTTATTCTAACACCCTAGAGAATAAAATGGCGGTCATTGCAATACTTTCTGTCACACCGTATTTGCGCAGCGGACTTACAAGCGCACTTTTTTGGGAAAAAATACTTTTTTTTAATAAAAAAATAAGAAAACAGTAAAGTTAGCCCAATTTTTTTTTCTTTTGTTTGAATAAGTGATTCATTCTATGTTGAGTGAGTTGTGGGCTATTATTGATTTAGATTCCCAAAGAGAGCTTTTCCTTCCTCTGAGTATTTAAACATGTTCCAAAGTGTCCATGTTTTTTGGTAGGCTCTTATTCATTTTAACTTTTATTTTTTCATTGTTCTTTAAAAAAAAAAAAAAAAAGTCACTTTTATTCCTATTACAAGGAATGTAAAAATCCCTTGTAATAGAAAAAAAGCATGACAGGACCTCTTAAATATGAGATCTGGGGTCAAAAAGACTTCAGATCTCATATTTACACTAAAATGCATTTAAAAAAAAAAAAAAAAAAAAAAAAATTGTCATTTGAAAAAAAAATAATAAAATGTCCCTTTAAGAGCTATGGGTGGAAGTGACGATTTGACATCGCTTCCGCCCTACAATGACTTGGAGATGGGCGGGGGGGGGGCCATCTTCCTCTCACTCGTCTCCATGTCAGGACAGGGACAGATCCGGATCGCCTCCGCCGTTACCGACGGCCACGGTAAGCGGTGAAGGGCACCGGAGCGCGGCGGTAGGGGGGGTCCTCTCCTGCCGCCGATAAGTGATCTCGCTGCGAATCTGCTGCAGAGACCACTTTTATCTGAAAGAGAACCGCCGGCTCTTGAAGAGGATACCGGGGTTATGGTAGCTAGCTGCTACCATAACAACGGTATTTCTCTTCAAAGACAGGACGTATATAGTCGTCCCGCGGGAAGGAAGTGGTTAATTAAAATTAATTTATTATTTGTCATCTTCCTGCTTGGCCTCTTTCACACGGGCTGTCTGATCAGGTTCGCCTGTCAGTTTTTCAGGCGGACCTGATTGGACCCTTAGCGGGAATATGGCGGTCTTATGTCCCTGCATGGCAGGAAATAAAAGCAGTCACATTCGTTCTAGTCCTCTGTGTAAATTTAAGATTGGTTAATTTTTATATTGAAAATAAAGCTTTGTCGGTCGTTTAAAAAAAAAAAAAAAAAAACCTGGCTCCTAACTTTTTTAGCTGGCTCCTAGATTCCAAGCAAATTTGTCAAGCCCTGGGGTAAGCACCTCTTTGCATTACTGGCTGTTTTCCCCTTATTCTCCTGTGGATCCCGTCTACATCAAGCTGACAGTATTTTTTGTCTTGTAGCTTGTTCCAATTGGTGCTCCTATCGGCTGCAGGTCTCTCCTTTCAGCCATAGTTTTCCTCCCTTGATTATACTACTGGTGAGTGTAAATCCGTTTTTACTTAGATTTGTCATTGGTTACAGCTGAATCGCAATTTGCGATTTCAGACCTGCATTTTTGAATAGCACTACCTGGCATACAAACATCTTCCCCTTTCCCTCCCCTTTTTCTACCATTTTCCAGTGACACCCTCTACATTTTTTCCTATGATGAACCACTCCCAATAATGTTTTTTTTCCGGTGTCCTGTCTTCTAATTTGAATAGCTTACTTGTAAGTAAAATTAGAGACTATGTTAGTCCAATATTACATTTCTTATTTTAAATTGATGTGTGGTCCTCGGGCCCCGCTATATGTACATAATCTGTTTGTATATATATTTTCTTTAGGCATATTCTCCGTCAGGTCCCTCTTATTGTCCCCTGCAGCCATTTACTGTGATCTCTGTTTTTGAGGCCTTGCTCCGGAGGCGTGTAGCATCCATCCCTGGTGAATTGCAGGTATCTTACCATCCTTGGATAGCCTGGTTGGGGCTTTTTTAAGGCACCCTGTGGTGTGGGTGGGCTCTTAGGGGCCACTTTGGGTGGTGGGGGTAGTCTGCCCGGACAGCTCGCAAACATATGGATATATATATTTTTTTGTACTTTAGTGTATCAATTGTTCTGAAACATTCATTGATTGTTCTATTTCTCTTCATAGAAAGCTCTGTAGCGCTTTAGGTATCAAACAACTGTCCTTGAAGAAGCCAATACTGGCGAAACATGTCGGGCATCTGAATACCCACTCACTGAACTGGCCGTCACAATCATCAGGCCAAGTCATGTGAAATATTTTTTGCTACAGAATTGATTTTAGAATTTCCTGCACACCTTGTCTATGTGATTTTCATGTCTAATTTTATTGATTTTTTGTTAATAAATACAATTTTTTACTCTTAAGTATTGTATTCTGTTTCTCTTGGCCCCTCCATAATCCCTATACTTCCTCCCCCTCCAATTTGAAAATCCATCGGATATTTTTCGACGGATGTTGGCTCAAACTTGTCTTGCATACACACGGTTGCACAAAGTTGTTGGAAAACCCGATTGTTTTGAGCGCGGTGACGTAAAACACATACGTCGGGACTATAAACGGGGCAGTAGCCAATAGCTTTCTTCTCTTCATTTATTCTGAGCATGCGTGGCACTTTGTGCGTCGGATTTGTGTACACACGATCAGAATTTAAACGATCGGATTTTGTTGTCGGAAAATTTTATAGCAAGCTCTCAAACTTTGTGTGACGGAAATTCCGATGGAAAAAGTCTGATGGAGCCCACACACGGTCGGAATTTCCGACAAGCTCCGATCGCACATGGTCCGTCGGAAAGTCCGACCGTGTGTACAGGGCATTAGTATACAGGCAAGTTGTACCTTCATTAAATGTAACCATATTGCTACACTTCCACCTCTCTTCTCTTTTATACTCAGCTGTGACATGACGCTACTTGTATATCAAGACATCGCTTGTATATCAAGTCAAAATTTATTTAAACATTTTGCTGGTCTTGCAAAACACTCACAAAGTTTTTACTGTATACTGTTAACATTCATATACAAACCAATATAAACAAACATGAAAAGCATAGAAACCCCTTAATTTCGCTGTGTGTGTACCCCTGTCTATTGACAGAAGCTTCTGTTCAACAGATTGGCTTCTGTCGAATGGCACTGCTGGAAAACCAGCATTCAATCAGCGACTGTAGCCAATGGCAGCCAATTAGTGCATTCTGATGGGGGTGGGGAGTGCCCATACTCAATCTGTGCCTATACTTTAGAGGACAATTCAGTGGGATGGACCAAGTAGTTTAGCCAAAGAGAACTGGGCAGGCCTGACACCACTCTTCATAAATGTTGTGTGTTGTCAGCCCACTTGAGAAATTAGGTGCCAAGAGCATTTATGGTAGAGCAAGTATTTTATTTGTACTTGTAGGGTATTTGAAGAAAAAATGGAAAAAAACAAAAACAAAAAACAGGCAAATAAAAAGGCATAAACTGCAGCAATATATTGCACGTTTTTTTCTAACATCTCTGAAGCCATCAAGTACTTGCAGCTTGAAGCTCTGACCTCAAAGTCTCAATGGAAACAATGTATTCCAGCCCTGAAAAAAACTGAACACACCTGAGCCATTTACCAACCTCAAAGGCTCCAGAAAAAATAGACTGGCAGAGATCTAAGGCAAGTGACCCTGATGCTTCAATATACCAAGCCTGACTGCTCTTGTTTGATGGCTTACAGGCGCACTCTACAGGAAAATAACCACAGATGTTCAGATGCATTCATTCTTAGTTGTTCTTTTACGGTTTATATTGCCCAGTGCAGGAAACACTCTTGCCCAATGTCTTTCAAAAACATCAATTACAGTAAAAGTAAAGCCAAAACAATTTTAGTTGTAATATATATAGAAGGGATAAAACCCTATAAATGTATTTGCTGCTATCGGTGTCACTTCCATTCATATCCTGAGTTGCAACAGATACACCGGAAATCCTAAAATAACAGAATACCCATTTTGGACCGTTGTCATAGAACTTGCTTTTACCTTACTTCTTGCTCAGGTGACAGCTCAAAAGCTTTCTGGCTGTTACAATAGTCACTAGGACAAAGAGGAAAGAATCCTCAAGCAGGTACACAGACTGCAATAAGAAGTTGGCAAATGGGTCTAACCTTTTCCATTATAAAATAAATTAATAATTTGCCTTTGCATAAACTTTAACCGCTTCAATACTGGCCACTTTCACCCCCTTCCTGCCCAGACCAATCTTCAGCTTTCAGCGCAGTGGCACTTTGAATGACAATTGCATGGTCATGCAACACTGTACCCAAAGGAAATTGGTATACTTGTTTTTGAACAGATAGAGCTTTCTTTTGGTGGCATTTAATCAACACAGGGTTTTTTTTTTTTTTTGCAAAATAACTAATTTTCGTTTGTTATAAAATTTTGTAAATAAGTAATTTTTCTCCTTCACTGATGGGCACTGATGAGGAAGCACAAATAGGCGGCACTGGTTTACACTTAGCACTGATAGGTGGTACTTATAGGCACTGATTGGCATCACTGCTGGGCACTGTTGGGGCTACACTGATAATCAGTGCCCTGATTATCTGTGCAAATGTCCTCTGTGAGGAAATGCTGCTGATCAGCTCTCCTCACACGCTGTCAGTGTGAGAAAAGGAACGCAGATAACTGGCATTTCCTTGTTTACACGTGATAAGCTGTGACTGGACAAAGCTGATCACATGGGTAAAGTGCCTTGTCATCAGCTTTTAATCAAGATCGGTGATGCACACCGCCAATCGCCACAGGCGTGCAAGTACAGCGAGATTGGGACGACATCATATAACATCATCCCAGAACGAGAGAGCCACCGTGCCCTCATCAATTGTCAATACGGGGGGGCAGGAGGTGGTACAAAACTCAGGACATTTGAGGAGTATTGTTATGGATGGTACAAACCAAAGTTAAAGTTTTTCACCCATTTTCAGTGAAAACATTTCAAGCACTGTATTCCATTAAGAAAGCATACAGCTAAAGCTGGGTATACACTAGTAGATTTTTGGGCAATTTTTTTTTTTTTTTTCAATGGGTGCAGCAGGTGTACAGATCAAAATAGGTCAAACTTTTTGGTTTTAAGAACATGCATTTGATTTCCTAATCATTAGGGTGGTCAACTTGTAATTTGTTTTTGTCCTCAGCGTCAAGAAAATTTGAAGGAACAGGATGTAATTAGTTTTAGTTGGTTTTCATTCTGTAAAATCCATTTAATCCCAAATCAAGTGTTAAAAGGAAATGTTAACCAATTGTAAAGCAGCATTTATTAAGCTGTCAAATGTACTTAAATTTTTGTACAAATAATTGTTTAAACATTCATTTGAAATTCTACTAAACGAATAGCCAGATTAAGCTAAAAAAAAAGACTGACGAGCCAAATGTTCTTGTCTCTGACAGTGCTAAACAATAGGAATTCTTGAGGGTCATGGGATTGAGCATGCGCATTCAAATTCTGGTACACCAAACCAGCCTCTCTCAACCTTTTCACTCCAGATGTACCCTTGGAAAAAGTAAATAAAATCAGGTCTAGGGGAATCCCTGCTAAAAATGGCAAATGGGAAGAATGTCCCCTTGCCATCGTTGTCAGAATGCCACTCTTTGAAACAGACAAAAATATAATTAGTGTTGTGCCACTAGCTCTTTCAAGTGATACTGACCCCAAAAATATGCAGGCACCCTTAATTGGGAAGTCAATCAGCCACAGCTCAACCTTTGGAGGAAACCTACGTTTAAACTGAACCCTGGCTGAGAATGTCCGAGAATGTCCGAGAATGTCCGAGAATGTCCGAGAATGTCCGAGAATGTCCGAGAATGTCCGAGAATGTCCGAGAATGTCCGAGAATGGCCAAGCCAGACACTACTAAAATACACTAAAAAAAACACAGCTGGAAGCTACACTCCTTCACCTACCCACTTTCTTCATGGTATTAGGATTACTACTATATTACAGGCTTGCTTTAACTTATAATTGAAATTAAACATATAATTTAAAATACTTTATATGTACAATTTAAAAAACTATGAAAATATTGCTCTACTTAGCCACCACTTAACCAGAAACTCACCCATTTTAATAGAGGTGCAGCCAAGGCTTCAGAATCCAGCACAGGTCATTACCTCCAGCGGCAGCATCCAGCTTTAACAGCCTCAATAAAGACACTAATTGCTGCGCTGAGGAAATTGCACAATCGTTCCGTGCTCTGCACTTAATGTTCTGATTTGCAGTCAGCTTCTACAAATACACCTGGAATCTGACCTTGTGATATAAACAGGGACTGAACTGTAGTGTTACAAGCGGTCAAAGCCAAGGTGTACACCGCCTGAAACTGCTGAGTGTTTGTGTGTTAGTCACCGTAATGTCATCATAGAACAAAAACAGTAAAACGAATAATGTTTGCCTCTGCTAAGAGATCAAAAGATGCCAGTGAATAGGACAGGGCCTCAGTGGAGGACAGTGGTTGGCATCAAAGTCATGCAGAACAGGTTTCTTTCAAATTAAAATGTAGCTTTATCGCAAGTTAAAGAACACTAATGTCGCATACACAGTCGGAATTTCCGACAACAAATGTTCGATGTGAGCTTGTTGTTGGAAATTCCGGCCCTGTCTAGGCTCCATCGGACATTTGTTGTCGGATTTTCCGACAACAAAAATTTGAGAGCTGGTTCTCAAATTTTTTGACAACAAAATCCGTTGTCGGAAATTCCGATCGTGTGTACACAATTCCAACGCACAAAATTCCACACATGCAGCAGAAGAGCCACACTGGCTATTGAACTTCGATTTTCTCGGCTCGTCATAATGCCGCGTACACACGGTCGGACTTTTCGGCTACAAAAGTCCGACAGCCTGTCCGACAGACTTTCGACGGACTTTTGGCGGACTTGCAGCAGACTTTCTAACGAACGGACTTGCCTACATACGATCACACAAAAGTCAGACAGATTCGTACGTGATGGACGTACACCGGACTAAAAAAAGGAAGTTGATAGCCAGTAGCCAATAGCTGCCCTAGCGTGGGTTTTTGTCCGTCGGACTAGCACACAGACGAGCGGATTTCTGGGTCCGTCGTAGTTACGACGTAAAGATTTGAAGCATTTTTCAAATCTACAGTCCGTCAGATTTGCGGCTGAAAAAGTCCGGGGAAGCCCACACACAATCGGATTGTCAGCCAGCTTTGGTCCGTCGGCGTCCGTCTGACTTTTGTAGACGAAAAGTCAGACCGTGTGTACGCGGCATAAGTGTTGTACATCACGCATTCTTTCCGACATTTGTGCGACCGTGTGTATGCAAGACAAGTTTGAGCCACCATCCGTCGGAAATAAATCCAGGATTTTGTTGTCAGCATGTCCGATCGTGTGTACGCGCCATTAATGTTTAGTATACACAACATACAGGGCATGTATTATACTTGTGTTAGGGGTAAGCAGGACCCAATTCCTCAGTATCATCGATGACCAAGGAGTGTTTTAAAGTGCTGGAGATCCCTGTAATAAAGACCACTCACTGCTGCTCTCTCTCCTTGTACAGGATGACTGGTCTTGTCTCCACCCCCCCAATGTAGTTTTCGGCAGGCAGCCTGTATTGGGTGGAGCCACTGAGTCCCTTCCACAGCTTTGCTCTCTGCACAGGCTATGTACAGGACAGTAATTATGTCACTAATATATTAACAAGGCAATATCTGAGTTGCTTGCTGTGGGGGTACTGAACAGGAGGGAGGGGCCAGGATCACAGAAGAGGAACCCGAGAAGAGGAGGATCTGGGCTGCTCTGTGCAAATCCACTGCAACAGAGCAGGTAAGTATAAAACATGTTTATTATTTTTATAGAAAAAAAACAAGACTTTACAACCGCTTTAATCTTCCTAAAAAGGTGGTGAAACCCGCCTTATCACACCTTACCCAATAATATTTTACCAACATTTCAAACAATCACACACACATACAGCAAAAGTAAAACAAAAAACGAATGGAGTAATCAGAGTGCTGAACATACCTTTATCTGGTCAATTAATATCTGGAGGTAAGCATCCGACTCGGCAAGCTTCTTATCAAAATCCTGAATGCTTGGAACAAACCCAGAGTCTGCACCCTGAAAAATAAAGCCGCACCATTAAACCAAAGCCTGTACAGTGAGAGACTACCGCTGGCATGTGTGTATCTAAACCTGTCTACACACATCGTAAATGACCAGACAGGCACATTAACTGCAGACATTTCTTTAGCCTGTGTTTCATAGAGGGCAATGCACATACATACTGGAAACCCGAACACACATCTGTACAGTTAGCACTCAAATTTAGAGCTTGAGATCATCTTTCCCTACGGTTAGAATACGAGGGCTCTACCGAAAGTAATGCAAAAAGTAGGCAGGATTTTTTTATTTATATAGGTTTTTCAAATTTTTCCATGTTGGTAGATTAACTCTTCCTCCGTAGCAACTCTTGTACTTTTTTTTTTTTTCATTGCACATAACGAATGGATTCCAAGCAGAATTAACATGCGGTCATTGAGTTCTTGATGAAGAGGTGCTAGCTGTCCAACAACCACAGAAGGCTACAAAATGTTTACAGAGATGACACCATTTAAACTTCATCCATCTGTGCACATTACTCTAGTCATCAATGGTGTCATCCCTATAAATCAGGCATGATGGCCCGCGCTCCGGTGTCATACGGCCTCCCTGGTAATTTGGAGATCTATATATATAAAAAATCTACATCTTTTTGTGGCCCCTTGGCGCTGCCTCAGAGGGGACAGGGAGGGGACAGGACAAGTGCCTTCAGATTACATACAGGAGAATCTTCTGTTTACTCGGCGGCCTCTGTAATAGGTAGTCCTGTCTCCTGGGCTGCCATTGGACGACTGTTCTGTCCATCATAGGAGACGGGACTTTGTATTAAAGAGGCCGCCAAGTAAACAAGAGATTCTCCTGTATGTATTCTTCATTCATGGCAATGGAGAGGCTGCAGATGGGCACTGACCCTTATTTTGCTTCACAATTCTTTATTTAAAAATGTAAGTTTTCTCCTAAAACTTCCCCCTTAAAGTGACACCCGAGTTCATCTATATATTTTTTTTATTATATATATATCTATCTATCTCTCTAGCTCTCCATCTCTCCATCTCTCTCTATCTATATTTATATATATTTTTTTTAATACAAACATATACAAATAACACGCCCAAGCTCATCTCTTCACCAAACAGAATTCTTGTTGGGCAGTATATTAGTGCTCGGACAAACACACTTTTAATGGTTCAAAGAATGTCAGGAAAAATGGTCGGACCTCACGCATGTTCACTTCATCAAATCTGGCCCTCTTTAAAAAGTTTGGACACCTCTGCTACAAACAGTCTGTAGCCTTCTGTATATGTTGGACAGTTTGCACTGCTCTGTCATCAACAACCCAATGACAGCACATTGCTTCTGCTCGGAATCCATTACTTACCTATAGGCTGGACTCACGCTATTGCAAATTGGATGCGGTTTCACCGGATTCCTGCTGTGAGCCAGAGCATGCTGAAGTGTGAACCCAGCCTTAATCAAAAAGAAAAAGCAATCTGGTCTTATGTAAGGGGGGAAAAAAAATAAAAATTATGCTCACTTTTGCATTACTTTCAGTACAGCTCCCGTAAAACAAGCCCTTAATAGGCACAGATTAACACAGGCTCAACGCAAGAGCACACAGAAAAACAATTGTTACGTATGGGCCCGGTTTAGAACAATTCCTTTCACTTCCTGTCCCTGATGCAAAACAGGAAGCAAAGAAATCCATCCAAAGTGAAGGTGTCCCCATTGGAAGAGTTCCCCTTTATCATTGTTTTAGTGACCAATCCAAAATGTGGGATTTTCTTTTAGGCCTCATTCTCAGGAGGCGGATCCGCTTCCACGGAGTCCGCCGTCTCAGCGGGAGATCTCTCTGTTGATCTCCGCTGAGCCGGCTGATGACAGGTCCCTCTCTGCTCACTGAGCGGGGAGGGGCTTGTCGAGCGCCGCTGGTTTCTATGGAGAGATCGGACGAAAACGGACAGCATGTCTGTTTTCATCAGATCTCACCCGATCCGATAGCGACGGATCTGAACGTAGAAGCATCCGTCTGCTTTTAGCGGTTCGGACCAGGTCGGATGTCAGCGGACATGTCACCGCTGACATCCGTCGCTCCATAGACTAGCATGGAGCGCCCGTTCAGGTCCGCCGTCAAAACAGGCCGGATGGAGCTGAATGGTCCGATCGTGTGAAAGGGGCCTTACTTTCAATGATAACACTAAACAGGACAAATAGAGAAAGTCTTCTAATCTCTCTCCACTATATAAAAAATTAGAAGAAAGAAAAAAAGTTTTGCCCTTAGTAACACTTTAAAGTAGGAGTAGACCGATCTCGTTATTGCAGGGCCACCACAGATACCGATTTTCAGCCATCTTTCAGACTGATAGGCGACAGGTGGCGATATTCTGTACACTTAAAGTTTTGAAAAACCAACAAAATGTCTACACAAATCTGGTATAAAAACTTAACATGTTTATTAAAATTTTAAAACATTAAAAGTAAACCACTGGGAAAAATAAAGTGCTTGAAAACTATTAACTTATTAAATGGCTTCCCAAAACATATAAAATGGCATAAATACCTATAAACTGCACACTGACCACTATTGGTAAGTTTCTGAGAGATACCGATTTTAAAAATTGTGAATATCAGCCCTAATAATCGGCCGCTCCGATAATCAGTCGACCCCTACATTAAAGTGCATCTAAAGCCAAAAATTTTAAAAAATTTTTAAGGAATAGAAAAGGACTGCAACCTCTGTCAGATTTTTGCTGTCTTTCCCCAGTTAGACTTACCCTTTCTTGCTGTACACAGGACTACTGTCATCAAAACTTGAGGTGAACGAAAATCCCAAAAATTTGAGGCCCTGTTCACACCTGAACAATTTTCTGCTTGAAGCTTGTAGCTTTAAAATGCTCAACAAGCCAAATCCCATTAATTTCAACGGCCCCTGTTCACATCTGAGCGTTCTGTTGCCTGAAGCTCAAAAAAGTACATGAGCTTCTTAATGGCAGATTATAATCATTTTTGGCCCCATAGACTTTAATAGAAACACTTGACTTGAGTGTTTTTACAAGCATTTAGCAGCTCTCCACCCCTAATTTCCTCTCCCTCTCCTCCTGCTAGTGCTTTCTTTTGGCTAAACAAAAACACCCGAAACTGTAAACGCTGGTAATATACTTCTAAAAAGCTTAAAAAAAAAAAGCTTAAAAAACAACCACCACCTGAAAAACACCAATAAATCAATATGCTGTGAATGGAGCCTGAAATGTAGCTTCTACAAGAATACAGGGGAAATCTTCTGGTGACAACTATGAAAGTTGATTTTTCATCTGCTGTGTATTTGGTAACCCTGGACTACTTTACAAAAAAAAAAAAAGTTTGGACTTTAGGTACACACTTTAATCGCTTGCCAACCGCCGCACACAGATGTACGTCAGCATAATGGCACAGGCAGGCAAAAGGGCGTACCTGTACGTCCCTTTGAATTTGCCGCCTATCGGGCGCGCCTACCGCAGGAGCGTGCCCGCGGGTCCCAGGAAGGCAATGTTCGCCAGCCGCCCGTGATTGCGGTGTGGAGAGGCAGAAAGGGGAGATGCCTTTGTAAACAAGGCATTTCCCTGTTCTGCCTTGTGACATGACAGAGATCTACTGCTCCCTATCAACAGTGATCTCTGTCATGTTGTAGTGAGCCCATTCCCCCCCCAGTTAGAATCACTCCCTAGGACACACTTCGCCCCCTATTGTTTAACCCCTTCCCTGCCAGTGTCATTTACACAGTAATCAGTGCATTTTTATAGCACTGATCGCTGTATAAATGACAATGGTCCCAAAAAAGTGTCAAAGGTGTCCGCCAAAATGTCACAGTCACGATAAAAATTGCAGATCACCGCCATTACTAATAAAAAATAAATAAATAAAAATGCCATACATCTATCCCCTATTTTGTAGACTCTATAACTTTTTCGCAAACCATCAATATACGCTTATTGCGATTTTTTTTTTACCAAAAATATGTAGAATACATATCGGCCTAAACTGAGAAAGAAATGTATTTTTTTTTTAATATATTTTTGGGGGATATTTATTATAGCAAAAAAAGTAAAAAAAAAAATATTGTTTTTTTTTCAAAATTGTCGCTCTTACCACCAAAGAAAGCTCTATTTGTGGGGGGGGGGGTCAATTTTGTTTGGGTACAGCATCGCACAACCGTGCAATTGTCAGCTAAAGCGACGCAGTGGCATAGCCCAAAAAATGCTCTGGTCAGGAAGGGGGTAAAATCTTCCGGGGCTGAACTAGTTAACGTTTTTGTGATTGAGAGGCATTCATTCCGGCATCATGGAGAAAAATGCCCATGTCACATGTACCACATTTTGGCAGACACATTAATACAGAAGATGGGGAAATCTCTAAGCAGCTGTCATTCTTGGTTGTAATATATCTGTAAAATACCTGCCTATCCTATGGGTATACCAATGGGTACAATTTTTTTTTATCAGGCCTCCATTCATGGTCTGTTTTAACCCTAAATACAATGGTGTGTCTTGCTAGCGATGTTGCATATACATTACACCACCTAGATACTAAAAATTGTTATGATTGTCACCACAACACTTTAAATCTAGCTATAGACACCCTCATATGTTTATAAACCAGAACTTGGATAAAATAGTCTCCATTACTTGAAGCATACAGTAGAAAATGTGCAAATACAGTATATTATATACGAAAAAAATATAATATTGCCATGAGGGCTTTTAAAAAGGTGCCACTTCCTATATATGTCTATGGGGGGTTACTAAAACTTGTGCACACAGAATCTGGTGCAGCTGTGCATAGTAAACAATCTGCTTGTAACTTCAGTTTGTTCAATTAAGGCTCCATGTACACTGAAGCTCAAAAAAGCTTTTTCTGGACGCCAGATTGCTGGCAGAAAACACAGGTTGAAAAATGTACATTCAACTGCGTTTTGTACTAGCGTTTATGGGCGTTTTTAAGAAAAATACACAGAGGACACTCCAAAAATCCCACAATGCATTCCAAACTCACACAATGCATTGAAAAAATAGAATGTCGAACGCTAATTAACGCACGTTTATGAGTGTTTATCGGCGTTTGGCTTTTTTTTAGCGGTGAAAAACAGGACTTTGAACGCAAATTTCTGGCGTTCAGAAAAAAGCCCATGAACCCCACTGCTCATTAAAGCTAAAAAACGTCCATGTGTGCATGGACACATAGGAGAACATAGAGTGGAGTTTACAGGCTTTTAAAAAAACAAAACAAAATGCTAATAAACTGCAGTTTATCAGCTCTAGTGTGCATGGAGCTTAAGCTTTGAGAATAAAAAACTTAGAAGCTTAATATGTGGATACCATTCCCCCGAATAATCAATGCCACAATAGTTACATTGCAATCAATCCTCCAAAGGTTCTTATTTTCAAGGCTCATCTGTCAGTCACCCTCTGATATCATCACTTACAATGCGTTCTCTGGAGATCAGCCTTAAGACATATAACAAAGTCTTCATTGTTTGCAAATTCTTATTATTTTCACATAAAACCAAAAAGACAAAAGTCAATGCTTTTACAGTCCAATACCTTCACATTATACTCCTAGACAAACCTCAAAGCCCACAGCTCAGCTACTACCAGGGTCTGTTTATTTATTACAAAAAGTCTACTTTTCCGGTTTGTCTGAAGCAGATTTCTGCAGAAGGATGAGAATAGTTCACTTGCGGTGTGTTTCCCAGAAATCTATTTAAAACAGATTTATAGGAGGTGGATACTTTAAAAAAGAACATCCAACCAGTCAAGCATCGGTCTTAAAGTGGGATTCCGGCTTTTTTTTAAGTCAACAAACACTGTAGCTGCTGACTTTAAATAAGTACCTACCTGTCCTGGATGGCCACGATGTCGGCCGCCCGAGGCCAACCCGTCCCTTAGCTCTCGGGTCCCGGCACCGCCATCCTAACTAAGGGAAACAGGCAGTGGAGCCTTGCGGCTTCACTGCCAGTTTCCTACTGCGCACACCAGAAGGCAACGGGGCCGTTCACCAAGGAACAGGACACACCGCGGAATAGGAAAAGGCAGATTAGGAAGACTGCCTAGCAACAAGGGTTCAGGTAAGTTAAAAAAAAATTTTTATTTTTATTTTTTAATTTTTTTAGGATTTTTGGTGCAATTTTTTTTTCAGGGTGGTCCTCCACTTTAAGCATATGCCATATACAGGCGTCAGTTAGGGTCTGTAGGTTTGTTCATAAGTTGAATCTGTTTGTAAGTCTGAACAGGTACATTTTTTTTTTTTAAGTGTACCTCCAGCCAAAAAAACTATTTTAAGCTTTTTGGATAGCATAGGGAAGGGTTATCACCCCTGTAACGTTTGTTTTGCTGTCTGGGCCCCTGTTCAGAAGATTTCACCTCACTTTGTCCCAAAGGCATTTGGATTTGGAACATTTTGGGTGGTTGTGGAAACAAGCCTTGGTGATAAAGCATCAGTGGAGGTACTTTTTTTTAGGGTTGTCCCGATACCACTTTTTTAGGACCGAGTACAAGTACCGATACTTTTTTTCAAGTACTCGCCGATACCCGATTACTGATACTTTTTTTTTAATGTCACGTGACAGTGTTTTTTTTGTTTTGTTTTTTAACAGTGTTTTCTTTTTTTTGGGGGGGGAAGGGGTGAACGGTGTATGTGTGTGTGTTTTTTTTTTTATTTATTTAGAATTTTTATTTACAATAATTTTTTTTTATTATTTATTGCAATATGTGTTTTTTGTTTTTTTTTAATCAGCCCTGTTGGGGGGCTTTGGTGAGATATCAGGGGTCTTAACAGACCTCTGATATCTCCCCCTTGAGATAGAGAAAGAGACCGAGGATAGAGATTCCCCAGTCCCTTTCTCTGCAGCCTCAGCTGCACTGAGAATGAATGGAGAGAAGACAGCGGCTCCTCTCCATTCATAAACTGACACATCGTAATCACAGGAGATTACAATGTTTCAGTTATGTGAATGGACAGAGTCAGCTGACTCTGTCCATTCACAAAGGAAGGAGGAGGAGGACGGCGGAACGGAGGGGGAGAACGGAGGGGGACAGAGAAGGAGAGGGGAACAGAGGGGGACAGAGAAGGAGAGGGGAACGGAGGGGGACAGAGAAGGAGAGGGGAAAGAAGAGGGACAGAGAAGGAGAGGGGAACGGAGGGGGACAGAGAAGGAGAGGGGAACGGAGGGGACAGCGGAGGGGGACAGAAAAGGAGAGGAACGGAGGGAACAGCGGAGAGACACAGAGAAGGAGAGAGGAACGGAGGGGGACAGCGGAGAGACACAGAAGGAGAGAGGAATGGAGGGGGACAGCGGAGAGACACAGAGAAGGAGAGAGGAACGGAGGGGGACAGCGGAGGGGGCCAGAGGAACGGAGGGGGCATGGAGGAGGATGCGGTGACAGTCAGCGGTGAGCGATCACCGCTGTATGTCACTAAAGCTGCTGAAAGCCGCTGGGGGAGAATCTTGTAACTCCCCCCACGCGCCGATCACAGCTGTCTTCCAGGTATCGGGGGAAGCATCGGGAGCATTTGCCCGAGTACAAGTACTTGTGCAAATGCTCGGTATCGGTGCCAATACCGATACTAGTATCGGTATCGGGACAACCCTACTTTTTTTACATAATAACTCTTACAGGAGTAAATTTCCTTTCCTAGGGGTAAATTTCCTCTCACTTCCTGTTGTCTCCTTCCGTTTGTAAGTCGGATGTTTGTAACTAGGAGACTACCTGTATGGTGGAAAGTCTCAGGTGACAAAGCCTGAATGCCAGCCTTGTTGCAATATTTTGGCAATCATAAACATACATCAGTTAAAGTAAAATTCCAGGGTAAAAATGTCTAATCTTTAAACTGCTCCCACCCACTTTCTTACACCTATACTAACTACCTTGTAGAATAGGGGTGTCAAACTCCATCTCATCATGGGCCGCATCAGCAGTATGGTTGCCCTCAAAGGGCCAGTTGTATCTGGGGTGCATTACGTACCGAGTGCAAGGTTCAATAGTGCATTACATATAGGGTGCAGAGCTCAGGATTATGCTTCAGTATGTACAGAATGCAGAGTTCAGGAGTGCACTGTGTACAGAGTAAAACGTTTAGAAGTGCACTATGTAAAGAGTGTAGAGTTCAGTTCAGGAGTGTGTTATGTGCAGAGTGCAGGGTTCAGGAGTGTGTTACGTACAGAGTTCAGGGGTGTGCTGAGTGCAGGGTTTAGGGGTGCGTTATGCACAGTGTGCAAGCTTAACCCTCCAAAACTTCCTCACATCTCTTTCCTACCTTGCCTGGCTCTAGTACCTCCCTGTGCAGGCAGCTCTGCCTTACCTTGCAGGGAGATCATGCTCTCTCTCAGATCTGTCCCCACCATGCGTGCGTGCAGGGATGTTAGTTTCGGGAGCTGCTGAGATTAAAGCTGTCTCTTGTAAACACTGAAGGCTTCTGTGTTTACAAGGGACAGCGAGAAGTGGGAATGGAGGGCGAGAGCCGGTGGTGGGGGAATGAAGCTGCCGACTTTAAAATGGGATACTTGCCTGTCCAGGGATCCAGCGATGTCCTTGCCCGAGCCGATTCTTCAATCGGCTTCGGGTCCAGGCGTTGGCATCTCAGGTAAGGTAAACCAGTTTCCTACTGCCTATGTGCGAGCCGCGCTGCGCTTTGCCCAGTAGTCTTCCTGGTGCTGTGATGTGTCCCAGAAAGGTACAGGGGGGAGAGGGGGGTCAAACAACTGCTCAGATCGCCATGGTGATCTGACCGAAAGTGGGAGCGGGTACCTGTCAAAACCAGAAACCCGCTCCCACCCAAAAAGTGCCAAATGTGAGAGACATGTTAACAAGTAGAATTTCCCTTTTTGGAAGAAGTTCCGCTTTGAGCATAGGTATATTATATTGTGGTTTAAAGAGGAACTCAGGTTTTCGCACAATTTACACAATTGTGTTCGGGCCAGTGAGGCCGCTGGATGTGCAGTATAAATTAAGTAGCTTTGGCTACATACTGCACTGTGTTTTCTGGGGCTGAGCAGACACTTCCTGTCTCATACCCGGAACACAGGAGAGTCTACAGCAGCGGTGCTCAACAATTTCGAGGGAGCGATGTATTCCATTCATGATTACAAAGCTTCCTCTGATTGGCTGAGTCAGAGAGGTGGGCTGATGATGTCACACCTTTGACTCAGCCAAAGGAAGCTTTGTATTTATTGACAGAATAAATTGCTCCCTCTGAATGGCTGAGCGCCGCTGCTGTAGACTCTCCTGTGTTCCCGTATGAGACAGGAAGTCTCCACTCGCACCCAGAACACACAGTGCAGTATGCTATATGGAGCCACAGCTACTTACAGTTTATAACACATCCAGCAGCCTCATAGGTTAGTGAGGGACAGTTTGAGCCAGCTTGGCCCAAACAAACTATGTCAATTGTGTGAAAACCTGGAATTCTCTGAACGTTTTGTGGCTCGTTTTTCCTGTGACACGCATAGGGCAGCCTGTTGATTTTAATGGGCTGTGCTATATGTGGCTTATGGGACATTTTGTGGGTTGCATGTTTTTGCGGGTTGCTGTGCGTTTTGCAGCATTTGCCACTCGTTTTTTCACATGGCAAAATGTGTGTTTGCTTCTATGTTTGGTGTGCCGTTAACAATTAATGGCACTGAAAGCGCAACTAGTAATTTTAGGTGTATAAATGCCATACAATATACAATTGGATTGTACAATCTCCTTTAGAGCTGCCATTATGTAGTGCAAGGGCCTACCTGATTGGATATAGAGTGATTGGCTAGATAGGCGTTTCCTCCTACTATATAAAATTTGGTAAATCTAAAGGAGATTGTACAATCTTGTATATTATATGGCCACATTTATACACCTAAAATTACTAGTTGCTTTCAGTGCCATTAATTGTTAACAGCACACCAAACACAGAAGCAAACACACATTTTGCCATGTGAAAAAATGAGTGGCAAATGCTGCAAAACGCACAGTAAAAAACACACAACCCACAAAATGCCAAAATGTCCCATAAGCCATATATAGCACAGCACATTAAAATCAACAGGCTGCCCTATGGGTGTCACAGGAAAAACGAGCCACAAAACGTTCGCTCACACTATGCTTGATGTGAATGGGGCCTGAAAGTTAAATCGGTGCGTTAACACAAGAACAATGAGGCTCCATTCACATCTGTGCATTTCCTTGCAGTTCAGAAATGCACGGCACCAAAAATCGCAGTAAAAAAAAAAAAAAAAAAAAATACACACCAAGCTCCACTCTAAAGGAAAAAAAAAAAAGTTCTGAAGCTTCTTGCTTCTTTGGGGCGATTGTACGTGTAGGGCAGCCCATTCAGGTCGATGTGTGATGAGTGAAAATGCTCCTAAACACCTGCCCCAATCCCCCCCCCCTCCAAAAAAAAACCTGCATGTGAGAATGTGAGTTCCCGCTATGTAGAGATGTGAACGGGGCTTGACAGCTGAGTGTTTGTCCACTCCCTCCTATGTACTTGTATAAAGATGGCCATACACTATGCAATCTGATTGTGTATTTAGTGAGAAGGGTGATCACTGATTAATTGCATTTCATTTAAAAAAGCACAGCTTGGAATGGGTGGGTAGGTAGGAGGGTAGACGATGCAGGTGTATGCTAATGAGGTCAGATGGTCAACTCCTTCCTGTGTCATGACCTATAGTCTAAGGAAGACAGAAGCAATAGATAAGTTTGGAATCATGGATGGAGGACAGTAAGGCAAAAGTCTGCAAATTTTATGGAAAGCTTTGATATTTTTGCAAAAAAATAGTACATGAATGCTATATTGGTACATAGGGGAGCTGGAATTTAGAAAAAAATAAAATAAAAAAATAAATAAATAAAAAGTGAACAAAGGTGAACTTATCCATTAATGTTGGCAACAGAAACGCTGATGTCTCGTTGACAAAGATGGTGTGACATCTACCCACCCGAAAATGCTTTGCTTGGATGTCAGGACCCATGACAATCTTTTCTCTAACTCCATCAATGGGTGGACACTTATTCCCTATGCTCCACAGCAAAAGGAACAATCAGAGCCTGAGACATACAGACACCGAGTCCTGTAAATAGACCACAGAAAGGAAATCGGTGCTTTGCTTTGTATGAAGGGTTTGTACAGTGGCCTCAGACAGGGTGTAACCACACACTCCGGGAGCAGAAGAGTACATCCCTTCCCTAGCAGCAATGTTTTTATACATACATACATATTACTAGGCTCTAAATCCAGAAAAACCAACTGCACCAAGGGATGACCATTTCTGTTACACCCTTAAGATCCTATAAATGGATGTGAACTCTCATAGTTCTGTACCTAGGTAACGTCAATCCATTCAGCAGCGTCAGTCTTTTACGTGAACCAGCAAATTATTTTCTTACAACACCCAGGCTTATCAGAGGGCAACATAAATCTGCTTCTGCCATTTTCCCTTCATTACTCCCCAAGCAATATCGGCTTCTAGATTCACCATATAAAACCAATGCAATATTAAAAAAACAAAAATCCTCTATGAACACGGTTTATGATATCCCTATACCTACAACAGTTACACCCATAGGGCAGAATGGAAAAAATAAATAAAGTATAGCCACTCCCCCATAGCATGTCATAACTGTCAATGGTGGAGGCGGGCAAAGAAATAGCATGTCTCCTTTGGTCTGTTAAAGATCTTTAAAGACAACTACATCTTTAATTAAAACTACACTAGTGGGAAGGAGGGAGCTTGGCTTTAAAGGCCGGTTCACACTGGTCCGCGCTCCAAATTCGAGAGCACAAGTCTCATGACATGTCAAAATCAATGGTTTCCTATGAGACACGTCTTAACTGGTCTGACTTGGGCACGATTTCAGGCCACTGATTTGAATGCAAGTCGCATCCAAATCGGATCATCTTAACTGATGCGTCTTGTTCTCTGAGGATCGAGGGGGGACCCCATGCCAACATTTTTTATTTTTTTTAAACGCCCCAAAAGCCATACCAGACCCTTATCAGAGCACGCAGCCCGGGGGGGGCGTGTCGTGAGTGGACGTCGGAGGAAGAAGTCATTGGCGGAGAAGCGGAGCTACAACGGGGGTCATTCTTAATTTTTAACACAGGACTTTTCCAAAACAGTGTCTTTTTTGTAAAACTAACACTATTTTGGTGAATAGTTGCTCATTCACATAGGGGGAGGTCAGGATCTGGGAGCCCCCTTGTTAGATTCCGATAAGCCCCCTGGCTTGGATGGCGCAGAGCCCCCCTGCCTCAAAGTACCCCCCATGTTTAGGGCATGTGGCCTGGTATGATCCAGCGGGGGGGTCCTGACCTGCTGGGCTGCAAGCTCAGGAGGACCAGGGAGGGACCCCTATGGCTTTTTTTTTTGGAGTTCCCCTCCCAAGATCCATGCCAGATTTAAAGGGCCCGGTATGGTCAGATTAAAGTCAGATCCCATTCACTGAAGTCGCATGGAAGTCGGACATGAAGTCGTAGGGCGAAGTCGGATCAGAAGTCGTATGACTTTCATGTTGGATCGGTGTGAACATTAAAAGCGTGCCACATCCTGCATGGCACAGGATTTCAGCATATGACTTTGTTATTTAAAAAATTCTTCACCATCACAAACTTCATACTTACCTGCTCGGTGCAGGGGTTTTGCACACTGAAGCCCTGATCCTTCTATTCTTGTATCCCCCACTGGCACTCCTGGCCTCTCCCTCCTGCCAAGTGCCTCCATAGCAAGCAGCTTGTTATGTGGGCAACCGAGCAGGCTCGCTCCTGAGCTGCTGCTCTGTGTCCACTCACACACGGAGCACAGCTCGGCCCTGCTCTCTCCTCATTGGTCCACTGGCTGTAATTGACAGTAGCAAGAGCCAATAGCTCCCACTGCTGTCTTAGCCAATAAGGTGCACAGCGCTGGATCAAGGGGGGGGGGGGCTCAGGTAAGTATTGGGGGGGGGGGGGATTTTCCACACAGAAGGTTTTTTACCTTCATGCATAGAATGAGCAGCCCATGTGGCTATAAATACACAGTGATAAATGACAGCACCCACCCCCTCCCTCCTCCTCCATGCCCACTAACCAGCTACACATAATGGGATACTACATGTAGATTGATGGAGGCTTCACCTCCTTCCCCTAAGACACAGACTGGAGGGGCATGACACAGCATGAGACTGGAAAAAATCCAAACACACCATGTTATTGCCAAAAAATAATAAAGATTTTATTTCAAATGTGTATATTTGTATGCCAATTTAGAACAGGTTTATTGATAATTTATTTTTACTCCAATTTACTTTCCAAAGGCTTTTATTTTGAACATGTAATCAGCAGCAGAAGACTAAAAGCTCCTTCTGCAGACAGGCTGGGAAAGATGTGGGTCATGTGACAGCTGTATATCAATTAGGAAAAAGGTGTTTTGTTTATTTATTAAAATAATTACAGAAATAAAAAGGATAATGTAAATTCAACATATGTTTTTAGTATCACTTTAAAACTGAACATACACTATACAATCTCCCAGACTTACCAAAACCATGTAATATGAGGACAAATCCATTCAATTTGTATCATATCAGGCAGACCTTTGAACTACATCGTTTATGACAGATCTAAAGGGGATTGTATAATCAGATTTTATATATAGTGTATGGTCATCATTACACGATTATCACACAGGATCCTTATAGCGCTGACAGCTTGCACAGTTCTTATTTTTATAAAACTCTGTGCAAACTTTTGGAACTACATATGAATCCTGTATAATGAATTTTAGTAATATACAGAAATAATACATGTATAATAATAATAAAACTATTAATAACATACACAAGCACAAAAAAAAAAAAAAAAAAAAAAAGCAGAAATGCAGTATGTTTAGCTAATGTGTAATACAAGGACAAATCTAAACAATCTGTATTAAATCAGGCAGGACTTTGCATTAAATACTTGACAGATCTAACGATTGTACAATCATGTGTGGTCGTCTTTATATTACATACACAAGCACTAGAAGAAGTGGCAGAAATGCATCTATCAGTTCAACAGGCTTTATCCATACCTGATGTCTGAGAGTAACAGGAAGGTACAAGGTAAGCACACAAAACACCCCTACAGGCCCTCAAAGATACAAAGGCGGATTCATTTTTACTAGCTTACTTTAGAACGCTTACACTAGAAATAAATAAATAATACAAAAAAAAAAAAAAAAAGTTTCCATTTCCATGTTCTGGTCACAGTTGATAATCAGCCACTAAAAGATTAACTCCCTAAACACAACCTTCCCCCTGCATGTACCCTTCTCATCTTCTGTCACCAACCTTCTGTCTCTGTATGTCCCTCTGTCCAGCAGCCTCATCCTTGTGTCATCTCTACAGGGTAGAAGAGGGGCTGTTTATGCCACGTACTTCACAGAAGGGAGGGGGAGACGCTCTGGGCTGCTGCTGTGCCAGTTCTTGGAAGGAAGAGAGCTGTGCTAATACAGCCAATTAACTCCAGCGCTGACATCATATGTGCCCATACACGCTAACATACAGTATACATAAACACGTCTCCCAATAGAGAAAAAAAAAAAATACAGATACACACACATACAAACACATACACAATGCCGATAATGTAAAAATAAAGCCATCTTTTTCCCAACCGCAAACAAGTTTTTGGGTTTTTTTGTCAGAAAAAAGGTCTGAGAAACTAAACTGAGCTTGTTGCTATATGTGATGGTCCTGCCGTTCTTTTGTTCCAGACCCAAGTATGTTCAAAGTGGTTTTGAAGTCGAGACATTTTTTTACCTTAATTAAATCCCTGAATTAGATGCAATTATCCCAGTAGTTGTATATTGCCACCCCCACCAAGCACTTACCCAAGTCCCCTCTCGATCCAGCACTGTATCCCATCTGCAGCAGTGCTCTCTCCTTCCTCTTCTCCTAGGACACAATGGGCAGCAGAGGGAGCCATTGGCCCCTGCTTCAGTCAATCAAATCATGTGAGGAGGGAGCAGGGGGCAGGCCTAGCTGTAGTGTGTGTCCATAGACGCACACAGCCCGGCTCAGGAGGATACCCCCACAAGTTCTGAAATTCATCGCTCCTCTTGTGTCTGCATGCCTCCAAAGCAAGCTGCTATGGGGGCAGACACAGAAGAGGAGGTGCCAAGAACACCGGCAGGGGACCCCAGATGAGGAGGTAAGAGACAGCTCTGCGCAATACCATTACTTCCATTTTCTTCTATTTGTTCCATTAGGTGCATGGCAGCACATCAAGTCTTCCATTCATAGGTATCAAAAAAGAAAAATATACAAGTAAGCTTGCCCCTACATTCTTTGCATGAAGGTAAAAAAAAAAAAAACCTATGTCCTGCTCCCCCCACAGCCCCCCTAATACTCACCTGAGCTCCCTCTTGATCCAGAAATGTGCACAAGAGCCTCGGCTGTCCCAAGACTCCCTCTTTAAAAAAAAAAAAAAAAAAAGCTTAACGCCTTCACTTGGGTGAAGCTGGCCTAAATGAACCATTTCCTTTACCAATACATGGGACTGTTAGCACTGCATAAACTGCAAGTAGTCAGTGCTGGGTTACAAGACTTTCTGTAATTAAATGTTATTCAAACTCACCTTTTCATTTCAAGCTGTAGCTGTCTGATATATCCAAAATCCGAAAATTACTGACGAAAAAAAAAAAATCTAGTTTTGTTGCTTCCTAAAAAACAGCACTGAAGGCATTCTGTACGAAATGTACAAACACCCTAGAAGTGTCATTTCCTGCTCGTGGGATTGGCTCACACCAATCATACTGAAATCATAAGACAGACCCTCCCATTTAGGATAAAGGAAGTGACCAATTGGAAGGCAAAACTTGAGTTTTTAGCAGAGGAGCTGCAGGTAAAACCCGGCAATGGAGGTTAGTCAGCATCCTTGCAATGTACAGTATATGACTGATCTGGAGAATAGATCTTTTATCAAAGGGCAAGTTTGACTTTAAAAATATCGGTAGTTGTATTACAAACTTGTATTGCCTTCCACCACCCTTCTCCTGTAATTCCTACAGTGATACCTCAGGTGACAACAAATGGAAGCATAATATAAGCACCAATAACGGGGCACAATTCCTCCTAAAGACACCAATGATGGGGCACAATTCCTCCCAAAGACACCAATGATGGGGCACAAATCCTCCCAAAGACACCAATGATGGGGCACAAATCCTCCCAAAGACACCAATGATGGGGCACAAATCCTCCCAAAGACACCAATAAGGGGGCACAACTCCTCCCAAAGACACCAATAAGGGGGCACAACTCCTCCCAAAGACACCAATAAGGGGGCACAACTCCTCCCAAAGTCACCAATGATGGGGCACAACTCCTCCCAAAGTCACCAATGATGGGGCACAACTCCTCCCAACGTCACCAATGATGGGGCACAACTCCTCCCAACGTCACCAATGATGGGGCACAACTCCTCCCAACGTCACCAATGATGGGGCACAACTCCTCCCAACGTCACCAATGATGGGGCACAACTCCTCCCAACGTCACCAATGATGGGGCACAACTCCTCCCAACGTCACCAATGATGGGGCACAACTCCTCCCAACGTCACCAATGATGGGGCACAACTCCTCCCAACGTCACCAATGATGGGGCACAACTCCTCCCAACGTCACCAATGATGGGGCACAACTCCTCCCAACGTCACCAATGATGGGGCACAACTCCTCCCAACGTCACCAATGATGGGGCACAACTCCTCCCAACGTCACCAATGATGGGGCACAACTCCTCCCAACGTCACCAATGATGGGGCACAACTCCTCCCAAAGTCACCAATGATGGGGCACAACTCCTCCCAAAGTCACCAATGATGGGGCACAACTCCTCCCAAAGTCACCAATGATGGGGCACAACTCCTCCCAAAGTCACCAATGATGGGGCACAACTCCTCCCAAAGTCACCAATGATGGGGCACAACTCCTCCCAAAGTCACCAATGATGGGGCACAACTCCTCCCAAAGTCACCAATGATGGGGCACAACTCCTCCCAAAGTCACCAATGATGGGGCACAACTCCTCCCAAAGTCACCAATGATGGGGCACAACTCCTCCCAAAGTCACCAATGATGGGGCACAACTCCTCCCAAAGTCACCAATGATGGGGCACAACTCCTCCCAAAGTCACCAATGATGGGGCACAACTCCTCCCAAAGTCACCAATGATGGGGCACAACTCCTCCCAAAGTCACCAATGATGGGGCACAACTCCTCCCAAAGTCACCAATGATGGGGCACAACTCCTCCCAAAGTCACCAATGATGGGGCACAACTCCTCCCAAAGTCACCAATGATGGGGCACAACTCCTCCCAAAGTCACCAATGATGGGGCACAACTCCTCCCAAAGTCACCAATGATGGGGCACAACTCCTCCCAAAGTCACCAATGATGGGGCACAACTCCTCCCAAAGTCACCAATGATGGGGCACAACTCCTCCCAAAGTCACCAATGATGGGGCACAACTCCTCCCAAAGTCACCAATGGGGGCACAACTCCTCCCAAAGTCACCAATGATGGGGCACAACTCCTCCCAAAGTCACCAATGATGGGGCACAACTCCTCCCAAAGTCACCAATGATGGGGCACAACTCCTCCCAAAGTCACCAATGATGGGGCACAACTCCTCCCAAAGTCACCAATGATGGGGCACAACTCCTCCCAAAGTCACCAATGATGGGGCACAACTCCTCCCAAAGTCACCAATGATGGGGCACAACTCCTCCCAAAGTCACCAATGATGGGGCACAACTCCTCCCAAAGTCACCAATGATGGGGCACAACTCCTCCCAAAGTCACCAATGATGGGGCACAACTCCTCCCAAAGTCACCAATGATGGGGCACAACTCCTCCCAAAGTCACCAATGATGGGGCACAACTCCTCCCAAAGTCACCAATGATGGGGCACAACTCCTCCCAAAGTCACCAATGATGGGGCACAACTCCTCCCAAAGTCCACCAATGATGGGGCACAACTCCTCCCAAAGTCACCAATGATGGGGCACAACTCCTCCCAAAGTCACCAATGATGGGGCACAACTCCTCCCAAAGTCACCAATGATGGGGCACAACTCCTCCCAAAGTCACCAATGATGGGGCACAACTCCTCCCAAAGTCACCAATGATGGGGCACAACTCCTCCCAAAGTCACCAATGATGGGGCACAACTCCTCCCAAAGTCACCAATGATGGGGCACAACTCCTCCCAAAGTCACCAATGATGGGGCACAACTCCTCCCAAAGTCACCAATGATGGGGCACAACTCCTCCCAAAGTCACCAATGATGGGGCACAACTCCTCCCAAAGTCACCAATGATGGGGCACAACTCCTCCCAAAGTCACCAATGATGGGGCACAACTCCTCCCAAAGTCACCAATGATGGGGCACAACTCCTCCCAAAGTCACCAATGATGGGGCACAACTCCTCCCAAAGTCACCAATGATGGGGCACAACTCCTCCCAAAGTCACCAATGATGGGGCACAACTCCTCCCAAAGTCACCAATGATGGGGCACAACTCCTCCCAAAGTCACCAATGATGGGGCACAACTCCTCCCAAAGTCACCAATGATGGGGCACAACTCCTCCCAAAGACACCAATGATGGGGCACAACTCCTCCCAAAGACACCAATGATGGGGCACAACTCCTCCCAAAGACACCAATGATGGGGCACAACTCCTCCCAAAGACACCAATGATGGGGCACAACTCCTCCCAAAGACACCAATGATGGGGCACAACTCCTCCCAAAGACACCAATGATGGGGCACAACTCCTCCCAAAGACACCAATGATGGGGCACAATTCCTCCCAAAGACACCAATGATGGGGCACAATTCCCCCAAAGACACCAATGATGGGGCACAATTCCTCCCAAAGACACCAATGATGGGGCACAATTCCTCCCAAAGACACCAATGATGGGGCACAATTCCTCCCAAAGACACCAATGATGGGGCACAATTCCTCCCAAAGACACCAATGATGGGGCACAATTCCTCCCAAAGACACCAATGATGGGGCACAATTCCTCCCAAAGACACCAATGATGGGGCACAACTCCTCCCAAAGACACCAATGATGGGGCACAATTCCTCCCAAAGACACCAATGATGGGGCACAATTCCTCCCAAAGACACCAATGATGGGGCACAATTCCTCCCAAAGACACCAATGATGGGGCACAATTCCTCCCAAAGACACCAATTATGGGGACAATTCCTCCCAAAGACACTGATGACGGGGGACAATTCCTCCCAAAGACACCAATGATGGGGCACAACTCCTCCCAAAGTCACCGATGATGGGGCACAACTCCTCCCAAAGTCACCAATGATGGGGCACAACTCCTCCCAAAGTCACCAATGATGGGGCACAACTCCTCCCAAAGTCACCAATGATGGGGCACAACTCCTCCCAAAGTCACCAATGATGGGGCACAACTCCTCCCAAAGTCACCAATGATGGGGCACAACTCCTCCCAAAGTCACCAATGATGGGGCACAACTCCTCCCAAAGTCACCAATGATGGGGCACAACTCCTCCCAAAGTCACCAATGATGGGGCACAACTCCTCCCAAAGTCACCAATGATGGGGCACAACTCCTCCCAAAGTCACCAATGATGGGGCACAACTCCTCCCAAAGTCACCAATGATGGGGCACAACTCCTCCCAAAGTCACCAATGATGGGGCACAACTCCTCCCAAAGTCACCAATGATGGGGCACAACTCCTCCCAAAGTCACCAATGATGGGGCACAACTCCTCCCAAAGTCACCAATGATGGGGCACAACTCCTCCCAAAGTCACCAATGATGGGGCACAACTCCTCCCAAAGTCACCAATGATGGGGCACAACTCCTCCCAAAGTCACCAATGATGGGGCACAACTCCTCCCAAAGTCACCAATGATGGGGCACAACTCCTCCCAAAGTCACCAATGATGGGGCACAACTCCTCCCAAAGTCACCAATGATGGGGCACAACTCCTCCCAAAGTCACCAATGATGGGGCACAACTCCTCCCAAAGTCACCAATGATGGGGCACAACTCCTCCCAAAGTCACCAATGATGGGGCACAACTCCTCCCAAAGTCACCAATGATGGGGCACAACTCCTCCCAAAGTCACCAATGATGGGGCACAACTCCTCCCAAAGTCACCAATGATGGGGCACAACTCCTCCCAAAGTCACCAATGATGGGGCACAACTCCTCCCAAAGTCACCAATGATGGGGCACAACTCCTCCCAAAGTCACCAATGATGGGGCACAACTCCTCCCAAAGTCACCAATGATGGGGCACAACTCCTCCCAAAGTCACCAATGATGGGGCACAACTCCTCCCAAAGTCACCAATGATGGGGCACAACTCCTCCCAAAGTCACCAATGATGGGGCACAACTCCTCCCAAAGTCACCAATGATGGGGCACAACTCCTCCCAAAGTCACCAATGATGGGGCACAACTCCTCCCAAAGTCACCAATGATGGGGCACAACTCCTCCCAAAGTCACCAATGATGGGGCACAACTCCTCCCAAAGTCACCAATGATGGGGCACAACTCCTCCCAAAGTCACCAATGATGGGGCACAACTCCTCCCAAAGTCACCAATGATGGGGCACAACTCCTCCCAAAGTCACCAATGATGGGGCACAACTCCTCCCAAAGTCACCAATGATGGGGCACAACTCCTCCCAAAGTCACCAATGATGGGGCACAACTCCTCCCAAAGTCACCAATGATGGGGCACAACTCCTCCCAAAGTCACCAATGATGGGGCACAACTCCTCCCAAAGTCACCAATGATGGGGCACAACTCCTCCCAAAGTCACCAATGATGGGGCACAACTCCTCCCAAAGTCACCAATGATGGGGCACAACTCCTCCCAAAGTCACCAATGATGGGGCACAACTCCTCCCAAAGTCACCAATGATGGGGCACAACTCCTCCCAAAGTCACCAATGATGGGGCACAACTCCTCCCAAAGTCACCAATGATGGGGCACAACTCCTCCCAAAGTCACCAATGATGGGGCACAACTCCTCCCAAAGTCACCAATGATGGGGCACAACTCCTCCCAAAGTCACCAATGATGGGGCACAACTCCTCCCAAAGTCACCAATGATGGGGCACAACTCCTCCCAAAGTCACCAATGATGGGGCACAACTCCTCCCAAAGTCACCAATGATGGGGCACAACTCCTCCCAAAGTCACCAATGATGGGGCACAACTCCTCCCAAAGTCACCAATGATGGGGCACAACTCCTCCCAAAGTCACCAATGATGGGGCACAACTCCTCCCAAAGTCACCAATGATGGGGCACAACTCCTCCCAAAGTCACCAATGATGGGGCACAACTCCTCCCAAAGACACCAATGATGGGGCACAACTCCTCCCAAAGACACCAATGATGGGGCACAACTCCTCCCAAAGACACCAATGATGGGGCACAACTCCTCCCAAAGACACCAATGATGGGGCACAACTCCTCCCAAAGACACCAATGATGGGGCACAACTCCTCCCAAAGACACCAATGATGGGGCACAATTCCTCCCAAAGACACCAATGATGGGGCACAATTCCCCCAAAGACACCAATGATGGGGCACAATTCCTCCCAAAGACACCAATGATGGGGCACAATTCCTCCCAAAGACACCAATGATGGGGCACAATTCCTCCCAAAGACACCAATGATGGGGCACAATTCCTCCCAAAGACACCAATGATGGGGCACAATTCCTCCCAAAGACACCAATGATGGGGCACAACTCCTCCCAAAGACACCAATGATGGGGCACAATTCCTCCCAAAGACACCAATGATGGGGCACAATTCCTCCCAAAGACACCAATGATGGGGCACAATTCCTCCCAAAGACACCAATTATGGGGGACAATTCCTCCCAAAGACACTGATGACGGGGGACAATTCCTCCCAAAGACACCAATGATGGGGCACAACTCCTCCCAAAGACACCAATAATAGGGGACAATTCCTCCCAAAGACACCAATGATGGGGCACAATTCCTCCCAAAGACACCAATGATGGGGCACAATTCCTCCCAAAGACACCAATGATGGGGCACAATTCCTCCCAAAGACACCAATAATAGGGGACAATTCCTCCCAAAGACACTGATGATGGGGGATTGTTTACTCCCACTGATGCTGGGACATTTTGTCCTCCCGATGGCCACAGTCCAGCCCCCCTAAAGTCTGAAGGACAGTAAGCTAGAGAATTTAGAGAATTTGAAAACCCCTGCTTTATACGTTGCCACGGTTTTAGAGCCTGCCAAAAGCTAAAGTAACTTTAATTAAAAGCACAGTGGTGGTTCTTGTGTCTGGTGAACCATACTGCTTAATACTCCCAGTATCTTGAAGGAGCACAGTGGGCATGAGGGGCATACATTTTTGATGCCCATGAGCACAGCTTCAATATTTAGGAAGATGACAGGTTCTTATCACAAAGACAGAAATGGAATGGTTGTACAAACAGAAACAGAACCCCATTTGTATGGTATAATACTATTGTTTTCAGTAATATTAAACTAGCTTCTGCTGCCAAATACTAAAGGCTAAAAAATATAATGGTCTGAGAGAGGAATAAAGGTTTTGCCTAATCCCAGGAGTAGCGGCTTTGACTCTTTAATGTCTATGCCAGGAACTTAAACTTTAGCTTTTAAAAGCTTTACAATTCAGCCTCTGGTTTGCCTGCACATTGCTTGATTGCTCAGAGAACAGGTTGTAGAATAAGCCCGGAATAAATGGAGAGGGAGCCAAGAGCTGCCTGAAGTGGACTTTTGCTCTCAGCGATGGGATTTAAGAAGTACCTGAAGGGGTTTCTGTTCTAGTGACATAAAATACTTAATATAGTTTCAGGACACAACTTAAGTAGAACAAGAGATGTTTGACCACTTACATGTGACTATAAAAAAAAAAGTGATAGAATTATAAAAGCTTTATATTCTGATTGATGTGTTGATTACAGGTATAGAAAAGTTATTTCAAACACAAAAGTTGAGAAATACGCTATGTAAACTTTTATTTTTCAGTTTTACTTTACCAGTGACCCTGTCACTACTGCAATATGACTTACTTCAGAGGAAAAAAAAAAAAAAAAAGGAAAAAAAAAAAAAAAAAGGCTGTGTACTTTCTTTTTTGGTGGTCCATGTGTTAAAGCTGATCTCAATATTTCCTGTTACTTTAAAAAGTTCATTTGGACCACGCAAACTATTTCCTTCAAGTGGTGCACTGGCTCTAAGCGCTGTATGTACCTTCAGCTGAAGTGCTGGGTTCTAAATGTGAGACAGAGACTGCTCATCCCACACCCGTAACACTGCAGAGTTCGCTTAGCGGCGCTCAGCCATTCATAGGCAGCTTTGTATTCTGTGGATTAATACAAAGCTTCCTCTGATTGGCCGAGTCTGAGATTGTGACGCAATTAAAAAGGAAGCTTTCCCGGACTCTCCTGTCCCACTGGAAAGCCCAAGACCAATGTGAAGCCCAAGAACCTAAATTCCTTCCTTGCCTCTGTGACATCAGAAAAACAGAAGAGAGGCGGGACCGGCAGCGGAAGATGGAGTGAGATGGTGAGGTGAGGAGCGTGAGTGAGTGTGTCCACCCCACTCCCACCATAGAATGAATAAATATCCATCTCTGGTTGCACGAAAGAAGGACCCATGCTGTGCTAATGCCTGAACTTTACAGCCCCTGCGCCTGTCTGCCGCTCGTAGCTTGCATTTTGTGATCTCCCCCCTGCGTCTATCTACAGTAGCCGAAGTTCTGCACTGCATCTCTCTTCACTCCCCGGAGGCTTCCGGGAGGCTTCGGAGGATTACAGCTCCCAAAAGGAAGTTAAGCGGAGACAAGTTCTCGCGGGAATTCGATTGAGAAGAGCCACCTCGTCGACCCCGGACACAGACGTTGGAACGTCAACAGCGAAGGTCCCGGTGTGTCCCGGTGTGAGAAACCGCAGCATAGGACCGAGTGCGGAGGTACCCGAGTCCCCCCCGAAGCAATGATACAGTGGTACCTTGGGTGAGTGATTAAGCATATAGTCGAACCCTATAGAACTGTATAAACGGATGGTGAGGTGTGAGTGTCTCCTAAAGCTCCCTAAACCCTGTATACCCTACACTACGGGAAGAAGCTCATATATGCCAGTGCACGTGTGGGACTTACTGGGACTCACTGGGATTTGCTGGTAGCATGTGGTAGCATGTGACACGGTAGCGACATATCACAGTGTATTGACATATTACACTGAGGAGTTTAATCTCAGGGTTCTACTTGACAACACATTTGAAAGCTTCCAAAGTGCCTCCCTGTGCATCGGCCACTCCTTCATATTGATTAAATCTTGGGGGTTCCCTTTTTTTTTTTGGTCCCCTGGCCCCCTTTACTGAGCTGCTGCAGCAGGATAAACAATACTAATTGGTAGCGGCCGGAGGAGACAGATATGTCAACAAGAAGGAAGGGTGACGAGCAAGTAAATGTGGAATCTACGGGGTCCCATTCTTTACGTTCAGCTAAAGAAAAAGAAAAAGAAAAAGATAAAGGTGGAGTGTCATTGGTAGCAGGGGCAACGGCAGCGGCGGTGGCGGCAACTGCAAAATTGGAGAGACTGGTTAACATAACAGACCATACACCAACGAAAGGGGGGCTGCAGGTACAAAGCAAAACAGCGTCAGACAGGAAGAGCCTGGGCCAGATGAACACGTTCCCAAATAGTACCACAACAAAGAACCCCTCAAACAAAGGTGCGAGTATGGTGGGAAAAATAACAGAAACAAGTAATACCCAGTTACACGCAACGGAAGGCGAACCAACCCTTAAAGAAATCCTTACTGCAGTTAACGCATGCAAACAATCCCTGAGCAATATGGCGGATCAAATGAAAGACATAAGGGAAGAACTAGCCCATGTTAGTCAAGATCTCAAGAAAATGGCAGAAAGAGTGACAGAAACAGAAGGGAGAATAAGCCTGCTGGAAGACGAGCTAAAACCAATGAAACAAGAGTTAAAAGTACAGAAAGATCAGATAAAAAGGCTTTTGGAAAAATTCGATGAAATGGAAAATAGACTCAGGAGGGACAATGTGAGGATAGTTGGGCTCCCAGAGAAGAGCGAGGGGCTTGATCCGGCAGGTTTTGTGGAAAAATGGTTAATTGAGACGTTTGGGGTAGAAACATTCACACAGCAGTTCTCCATTGAGAGGGCACACAGGGTTCCATTTAGACCCCCCGCCCAGGGTAGCCCCCCAAGAGCTCTCTTGTTGAAGTTCTTAAATCACAAGGACAAGGTGACCCTCCTTCGAAGGGCTAGGGAAAAGGGGAACCTATACTACAACGGAGCCAAGATATCAATGTACCCCGATTTCTCACCTGAATTACAGAAGCGCAGGATGGAATTTTTGGGCATCAAACGTAGCCTCCAAGTGTATGACATTACGTATGCTCTCCTTTACCCTGCTAGGCTTCGGGTAAATGCGTTGGGGGGTAGTCAGATATTTGAATCCCCAGAGAGAGCGCGAGCATGGTTGGAAGAAAAGAAAGATCAACTTTTGTTGAAATAAAACAGGGGTTGTAAACTGTAAATGTAAATGCAAATCTAAAAGAGGAAGGAAGAATATAATAGGATACAATTTATAAGTGTGGGGTGGGGGGACCCACTGGGGTGTTAATAAACAAGATAGGTTTTTGTACGGGTGTGGGATGGAAGGAAGGAAGAGGGGGTGGGGGGAGGGAGGGGGGATGGAGGGGTAGAAGGGTATGGGTAGAGGAATGGGTGACGGTCATTAAAAAAGCCTACAAGGGGGACCTAGAAAGGTGGGGGGGGGAGGGGAGGGATGGGGGAGGAGGGTAGAGGAGGGTAATGATTATAATAGGAAAATACAAAAAGGGCACGTCTGCACTTTAAAAAGAAGAATTTTTTTTTCTCCTCAAGCTACACTGAATGCACTTGCAAATTATAGATAGTCACGGTAAATATGTATTTCACGAGTAGCATATATGAGTCTTTAAAATTTGAAGTCACTAAAATAAAAAGATGGTGGAATGGGGAAAAGCCCCTCTTCTCAGTAGAGATAAGCACTTTAGGTAATTGGGAAAGTAAGATGTTAGAGAGAGGATCTAGTGGTGGGGAGGCAGGATTCCTTTTGTTGCTCCTTTCTCTTTCAGTGTTCTCTCTCTCTCTCCTTCCTGTCGGCGGTAGTCTGTCCGCCTTCTATTACTGTTTTTCCCTCTTACTAAGATCTTTTTTCTTTCACAAACACAAATAATAAATCATGGTCCTGAATATTAGCTCATGGAATGTTAGAGGATTGGGCTCCCCTGCTAAACGAGTAGTAGTAAATGATGGTTTAAATACACTTAAAGTCGAAATTGCCTGCCTGCAAGAGACACACCTGACAAAAGATTCTAAAAATAACTTATGGAAAAAGAGATATCAACATCAGTTTCACTCTACATATACCTCCTATTCTAGAGGAGTTTCAATTTTGGTTGGCAGTGGGGTAGCGTTCACTTGCAGACAGTGCAAGATAGACGATGAGGGACGGTACGTGTTTTTGCATTGTGTAATAGAGAACCTGGAATGTATATTGGTCAATTTATATATCCCGCCACCGTTTAAATTGGATATTTTGTGTATAATGTTGGAATTTATAATTGATAAGGCTGAATTACCAGTTATAGTTGTTGGAGATTTTAATATGGTGTTGGATAATAAAATAGATAGACTCCCAGGGGGGAAACAGCGTTAGAAAAAGCAGGAAAACCGGTTGAAACAATTCCTACAAGAAGCAGGGCTGTTTGACATGTGGAGAATAAGGAACCCGAAGGCTCTACAGTTTTCGTGCTATTCGAGCTCCTGTGCTTCGCTGTCAAGGATAGACTTAGCTCTAGGTAATGGCCTAGCATCACAAGTAATAAACAATATAATCTATCACCCTAGAGGGGTATCGGATCACTCCCCACTTACAATCTCGATAAATCCTGGCCATAAGAAAACGAATAGAATACGAAGTTGAATCCGGCATGGTTGGAAATAATAGAGAATCAAGAGGGGGTGACAGCAGAATTGAAAGAATTTATAAAGCTTAACTCGGGCACTACATCGAGAGGGGTGTTGTGGGACGCACTGAAGGCATATTTAAGAGGTTCACTTATACAGAAGGTGTCCAAAATCAAAAAAACCTCCCGAGACTGGGAGGAGCGGTTTAAGAGGGAATTAATTGCAGCTGAAAAGGAGTACATAAATGAACCCTCCCCTGAAAAACAGAGAGTGTGGGAAAATAAACAACAAAGGTACCAAGATATAATAATTAGGAAAGTAGAAAATAAAAGAGTATTCCAAAGTCAAGTCATGTATGGGGAAGGGGAAAAAGTAGGGAAGATATTGGCTCGTATAGTGAGGTCCGGCTCCCCCCCATCCGTGGTCCCGGTTATTAAGACCTTGACAGGTGAGACAACATCTCAATTGGAAAAGATTACTGAGACGTTTAAAGAATACTATAACAGGTTATACAAATCCAGTGGGACCAGGGATGAGGGGGAAATGGACAAATTTTTTCAAAATATCGAAATACCAATACTGGGGGAGGCGGAGGTTGAGGAATTAGAAAGACCAATCACTATAGAAGAGATTAAAATAGCAGTATCAGAAATGGCTAACAGTAAAGCACCAGGTCCCGATGGCCTCCCAGTGGAGATCTATAAACAGTATGGGGAGGTATTGTTGCAGGAACTACTGGACGTCTTCAACTGGGCAAAAGAGCAAGGGAGGTTACCCACTTCAATGACAGAAGCTACAATAATTGTATTGCATAAAGAAGGGAAAGACCCTCTGGACCCTGGGTCATATAGACCTATATCACTGCTCTGTGCAGATGTTAAAATCTTAGTAAAAATTTTAGCTACTAGAGTAAAGAAAGTGATTCACAAAATAGTTCACCCGGACCAGACGGGATTCATACCCCATCGAACAACGAGTATGAACATCAGAAGAGTCTTTCTAAACCTGCAGATTCCCACGGAAAATAGAGGCTCGAGAGCAATGCTTCTGTTGGATGTGGTAAAAGCTTTCGACAGCGTAGAATGGGAATATGTCTGGAGAGTACTAAAGGAATATGGTTTTGGCTCCTCATTTATAAACTGGGTCAAAGTATTGTACAACGAACCAAATGCAAAAGTTAAAGTTAATAACGAGTACTCGACTGGGTTTAAATTAGAGAGGGGATCAAGGCAGGGGTGCCCTTTGTCCCCCATGATCTTTGCCCTCGCCATGGAACCATTGGCTACAACAGTGAGGCAGGATAGAAAAATAGTGGGGTTCCAGAGGGAGGACGGCGAAGAGCGGATTGCATTGTATGCGGACGACGTCCTCATATTTATGGGAGATACTGAGGAATCCCTGAACCAAGCAATGGATATTTTCTCAAGATTTGAGAAAGTCTCGGGATTATCCATAAATTGGGAAAAATCAGTCCTATTACCACTAGACTCAGATAGTATAGACACCCCCCCAAACATTAACAGGTTGGAAAAAACAACACTAACAAAATATCTAGGTATTAAAATAACTAAGGACCCAGAGAGCTACTTAGATAATAACCTGGCCCCGTTGTTAAAGAAATTTAAAGATAAGATTGAAATATGGAAGGACCTCCCGTTATCAGTAGCGGGGAGGTGCAACTTAATCAAAATGCTATGGCTCCCCCAGTTGCTGTACATAATGCAGAACTCCCCAATATGGATAAGCAGGAAATGGTTTGATAAAATAGAAACAATATTTAGAGCCCTTATATGGAAAGGGGGATCCCCTAGGATAAGATTGCAGACCCTACAATTACCCACGCGGGAAGGGGGGATGGCAGTTCCGCATCCACGTAGCTATTTCTTGGCTGCCCAGATGCAGTATATAGGGGGAAATAGTAAGGAGAAGCTGATTATTAAGGGAGCCCCCCATAAGACCGTGATAGAGACTTTGGAAGCAGACTCCTTTATATATAATATCCCTACGGTCAAATTAATAAAAAAAGCATGGAGAACTGTCAAAACCCTGTTGGGAAAAAATGGTTGGATTAAACATACCCCCCTATGGAACAATAAGAATCTACAAGAACTACAAGAAATAGGAACAATTAAAACATGGGAAAAGAGTGGAATAGAGAAACTAGCTCAGCTTTATAATCAGTCCTTACTAAAACCCTTCGCTACATTGAAAGTAGAATTTGGTATACCAGATAATTCACTATATAACTATATACAAGTTAAACACGCCCTTAAGTCGCAGTTTGGGGACCACGGCCCCTCCTGGAGTGAGTCTGCCGTGCTCCAGAAACTGGGAGACCAGGAGAGTCATGGGGGGACCACAGCTGAAATATATCCACACATCTGCAAAAACAGCATAAAGACCCCGGAAAAACTGAAAAGTAGAGGTAAGTGGGAAAGGGAGCTGGGCGCAATCTCAGATGGGCAGTGGAGGGAGATACTAGCGGGAGGACATCGGGTGTCGATTTCCCCTGCTCAAAGGATCTCGCACTTAATGGTAATTCATAGGACATATTACACCCCTAAAAGGCTATTTGAGTTTGGGAGGAGAACGGATGCCAATTGCCCTAGATGTCAGCAGGAAGGGGACTTGCTGCATATGCTATGGAAATGCCCGAAACTATTCCGGTATTGGTCAGAGATTGTAGATACACTTAATAAAGTATTCTCCCTAGAACTTAAAATGGACCCGAAACTATGTATCCTGGGGGTAGGGGAGGATATGGCCATCGGAACCTGCAAAATTACAATAGTTCAGAGGTGTCTCTTCCAGGCAAGAAAACTTATAGCTCAAAGATGGCAGGCAAGAACCCCCCCACAGAAAGATGATTGGTGTAAAACAGTGACTGAAACAATGTGGAAGGAAAAGGTAGTTTATATAAAAAGGAGGAACCTAAAAGCATTTAAAAAACTCTGGAGACCCTGGCTAGAGGAAATGGGATACCTACTATAGTAGAATAAAGAGATAACGCCCTCACGAAAAACAAAAAAGGAATGTTAATAAGTGTGGCAATATAAGGGGGGGAGGGTGAGGGAGTAAGGGAAAGGGGTAAGGTAGATAAAATAATAAAACACTTTTTCTTTGATATGGGATTCTTATGTACATCCAAAGTGGAGGAATGAATTGTAATATATCACTGTAAGGATATTGTGCACTGTGATGTATTTTGTATGAACATAAATAAAAATGATTGAATTTAAAAAAAAAAAAAAAAAGAAAAACAGAAGAGACTTCTGGTTTGGATTTGTTTACAAGCCATTACCGACTACTAAAGCAGCCGGTCAAACCAACCAATATCGCAGAGGAGAGCTCTTGAGGTCTGATGGACCCCAAATCTCTTCATAAAAAGGATCTGCCCTGATCCATGTTATCTCGAGGAATGTTGCTCATCCTTTGTGATTGCAAAAAATGAAGAAAAAACACACACACAAAAGCCAGTAAAGAGACCGTGTAATAAAATAAACACAAAAATCTTTTTAGAGTGCCCCCACATGCATATATAAACTGTGATCGCACCACACATGTAATCACCGCAAACGTCAGAGTGAGAGCAATAATTCTAGTGCCTGACCTCCTATTTAACTCCAAACTGGTAGCCTATAAAGCGTCACCTATGGATAACTTGGTGTACCATAGTTAGTTTCTACAGGCTCGCGTAATTTTAAAGCTTAACATGTTATGCATTTACTTGGCATATCATCTTTTATATTTTACCAAAACCATCGGGTATTATATTGTTGGTGTGCAATAAAATTCAATAAAGTATTTTTTTCCTGGAAATTAGCGTTCAATAAACTAGGATAATTTGTGATAGTTAAACTGCTGCAACAATATTGTTTAAAAAAAAAAAATAATAAGTTCCAATTTTTTTGTAAGTTTACACATTTATCAACTCAGGTTTCCAAAAAAAATGTATTATAAAGTTTACCATCCCCCTGATGCCTTAGCTGGTAACAAGTGGCTAAAAGTTTTTATATATTCACCTACCAGGTTTTGGCTGGCTGTTGCTGTGACACGGTTAGGCCTCTTGCATACTCCTGTTTGAGCATCTACTTTCAGACTTTTTTTTGTATGCATTTGCATGCATTTTTGCGCATATCTATACATATGCATATTCACGCACGCGCAAACTTTCTCGCATTTTGTTTCTGCACAATATGTAAATGGACATTTGCACACATATTGCACGCAAGCGTACGCACGAGGTGTAAATTGCTGACCAAAAATGCAGATTTTTCTAATTTTTTTTTACTGAAAGGTGTTGTATGTAAACCCTTGTGTTTTTTCATCTTAATGCATCCTATGCCCCCATTTCCCTCGGCGGAGACATGCTGTCCCTCTCTGCACGGGCGTCCCGGCTCTTGATTGGATAGATTGATAGCAGCGCAGCCATTGGCTCCCGCTGCTGTCAATCAAATCCAATGAACCGGGCGCCGGGGGAGCGGGGCCAAGTCTGGCATTCGTGCCTATGGATGCCGAATGCTGGACTCGGGAGCGCAAGGTAACCCCCGGGAGAGTGCTGCTCCTAGTATGTTATCTGATGCGGGGAGGAGCCGCGAGAGCCCCTGAGGGACCCCAGAAGAGGATGTTCGGGGCCACTCTGTGCAAAACGAGCTGCACAGTGGAGGTAAGTATGACAAGTTTGTTATTTTAAATTTAACAAGGCTTACAATCACTTGAAGAATGCACTGCTCTTGTTTACACGCCTGTTTGCATAGGCACATTACAATTCATTTTAATGGGCTGTATTTTAGCTGTACTGTACTGAGCTTTTTCAAGCTGCAGTGTGCAAGAGGCTTCAGGTCAGTGGTTCTCAACTCCTGTCCTCAGGACCCACTAACAGGCCAGGTTTGCGTTATAGATGGCAGCATACACAGAGCTAATAAAGGCACAGCTTTGCTACCATTAACATCCATAAAGTAGAACCCCAACCAAAACTTTTACTTCTAGTTTTAATTGAGTAGAGAGGTTAGATCCTTCATTAGGCTCTTATTACAGACCACGTTCCCATCAGAGGGATCAATATGTCACTGTTGCAGAACAGAAATAAAATGAAAACTTATATTTTTATGGTTATTGGCTCAAAAGTAGAAGGTATTTTGTTCAATGGAGATACTGGTTCTAGTGACAGACTTCATTAGAAGTGAAGGTATTGCTGTGTAACAGTGACAAGAATGAAATACAAAATGGAATGGAATTCAGAGATGCAAACAAAATTATTTTTGTAAATTTTAATAGGCTTTTACAGGATTTGGACACAATGCGGCTACTTCAAAGATTGTCAACTGCCGGATTGCTGCCACCTGTCTGTAATTTTCCCTGAATCAATCCCCTGAAATATGTTGGCCTGTTTCAATCTAACAAACAAAAAGAATTTAAGTTTGGACCTTCAAGTATTCTTTTCCTGACTCTTCTACATAAGGATAGCTTGATTCAATTTAAAAAAGGGCTTTTGTGAAACTTTTTTTCATGCCAGCAGACTGAAGATTTGCACAACTCTATGTTTTGAGCCCCATTCACACTTCACATATTGAGAATGCGTGGTCCCGCTCACTTTTTAGCATTGTTCATGCATTGCACAGCCCATTCACTAGGTTGGGCTACCCTATGAATGACAAACACGCCAAAAGAAGCAGGGTTTACCGCGTTCCAGTACAGTCCAATGCATGAAAAATGCAGCATGTTCTACTTTTTTTCTGGAACTGAAAAGCTCTGAAACCGACTGCACTGGTGTGAACTATGCCACTGAAAACCATATAACCTACTTTCAATGCATTTTTTACACCGAAAAAAAAAAAAAAAAAAAAAAACACGCACTGGACTGCATGTGGTGTGAACTGGCCCATAATACACGTTTAGGAAATGTGAAATGTGAATGGGGCCTAAGCAAATGCAGACAAGCATTAGAAAATTTTAATTCCGCACAATCCAGATAACCTAAAAAAAAAATTAGATATGGGTGAACACTGATGGTGTCACTGAACACATTTTTGCCTCTTTCCACTGAGCGGATCGGTTCGGTACCTTACGCTATTTTGAGTGTTTCCATTATGAAAGCGGCCCATACAACCGAACCGCACCATTCTGGGTCCTGCTTCAGACGTGGGGCCATAGAAAAAAATGGTACGGTTTGGTTAGGGCGGAGCTACGATACATTCAACTGATTGGCGGACGTGTGACACCATGCTAGGCATTTTTTCTAAACCCACATATGGCCCCCTGGCGGTCCCACTTGCAGTGGAAACGCTCACCTGAATAGGCCGGACCATTCTAGGCCTTCCAAACTGTACCGACCCGAACCGATCCGCTCAGTGGAAACGAGGCATTAGTGGACTGAACATGTGGGCTGCTTTGCTTGCCAGGTTCAGACCAATTGTTTCTGTTTAAAAGAAAAAAAAAACAACTCCATTTATTACTCCAGTTTATCAGAAGATGATTGATCGATAAACTATACAAAAAATAAAAAATCTTCCAACAATGAAGGTGCTTTGCAGTCTCAGCAGCTCCCACCAATTCCCTATTAAATAATACATGAAATTGTATCTGTACTACCCTTCATCTGACATAAGATAAATGACTACGCTTCTAGGAACACGTCGCTCATTTTTATAGCTTGAAAACATTGCACACTACTGCAATCCATCCATGCAGGGGCTTATCGTTACAAAGCTGTTTGGCATGCAAGAATAAAATCAGCATGAGGAAAACAGTGAAGAGATGTAAAAATACACTGTCATAGTAATTATTAAAACAGGCAGATGAACTAGCAATGAACATCTGTTTAAAATGCCTCAGTCATTATCCTATGGACGAAGGACAAGCTGGATGCATAAACCTTAATCCATCAGGGAAAGCGGTTTTCCCAGCCAGGTCCAGAAAATCCACTGATCAGCCTGCTAATGTGCACAAGGCCTCACACTGCCATTGAATAACCTGCCATCTCTCCATCACTCTCTTACTTTTATTTGCATGTGAACTGCTTTTCTTCTCATACAAGTCAAATGTGTTTGTAAGAGCAACTCAATACAGCCCGATACAACGCAGAAGCGAATCAAAACTCAAATCAAAATAGTAGTTTTCCCCCAAAAGAAAACTACATTTGTACTTGCTTTAATCCCTAGGATACTTGTTGGGTAATGAGTAAACTGGTAATAGAGGAAGTTGCAAAACAGTAATAGTGAGTCACCCAACTGGGGTGAAAAGCATCATAGAGGGCATTGCCTAGGGCAGGGGACTATGTTGGAAGCTATACTCAATTAACTCTACAGTTTGACTCATGGAGTGCAAGCCTTGTTTTTCTATTTCCCAAGTTGGATGAGGTGGATGGGCTCTTAGGCCTGATTTACACCTATGCATTTTTTGTGCTTTTTTTGCAGATTTGCACTACAGAACGTGTTCCACGGGAAACCATGTTTCATGGAGTGTAGTCCAAAACTGCAAAAAGCACTAAAAATGCATAGGTGTGAATCAGACCTTAGGCCCCTCTCACACGAGAGGTCCGATTTGATCTGCCTGTCTGTTTCTCAGGTGGAGCCTCCATTCTCCTCTATGGAGCAGCAAATGTAAACGGACTTCTGATCTGAAAAAAAACAAAAAAAACAAACCTAGCCGGATCAGATGGCAGTTAGGTGTAAATGGACAGGCGGTCCATTTACACTCAACTGCTGATTGAGCAGAGCGGGCTGTGTCCAGGTCCACTCTGTATAAACTGAGCGGACAGAGACCGGTCTGTGGACAGATGCCCTTCTGAGCAAACCGGAGTTATGTGGAGTCCGGCCCGTGTGAAAGGGGCCTTACAGACCAGCTCCCAAGTAGTAGAGCACCCGGGAGTTAATCTCAGAATTTAGAGTGATGCAGTTCCTTTTTTTAAACCTATACAGTGAGCAACATGGTCACATCATGGATGCATAAAGCAACAGGGTGCGATTCACAAGATATGGATGCAGTCAGTCCCCGAGTTGCGAACGGGTTAGGGACTGTAGGTTTGTTATGTCGAAAATGTTCGTAAGTCGGGAGCACATGCGTAGAACGGCAGAGACGCCGTTTTCCGATGTTCTGTCAAGTAGCCGCGCATGCGCAGACGTCGTTTTCCGATGCGAACAGTGGCTGCACAGAACGGCAGCCGCCTCCCGTTCGTAAGTAGGAGTCGTTTGCAAGTCGGATGTTCGTAACTCAGGGACTGCCTGTATTCATAAATTACTTTTCAGAAAGGATTCAAGACTATGCACCAATTGACGTGATTATTCTCACCAATATTTCTGCGCACTGGGACAAGTACCTTTCAATGAGGACCCACCACCCTGCATCTCCTGAAATCTCAGGTGTGCAGCACTAGCAAGGAAAGGAGATTACCATTGCGTATAGCCAGGTAGTACCCAGTTTTGGTGGCAGTATGGAGAAGTACGGCAGTGTAGCTTCATTCCTAGAGTGTGAAGAGAATAGGGATCTGGATTACAAACTGCAGGTCAATATAGAGACAGAGGAGGAACACATTGCATATACAAAAAAAAAAAAAAAATACTTTACCATTTCACAGCCTACCCAGATTATTGTACGCACAAATCAAATTACTGTTGTGAATTCAACTCCCATTGGTTAGCTCAGGGATTCCCCGTGAATTCTGCCACTGGCTCCCTTTGTAGCGGATTTACATTTTCCCAACAGTTGTGTTTTTCTTGTGTCCTTGCTGGTTACCAACACAGCAGATAAATGCCAGACAGACAGTGTTTTTAGCTCTAGTACTAGATATTGCTGCGGCAGATTGATATGTCCCCAACATTATCCTTCAAATTACTGGGCTTATAGAAAGTTTTACGTTTGCTCAAGTGTCCTTTTTCTGTCTGTGTTGCACATTTGACTGCGTTTCCTTTCTCAATAGGATGGAGGGTGTGGGTCCTCGGGCCTACCCTGAAGTCTAGGGGGAGGATGTGTGGCCATTAGATTCCTTCCTCCTCTGAACCGGGGAAGGGGGGGGGGGGGGGGGGTGGTGGTGTCTCTCTTTGGGTCCTATAGCTAAGGCTGACCATGAGAAGAGGGGTCCGTCAGGTCTATTGGCTAGTTTAACCATGTTGAGCCTTGCGCCCCGGGGAAGGGCAGGATAGAGTCCTATTTCTTCGCACTTTTTTCTGCGTGTATTTTCACATGCACCTGTTTTACACACTATACGTGATTTTCAGATACTTTTGCCAGCTGCATGTAAAACGTATTAAAGTATAACGAAAAGATAGTGTGGGGAGGAAACAGAACAAATGTTGGGATTCTATTGCTGTCTGTGTCCCCGTTAATGAGATTCACTCTCGGTTTATCCTGGCAACCCGGTGAAAGATGCCACATTTTAGGGTTGTCACCAGAATATAAATAAGAGGTTAATCTTCCAATGTGGCACTAGTTCTGGTGACATCTAAGGATTTCTTCTCACTATGTGCCCTGGTTCACATTGGTGTGATTTGACATGTCAAATCGGCGGCAATGGAACCGTCCTAAATCGGCGCGCCGCACCAATTTCAAAAAGTATTTTTCTGTACTACTGTTTGCGATTTTTGGGGTGCGATTTCCATTGACATCTGTGCAGAAACCCACACAGATGTCGGTGAAATTTCAGCCAAAATCATGACTGACATGCAGGAGTGAAATTGTGCCAGTTCAGCCGAACTCGCACGGCTTCATTCCCGCAGCTCAGTGTGAACCAGGGCTGAAGGGATTTCTTCACTTCCTGTTGTGGTTACTGGGCAAAAAGTGAAGGGGAATCTCCAAAATAGGGCACAGATGGTTAAAGAAAAAAACAAAACCAAAAAAAAAACGGCTGACAGGGATTACAATCTCCCCTTACTCCATCCAAAATCTGAAAAGTCTTGGCTTTAGTTCTACTTCTATTTCCTGCTCTCCAAAAAAATATATACCGTATATACTCAAGTATAAGTCGTTCTGAGTATAAGTCGAGGCCCTAATTTACCACAAAAAAATGGGAAAAACTTAGTGACCCGAGTATAAGACGAGGTTGAGAAATACACAGCTACTGTAAGTGGAAAAGAGGGTCAACAATGCCCATTTGCAGCCATAGGTCCCCCGAACTTCAAACTCAGTAGTTAAGGGTTCCTAGATGCCCCCTAGCTGCAGCCAAAATTTGGGGTCTCCGAACCCAAATGGTCCCGAAATGACATTGCTGCAGATGGACACAGTTGACCGACTTTGGGGCCCCGTATCTCGGGGCCACTTGGTCCTAGGAACCCCAGCTTATAGATATATTATGGTATCAGTTCCACTGGGTTTGCACACCAAATTTGGGGTTCCTAGCACCTAGTGGCCCTGAGATACGTGGCCCCAAATTCGGTTCAGAAAATGTCAAGCACTTTTCTGCAGCAGAGAATGACATTTTCCGAACCGATTTTGGGGCCCCGTATCTCGGGGCCACTTAGTGCTAGGAACCAGCTTTGGATATGTTGTGGTACAGGTTCCACTGGGTTTGCACACCAAATTTGGGGCTCCTAGCACAAAGTGGCCCTGAGATATGGGGCCCCAAAGTCGGTTCGGAAAATGAAATTTTTTGCTGCAGAAAAGTGCTTGACTCGACTATAATGCTGGCCATACACTATACGAAAAATCGGCCGAACACATTTTCGAAAAACGAACGTTCAACCGTGACCGCAAACGATCGTGCCATCATGTAATGACCGATAAATTGTTCAGTGGACATGAATAAATAATTTTTTGTTCGTTTTTTTACATATACCTAGTGCAGACAGTTCGGACGGGAAACACATTAACCTTGCAATTTATCGGATGTTCGGCAGAAATTTTCCAAACTTCCCGTTCGTTTTCTTTTCCACAAAAACGTCACAAACGATTATCGATTTGAGCCCATTAACTTGCCGAAAAACGAACGAAGTGTCTATATGAACGATTTTTAGGCCGATGTTTCGTATAGTGTATGGCCAGCATAAGTCGAGGGGGGCACTTTCAGCACAAAAAAATGTGCTGAAAAACTTGACTTATACTCGAGTATATACGGTATATTTTATATATCTCTCCTCTTCTTTTCACCCTCACTTGTTTTGAAAGAGCAGGGCACATTAGTTGTGGTCATGTACACTACAAGTCATCTCAGAAGCATGCAAGAAAGGATGCCTCCATTACAAAATACAGTGGGGAACTATAAAGAATGAACATAGCCACCCTCTAAGAGGAAGTCCAATCACAGCAGCAAATGGAAAAAAAAAAAAAAAAAAAAAACACCCTTTAAGGTTTGGAGGAGGACAAGACCAATTAAAAAGGTACTTTGAGTTAAGAATACATACTTCATTTTTTTGTTAATGTAACCAGAGTTTAACCGTTCGCTGACCACAGGGCAACATATGACGTCCTCTGCAGTGGTTTTACTGGGAGGATGCCTGCAGCTACAGGCATCATCTCCGTACTAAAATTTGCAGTTGGAGATTCCCTGTAACGCAGAAGTGATTTGCGTGGCTGAACAGTCACTCGATCACTTCTGTAGGTGGTGGGTTTGGGGCCCTCCACCACCGTCTTTCCCAGGCTCTGCCATTCGATCACAAAGTATGGAAGCGCTGCGACCCGAGGTCACAGCTACAAGCACAGAGAGAGAGAGAGGAACTGACGTTCCTCCCTCTCAATGACCCCGGAATCTAGAAGAGACGAGGATTTCATCACTTGCGGTCCGCCTTTACCTGGCCATTAGCGATCTGTGTCTGATCAGATGAATTGGAGGCCAGAGGAGGGATTTGGGGTCTAAGAGATTTCTCCATAAAGAGGAACTGTCAGGGCCCAAGCTGTCACAAGGGATGCTGCTCATCCCTTGTTATAGCAATAAAGTGACAAAAAAAAAAAGCAACAGTGTAAAAAAATCGTTTTAGATAAAAATACAAAAAAAAAAAAAAAAAATATGAATAAAAATCTAAAAGCACTCACCCTTCCACCCCCCTTAACCCCGCCCCCCGTTTAAGCGCAAATGCATATGCAAGTTGCACACACATCTGTAAACGGTGAGGTATCGTCGGGAATGTTACAGCAAGAGCAATAATTCTAGTGCCAGATCTCCTGTGTAACTCTAACCTTGTAACCTGTAGAAAATATTTAAAGTACCATAATTTGGCACCATTCCATAGGCAATTTTAAAGAGCAACATTATCTAGTAGTAAATAGTATCTATTTCTTCTGTGCAACTTCTTCATCTTTCACATTTTACCAACAAATCGGGTATTCTATTTTGTGTGCAATAAAGTTCATTAAAAGTGTTTGTTTTCCATTTTTGTTTTAGCGGTGCTTTTCACCCCCACTAAAAGGCAGAAGAAAGGGTTAAAAAGCACCCCTGTGTTGCGGCACTGTCGCAGCGTGCTTTGCTGGCCATTCATTTCAATGAGCAGGGCGTTTTGGCTGCGGTGTATACAGCGCTCCCAAACCGCCCCAAAAATGCAGCTTGCAGGACTTTTTTTCCTATCCCGCAAGCGCACCGCACCAGTGTGCAAGCACTCGGGCTTTCACACTGGGGAGGCATAAGAGGCACTTTTCAGGTGCATTACAGGTGCTATTATTAGCACCAAAACACCTGAAAAGCATCTCGGTGTGAAAGGGGTCTTACATTTAAATTCTCCCCCGCAATCATTAAAGTGAGCGAAGTTCAGCCTTATGCCTCAAAATGAAAAAAAAAATCTTTTCTACCTTTATTTTGCAGTATCCAGTGCCACCACATGACTTCAATTTTACTTACTTTTGAGTAAGGATGAGCTCAGGCGTGTTCGCAATCAGCACGTGCAGAGCCCGCCAGGAAGTCGGCACAGCGCTAATCACAGGCAGTGAGACATTTCCCGATCTCTGCAGCCGCGCAACGGGACAATGTCTCACTGCCTGTGATTAGCGCTGTGCCGACTTTCTGGCGGGCTCTGCACGTGCTGATTGCGAACACGCCGGAGCTCATCCTTACTTTCGAGTCTAAAATCAGCCAGTGGGTGTGGTTAGCGTAGGGTGTCAGCTTAGCTAGAAGTGTTCTGGGGTCTCAGCTCACAGTCTACAATTATTACATTACAGGCAACCACACTAAGGCTCCGTTTCCACTAGTGCGACTTGTCATACGACTTTGAAAAGGTACCTGCAATGCTTTGATGCAACTTGATCTAGAGAGTGTAAAGTTGGATTAAAGTCGCACTCTAAATTGTTCGAATTTGGGGCCGCAATAGTGGAAATGCACACTAAGGCTCCGTTTCCACTAGTATGACTTGTCATGTGACTTTGGACACAAAGTCACAGCCCATTGATTTCAATGGCACCCATTCCCATCTATGCAGCTTTGAAAAAGGTACCTGCACTACTGTGATGCGACTGATCCATAGAGTGTTTGGTTGGATCAAAGCTGCACTCTAAATCACGCAACTTTGGGGGTCGCAATAGTGGAAAAGTGACTGGTCATGCGACTATGTGTCCAAAGTCTCATGACAAGTCACAGCCCATTGATTTTAATGGCACCCGTTCCTATCTATGCGACTTTGAATAGGTACCTGCACTACTTTGATGTAACTTTGATCCAGAGTGTAAAGTTGGATCAAAGCTGCACTCAAAGTAGCATCAAAGTCACACTCCAAAGTCGTACTCTAGCCTTAGGCTATGTTTCCAGTAGTGCGACTCCAAAGCTGTGCGATTTAGAGTATGACTCAGTGCAGCTTTGATGCAACTTTACACTCTGGATCAAAATTGCATCAAAAGTAGTGCAGGCACCGCTTCGAAGTCGCTGATTTTCAAAGTCGCATATATGGGAACGTTTGCCATTGAAATTAATGAGCTGTGGCTTGTGATGCGACTTTGTGTGCCCAAGTTGCACTAGCGGAAACTGAGCCTTAAACTCATTACGCAATAGAAATTGATCTGTATCCTTCCAAACTTTCAAAAATGTTCCTTTGTACCCAATTTCTTTCAGATTTCTTCCCCAGCTCCCTCTGCCGTTTACAGCAGCTGAGTGTGTGTCACACCATGCACACAGTGCCCATCACAGTGCCATGCAGAAACAACCACGTGCAGCATGTTGCATTGTAACCTATTTTACAGTTTCTGACAAACAGAACATACTTCCAAAGCCTGCTCTCTGCCCCGCCCCCTCTCAGGAGAAGCTGCTGACCAAAACAAGGAAACGAAGACAGGAGGCGCTCATGTTCTGTGAAGGATAGGAGGGATGGGGCGGTGCCGGGCGGGGCAGGGCAGGTCTAGGCAGGCCTGTCTAAGAACAACTGACAACCTTTTCAGGAAGTGAAAGACAGCTTAGTACATACATACATACATACATACATACATACATACATACATACATATATATAATGTTTGAGAGTTCTAAGTAATTTGGTCAAAAGTCAAAATCTAAAAATTGGTCCGGTAGGGAAGTCGTTAATGTCACAGTATTTTTTTTTTTTCCATGGAATGGAAAACCCACAAGCTTGAGTTTATTTGCAGCTCTGCCTGTTTGCTTGTCGGTTAATGGCTATATAACATGGTCTTCTGCAAACCCTATAATCGAATTATTGGGTTTATGCCACGGCTGGAGCAGAGAATTTGAAACCTCAATCTTAAGAACAAGGCGAAGAAATAAAATCATGTAACACAATATAGGATTGTAAGAAAGCCTCAAAACCAGCCTGCTGAAAAACATAACGTGATATTATAGGAGTCCAAACTGTATGGCAAATGTAAAACGGATCCTTTATAAACTAGCCACATGGAATAAAATAATTACTAGTTGGAAACTAACTTTGGTAAATATGTATTGTGATTAGAGTCAGTACTTGGCAAGGGAAGGAGGAGATCTGCAGTACACAAAGTCCCTGCATTCCACTCTCAAATTTATGACGGCAAATATTTTAGGTGAAAAATGGTTTATTATTTAGCATATACAATAGGTAAAAAAAAAAAAACTCAAGTCTTCTATAGGTGTGTGGAGTAAGATCATTTGACCAATGCCATGCTCAAAGCCAATGTAGAGGATCATGAGGAACTACTGTCAGGAGAGGGTTCAGGCATGCTCACTCATTTGCTGGCTCTGATTAATCAGTCCCACAAGACCTTCTGGCAGAGACCACTTGACTTGGATTTCCTCTAGATTCCTGTTGTGTCCCTGGGGCCCAAAGAGAAATCTACCCAATGGGACAGCCTCTTAAAGTGGTAATAAAGTTTGCTTGGTGATTTTTACCTACAGGTAAGGCCTATAAGAAGGCTTACCTGTAGGTAAAATGAATACCTCCTAAACTTGCACCGTTTAGGAGATATTTACACTGGATGCAGCGGGTGACGTCACCGACCCCTGCGCTCTGAAAGTCCAGGATACCGTGCCAGAGCCTCGTGCCGAAACCGTGCGCGGGAGTGACGTCATCGTAGCTCAGGCCACACACACTGGGAGTCTGAATTCAGTAGGAAGAGCAGGGAAAGATGGAAGTCTATGAAAGTTCACAGCAGGAAGGCTTTGTTCTAAGGCAAGTATTTCATAATGTGCTAGTAATGCAGAAACAGACGCATCAAAGACACATGTGAAAAAACACACCTAGAAAACACATCAAATATTTACCACAAAGATCGATCAGTCTGGTGAGATTCCTCAGTGAATAGGGAAACAGGTGAGTGAATGCTAAAAGTATCCAACTACAGGGGTGCAAAGGCTCATTAAGATTAGTCTCAAAATGGATCCATTTAGGAGCAGGCTGGTTGTACTGAAGTCGATCAATCGACTTCAAGTGATCTTAAAAAGGCAATTTTTTTTTTTAAACAAACATGTCATACTTACCTGCTCTATGGAGTGGATCTGCACAGAGCAGCCTCGATCCTCCTCTACTCAGGTCTCCCGCCAGCACCCCTGGCTTCTCCCTCTTGCAGAGTGGCCGTAGAGCAAGCAGCTTGCTATGGGGGTACCCAAGCAGGCTCACTCCCGAGCCACTTTTCTGCATGTCCATTCACATACAGAGCCACAGGCTGATCTCCCCCCCACCCCCCCGCCGCCTCATTGGCTCCCTGGCTATGATTGACAGCAGTGGGAGCCAATGGCTGCCTGCTCCTCCTGCTGCTGTCCCAGCCAATGAGGAGGGAGAGTCCCCGTGGAGCCTACGATGCACTATGCTGGATCGCGATGGGGCTCAAGTATTGGGGGGCCTATAAAGCCTATAGAACCACTTTCAGTACAACCAGCCTGTTGAGCGAGAGAGAAGTGACATTGTTCCTCGCTCTCTGTGACCCCCGGAAACAACGAGTATGTCGTCAGGCCAGGAGCCTGATCAGACCGATCTGTGTCTGAACGGCTGCATTGGAGGCTAGAGGAGATATCTGGGGTCTAATAGACCCCAGATCTCTCCATAAAGAGGACCTGTCATGGCCCATGCTGTCAAAAGGGAAGTTATTCATCCCTCTTGATAGCAATAAAGTAAATCCAAAGAAAAAATAAAAAATAAAAAAAAATAATATGTTTTGTATAAGATAAATAATAAATAAAAAAAAAGAAATTAAAGCACCCTCGTTCCTCCCCACTTATGTGCAAATGCACATGTTACTCCCGCATATGTAAACGTTGATCACACCACACATGTGAGGTATTGTTGTGATCAGAGCGAGAGCAATAATTCTAGCACCAGACCGCCTGTGTAACTCTAAACTGGTAACCTGTAAAAGGTGTTTAAAGCGGAGTTCCACCCAAAAGTGGAACCTCTGCTTATCTGCTTCCTCCCCCGCCCCCCGCCCCCACCTCCTGTGCCACATTTGGCACCTTTCAGGGGTGGGAATAGGGAACGGGTACCTGTTTGACAGGCAAGTACCCTTCCCCACTTCTGGGAGATAGTGCCGCGGCGCCATCCCTCAAAGTTTTCCCCCCTCCTTCGCCAGACCAGTTAGAAAGGCTTCACTTCGGTCTCCCTTACCATGAATGGCGGCAGCAGCACCCGAGAGCCAACCTGAAAATCGGCTGGGGTGCCAACATCACGAGAACCCTGGACAGGTAAGTGTCCTGATATTAAAAGTCAGCAGCTACATTTACGATAAGCCACTGCTGCCTTCACCCTCTATTGCCCTCCTTTCCATCTTTCCAGGGACAATCAAATCACAAAAGAACGGCCTTCTGAAATTTTTTGTTAGTGCAGGTAGACAACTCATACCCAGATATTGGAAAACCACTACGCCCCCCTCTCTAATCGAGTGGGTAAAGGAGGTAAACAATTTCATGCTAATGGAAGAAATGCAGGCCAAAGCCTTAGACAAGTATGCTAAGTTCTCTTTTGTCTGGAGTATCTGGAGGAATTACTCTACCTCAGACAAACTCAAAGACTCTTGGCTAAGAACTCCACTTAGGAGCTAAAATAGCCACATCCACTGTACCAGTTATTTAAAGTAGGGACCTCGTCTATAGACTGAAGCTCGTTGTCTCTCTCCCCCCCCCCCCCCCCTTCCTACTACTTTTCTATCCTACACTTATTTCGCCTTCATCCATTCTGTTTTTCCTCTCTCCAGTACTCCTCCCTAGATGCAATACAACCTATAGGATCTCCTTTTATGTAAATAGAGATCCGAAAATTTTGTCACTAGCTTTACTCTTGACATCTTATGTTTACGTTGGTCATCCCAGACTCCCTGGGTCCAGGGGTGCAGCAGGCTCCCAAAGGGGCACCCCTACACAGGATAGGTAATGCTTATCTGTCAACAGACACTCGTTATACGGGTTTAACGTAACAATTTATTCATAATAACCTTTGCACTTGTATAAGATTGCACCATTTCAACATTTAGAAGAAATATTTGTTTACTAGGAGGCCTTATGTCAGGTATCTGGCACTGTTTACACTCCTTCATTTTGTTTTCTGTTATTATAAGTTTATATTTTTGTGAAAACATAAATAAAAACTTATTGAACCATAAAAGTCAGCAGCTACAGTATTTGTAGCTGCTGACTTTTAATTTTTTTTTTGGGGGGGGGGGGGCTCAACTCCTCTTTAAAGAATCACCTATGGAGAATTTTAAGCACCATAGATAGCTGCGATTCCACAGACAAACACAATTTTAAAGTGTGACACGTCAGGTATTGATTTACTAGGTGCAACATCTTTCACATTATAGAAAAATTATATATATATATATATATATATATATATATATACTATTGTGGCTTTTTTTTTTATTGACTAAAGTGTATTGTGACATAAAAAAAATGCAACACCCATCATGTTACTGTAAAGGGCCTCTGCTAAAAAATATATACCGTAAATACTGTTTCTATATATAGAAACAGTATTTATATATACATATATATATATATACATATATATATATATATACATATATATATATATATATATATATATATATATATATATATATATATACATACATACATACATACATATATATATATATATATATATATATATATATATATATATATATATATATATATATATATATATATATATATATATATACACACACACACATATCGGTATTTTCCCACAGCATGTTGTCTTCCAGCTGAAGCAACCACAATGCTGGTGATATAAAGATCATGTAATAATTTGCATAAAGCTGGTCATACATGGATTGAATTGTAACCGTTTCCTGCTGAATTGGCTGGAAAATGATCCATAAGGGGCCCTGCCGGCACCACCTAGCTTCAATCTAAAGATCGGAGGAATCGGGCAGAAAATTGACAGCTGCAAAGTGACGGTTTAGCGTGGATGGAGAAATCTATGGACCAATTGTAGCTTTACTTTAATGAGGGAGCTTGAGAGAAGCAGTTTTTAACTCATGGCAAGAAAAGTACTTATTTTGCTCAACATAACACTGTCATTTGATAATGCGATGGTAATGTTCTATTAACTCATGCGAAGTGTGAATTTTAATGATAGATCCATTTTAAATAGGGTTTCCATGAACTGGAAAATGCAGGAAATGACAACTAACAAAGTACTGAAATTAAAAAAAAAACTAAAAAATAAAAATCAATAATTTTTCAGGAGCCAGCCTGAAAGAGAAATGAGCTGGTTGAGGAAAAAAAAAAAAAAGTACGGTTACTGGACAGAAGAAGCAGTTCATTAACCCTGACAGAGCGGTACAAGGTTCATGTCAGACTGATAGGGGATAATTAGGGACATGAACAAATACCACCCCCAACCCAGTCTTTGTCAAAAGCTTCCCTTTCTGAGCAGATTTTTTTTTTTTTTTTTTTTGTGCTGCCCCCCATTCAGGCTGGTGTGTAAGAATTTGCTTTTCTGCAAATTCAGGTAAAGTTAAAAACAAAAAAAAAAAAATAGCAGCACATGAGGGACATATCTACAAAAGGATTATTGTATAGCCAAACTCTAGAACAAACACATAATAAATTGCAGCTTACATGTCCTTAGAAATGGTGGCTGCATTTGTTTTTTTCTGGCTTCTTATTCCTTTATTTTCACCCAGTGCCCTAGGATGACACTTCTCACTCACATACTGCACCAGAACAGTTCTAGAACCCCCCCCCCCCCCCCCATATAACAAATATAACACAGGGGGGGTCATGTACTAAAGCTCAAAAGAAGAGAATTGTGCTGATCTGATAATAATGCAGTGTAGATTGGCTTCATACTGCTGCGCTGTGCTTTGGCCTGGGTCTTACCCATGGACTCAGACTTTATTGGGCCACGTGTTTTCGGCACATTTTCCCCAAAGGGTCCTGCATGTTGCATCCTTGGTGCACTTTCATAAAACGCACCAAAAACATGCAACCAAATAGAAAGTCTATGGGACAGCGGCTCAAACGTGCGAAAACTGCAGATACACCGGCGCTGTGGTCAAAACCAAAGCACAGCAGTGTGAAGCTGGTCTTACACGTCAGCAATGGACCTCTGGCAGAACAACATGTATTCTTTAGCACTCACTAAAAAACTATTTCACAAAAAAAAAAAAATTCATAACACACCTAAAGGGAGCAAATACGACAACATTACAATGACAAGTGAACACGAACGAGCACCAACTTTTAGACAAGCTTTGAATGAGGATACTCAGAATGTGTGACCTTTGCTCCCAGGGTGGACTTTGGAGGCAAAAAGGTGTGCTGAGAGGAACAACTTTGTGTGTGTATGTATATGTATGTATATATATATATATATATATATATATATATATATATATATATATATATATATATATATATATATATATATATATATATATATATATATATATATATATATATATATATACATACATATATATATATATACATATATACATATATACACATATACACACACACACATACATATATATATATATATATATATATATACTGCTAACTTCCATCGTCTAATCATTATTTTATTATTTTCCTTGGATGTGATTGGGTAGTCTTTGCAAAGTGAAGCTTTACCTCATTTACTAATCTTTGGAGCAACTGCTCAGCGATGTCGGCACCCCAGCCAACACCAGCATTTGTGGTAAGGGAAGCCAGCAGTGAAGACTTTCGGCTTTACTGCCGGTTCCCTACTGCGCATGCACAAAGCACTCTTACTGGCCTGGCAATGGGGGAAAGAGGAGGGAGGAACAGGGGGCCAAACTTCTGACGAGGTCCTGCCATGGCAAGGTTCGATGGAAGTGGTGACAGGGCACCTGTCCAAAACAGGTACCCACTCCCCCTGAAAGGTGACAAATGTGGCACCGGAGGGGGGAATCCGATAAGCAGGAGTTCCACTTTTGGGTGGAACTCTGCTTTAAGGCCAAACAGCTATTGATGCCAATTATTGCCAAAACAGATCGCTGATATAAGAATAGCAGAGCTTCACACCTATACCAGGCCAGACTTCTAATGTAAAAGCTGGAGTCTATTCTGAGCACTGATGGAGAAAAATGTTCGACCCACTTTTGCATTTTAAGCCTCTAAAACCACAGTTTACAGTCATAGAGATGACTGTACTAAGAACGCTAAAAGCTTCAGCCAGGAGTGGTATTCTCTGCATTTTCACATCCTGTTTATCTAGCAGGGTCCTTTCAGAGCTCACCTCAAATGGTTTGCTCAAGCAAAACACACAAAAAACAAAAGACATTGTTTCTGATGAAATGTGAGTACAACCACACCAAGTACAAATGACCTGAAAAGCCTGACCAACACTGATACAAAATATTTTCCTGTCTTCCAGAATCAATAAGGCCCTTTTACACGGGCTGGATCAGGTTTTCTCAGCAGGGGGTGCCTGTTGATCCCCTGCTGAGCGGAGAGGAGAGGAGAGGAGGGGGTGGATGACAGGTCAGCGTCCGCTCCGCTTATGCAGAGCAGACACAGACGCAGCCCGCTCTGCTCTATGGGCAGAATGTAAATGGACCGGCTGTCCGTTTACACCCAATTGCCCTCCGATCTGGCCAGGCAGAGGGGAACAGATTCCCTTCCATTTGTTTTTGCTGGATCAGATTGGAGGTAGGTGGGTGTAAATGGACACAAGTCGGTGTACATCCACATCCATAGTGAAGAATGGAGGGTCCAATTGTGCCTGCCTGAAAAACGTACAGGCGGACCCGATTAGACTACACATGTAAAAGGAGCCTAACTTTTCAGAAACACTCTGGGCCATGTTTCCAAATAGACTTCTATTGTGAAGACTATTAAAGTGAAAGTTTAGTAAAATCCCAACTAAGGCTAAATTTAATCCCACCTTAAACCTATTCTATCTAACCCTGTATACTTACCTATTCTGGGGTTGCTCCAGTCCAGTTTCCAGCGGCGGCTTCTGTGTAGAGAAGATATCGCCGACAACGCTGCAGAGCCTGGGAGATGTCACCCACACCGAGGCCACCACTGACAACTGATCATGTGACCTGGCCAGAGCGGCTTCAGATTAGGCAAGTATACAGATCTTTTCTTTACAGGATTCGACAGAATAGGCTTAGAAAGGAGGTGGGATTAGGTGTAGCCATCGTTAGGATTTGACTAAACTTCCACTTGAAAACCAAGACTCTAGAATACATAATGACAAACAGGCTGAGTTTGCCAGGATCTGCATCCACCGCCTGCCATACATCAGGTGGTTCCACAACGCTTTCAAACACTCTCAAAGTGAGTGAAGAGGCGGCATGATAAGTTAAGCAATAAGGTCACCAGATATAAACGGATACTTGGATGAGTGTCAAACATCTTCAGCTTGGAGAACAAGCCCAGTATAAACGCAACAAAGTTCTGCTAGCTGTACCATGACTTCAATAAATCTTTACAGAGTCAGCAGTTCGTATTCAGCATTTTTTGTGCAACCAGTTTGGCCATTCTTTAGAAACCTGGATGAAGGGAGCAGTTACTTATCTGTTACTGAGCCTGTATACTAAACTCATGATTACCATAACACCGGCATAAACCCAAGTACGCCAGTGCATAGACATTCATGTCCATGGGAGGCTCTATACATGGGGGGGGGGGGGGGGGCGCACCCCCATTTAAAGTGATACTAAAAGCTGCAATTTTTTTTGTTTAAAATAAAAAGATGTTTTACTTGTTAACAGTCCCTAACCTCCTATTCTGGCAGTTCCCCTTGGGGGTAGCAGCTCATCTTTCCTCTGGGTGCCTCCTTAGTAAGTTGGGAGCAAAGGAGGCACCTGTGTGTGTTCTACTGCCCTCCGTTTCACAGGAAGTGAAGAGAGCAGTGCTGGAGTGGTGACAGGAGCCAGGTAAGTTTTCAGGAACACGTGGGGGGGTTAGATAGGCAGAGGGGCATTCGTTACCTTAATGCAGAAAATGCATTAAAAAGGTAAAAGCCTTTAGACTTTGGAACCACTTTAAGGTAAATGGCTCAGCCACCGTTGTTCAAGAAACCATAGACACGGTCACCAGGTAAATCATAATTATTGGAATCTGTCATCTTTAAGAGAGCCTTTACCATAAAACACCTAAAGTATCTCACATTCTTTAAGTTTTAAGAGTAATGCCCTGTACACACGGTCAGACATTGATCGGACATTCCGACAACAAAATCCTAGGATTTTTTCCGACGGATGTTGGCTCAAACTTGTCTTGCATACACACGGTCACACAAAGTTGTCGGAAAATCCAATCATTCTGAACGCGGTGACGTAAAACATGTACGTCGGGACTATAAACGGGGCAGTAGCCAATAGCTTTCATCTCTTTATTTATTCTGAGCATGCGTGGCACTTTGTGCGTCGGATTTGTGTACACGATCGGAAATGCCGACGGATTTTGTGGTCGGAAAATTTTATATCCTGCTCTCAAACTTTGTGTGTCGGAAAATCCGATGGAAAATGTGTGATGGAGCCTACACACGGTCGGAATTTCCGACAACAAGGTCCTATCACACATTTTCCATCGGAAAATCCGATCGTGTGTACGGGGCATAACTCCACTTTCATGGGGGAACAAAAAAAATATTATATTATATATAAAAAAAATGATAATACACACACACACACACACACACACACACTATATAATATATATATATATATATATATATATATATATATATATATATATATATATATATTATATAGTGTGTGTGTATTATCATTTTTTATATATATATATATTTTTTATATATATATATATATATTTTCGCAATCAGCGCAGACAATTACCGTATTTAAATTGGTGTAGAACACACACTTTTTCCCCATTAAAATCAGGGGGAACGCCAAACCGCTGCCTCGGAGGGGAAGGAGGGAACAAGCGCCTCCGAAATAGACAGAGCTGAGTGTACTGTTTACTCGGCTAGGCTCTGCTCTGCTCGGCTCGGCTCGCAGTCACGCCCAGTCCTGCCTCCTAGTATTTAAGTCCCACCATTGGACTGGTGTTGTGTCCATCTTAGAAGCCGGGACAAGGGGCAGGACTGTGAGACGACCCGAGAGGAGCCGAGTACATGTCCTGTCCAGCTCTGTCTATCTCTGCGGCACTTGTTCCCTCCTCGGCAGGCAAAAGGAAGGTTTTATGTTGTTCAAAGCAGCTGGATTTATCTGCAATTTTGGGCAAGGCTGCGATGGACACTGATCATTCTGTAATGATGGGCAAGGCTGCAGATGGACACAGATAAGGCTGCATTGATGGGCATTTAAAATGTAAGCTTTTTTTCCTTAAACTTCCGTCCTAAACTTGGGGTGCGTGTTATACGCCGACAAATACAGTAATAACTATAGAAAAATGCAAGCTGTACACTACAGGCTAATCACATCACCTCCAATGAATATAAAGAATAAGATTAGTGCAGTGCAATATGAAACAAGTCCATACACAGGTGTAGAAGAACTACAAGTCCCAGGATGGACGATGAGGACACCTCGTGAAAAGATGAATTCCAATCCACTGATAATTCTGAGTGACAGGCCCACCACCAGCTAGTAAATGCTCTTACCAGATAAGATGGACCGCTGAACTAACGGAAGGTCAAACAAGCTTGCATTCACAACGGGATGGAGATGATTCGCCAATACAGCAGTGGAACCGGATCACCCAAGACGAGTATGAGAAAAAATAGACACGTTCTAAGTGCTCTCTGTTTAGTCATTTAATAAGATCATCCACAAGTAACAAATCTCGTGAAGCAGTAGTGGCACTAAATAGCGCTGCATATAACAAACGTTATGCCAGTAAAAAGATAAAACAGCGATAAACCAGAGATGGCAGCGGGTGACGTCCGCAAGATAGCTCCCCCCCCCCCCCCAGTGCACATTACGTCCTACGGGACTTTATCAGCGAGGGCTATCTGTTTTTACTGGCATATCGATGCACGAATGCATCCATTAACCATATAGGGAGGTGGCGTGGATAGAGGGGGTGATGCCCGTGCACCCTTAATGGACGGGCCGCCCCTGGGGGTGGGCAACCTTAAAGTAGAACTAAAGACAAAACTTTTTTTGTTTAGTTTTAGATATAGTGCAGAGGGATTAGAAAGCTTGTCAGTTTTTATTGCTGTCTGTGTCCCGTTAAGGAGATTCGTCCCCTCTTTGTCCTGTTTACAGTTATCATTGAAAGTGAAAGTAAAAGCAAATCCCAAATTTTGGGTTGTCCCCAGAAAAGTAATAGAGGGGAAATATTCCAATGGAGAGACTAGTTCTGGTGACCCCCCCCCCCCCCCAAGGAATTTCCTTATTATGCAGGGATTTCCTCTCACTTCCTGTTTGGATATGGGACAGGAAATGTTTAGCTATGGGACAGGAAGTGAAGGGAAATCGCTGCAGTGGGACACAGATGGCGACACAAATAAATCTCACGGTGGTCATTACTCTCCTTTCTATCCAGAAATGAAAGAAAAAGTTTTGCCTATAGTTATACTTTAACCACTTAAAGACCGAGCCTCTTTTTGAGATTTGGTGTTTACAAGTTAAAATATTTTTTTTGCTAGAAAATTACTTATATAGCACGTTATAAGGGTAAGTGAAAAGAGAATAATTAACGAGCTATTTATTCTTTTTTCTTATTTATTTTACTTTTTATTTTTTAACTTTCACAATGTTCTTTTAAAAAAAAAAAATAAAAAATTGTGTCACTTTTATTCCGATTACAAGGAATGTAAACATCCCTTGTAATAGAAAAAAAGCATGACAGGACCTCTTAAATATGAGATCTGGAGTCAAAAAGACCTCAGATCTCATATTTACACTAAAACTTTGGGTTCACTCTAGAGATCCTTGGTGTGCTGGTCACAATTTTAGCTTCGACTTGACACGGTTCCAGCTGTTGGTCGCTACAGCACCCACTTAGATACACAGCCATTTCTACAGGAACATGTGTGTTGGGTTTAGTGCGTTTCTTGCGACTTGAGCGCCAGAGAGTGTAAAGTCGCAGAAAATTTACAGCAAAGTCTCACTCCAAAGTCGCAGTAGTGTGAACCTTGCCTTAAATATTTGTGTGTTTGTGACAGACATTCCATTACTTTGTCCTGTCCAAAACAGGAAATGATAAGAGGACAAGGAGAATGATGAGAAATCTTCCCAGGAGCAACACAAATGGAAATAAAACTTGACAGATGCTCTATTACTACTCTGCTCTACCCCCCTCTTTTTATTGCCCAATAACTTGATCTTTGCCCAAAGTCAAAAGGTAAAAAAAAAAAAAAAAGGAAGCAATCAAAATGTTTTAGATCCAAAAACACACAAACATTCTATCGATCACACTTTACATTCGTCTGAGATCTGATCAGAGCACAAAATGAATATTTCTAGCAAGATCCATCTACTCTTCCCTTCAATCAGTGCTGTAGACTGCCTGTGGATACAAACCATGCACATCCCAATGAGTCAAAATGTTAAAAACTGATTAATACCGAGTCACTTCCCTTTTCTCAATCCCATGACTGACACAGGAACTTTACACAAGCCATACAAATCCTAAAAAACAATACAAATATTTAGCCCTGTCAAATGTAGATATTTTCTATGAAGAACACACATAAGACTGCCAGGAGGATTTGCTTTGTTGTCTTCAACTCCTTCATTCATTTTCATTATTATTTGCCATTTTCCTGTTAAGTACTACTGGTTCACTGAGCAGATCATCATACCCGGTCCAGCATGTTGTCAACAGCAGTGGTCACCAACCTTTTGGACCTTACAGACCACTAAACTCACAATATTGAGCCCCGCAGACCACTAAAATGAATTTTACATGCCTTATACACAGATAATGCTATGACTCTCTGCCCCCTCCCCCGCACTCTGCATCACACTGCTGCCTTACACAGACTCAGTGGATTTCACTGTCTTATCCAGCCATGCGCTTGAGCTCCGTGCTCCCTCCCACAATCAGTTACCAGTGCCTCCATTGGAAGCCCCCTCCCTCACCTCCCACTATCTGCACTACTCCTGGCACCTCCCTCTGGGTTCACAAGAGTCAGAACACCACTGGAAACAACATTGGGTGGTATACATGCATCACAATGTTGATTTCTGGCAGAACACCTGGGGAGCGCCAAAATTTTCTCATGGACCACAGACCACTGGTTGGTGACCACCGGTCTACAGCTCTGAAAGTAAAATGAGGTAATCATGACATAGGAAAAAAATAAAATAAAATAACGAGAACCTATCCCCACCTATTAATATGAACTAAGGGGTAAATAAACAAATTAGTCATACTTGCCTATATCCTTGTGACTGAAACATTATATTTACCTATTTTTCCGTCTCTGTGCTGCTGGGTCCCGGTTCCTGCGCCACCATCTTGAAAATGTCCATGATACTGCACATGCGCAAGATGGAGCGCTTGATGTCATGCGTTATACAACATTATATACATCTGCTTAAAAAAACAAAAAAAGCTTCTCCCCCAAACAAACAGCGTATTCGTACCCCACAACCTGGAAATGAGGTGCATATCGTGCTTCATCTCGCATGATGTGCTTCATCTTTCACATGCGCAGTATGACAAAACTGCAAGAGCTTGATGTTTAAGCCGGCCATAGATAGTGATCTTCTTTCCTGCAAGCACGTGTTCCGAATATGAATTCCTCCCGTGGAGCCATTGTGTGCACAGCGATTACTGCTAGTGGCTATAATAGCTGCTAGCAATAATTGCATGTGAAATACGACAAACTTGGGTACATTCAGTAGGGTTACCACTTTTTCTTCAAGCCAAACCCGAAAACTTTAGCAGCGCACAGTATTTTTTTTTCAGCATAAACTCTAGGAATGTAAACAGACCTGTGACACCTTTGGGCACTCCAAAGACAATGGCTATGCAGCATGCATAGTGCCCCCCTTCACCCTCCTGTCAGGACCTGCTCCAAGCCACTTTTCTGTCTGAATATTGTGTCCAGGTTTCAGGCGGACTGAAACCCGGACACATGATTCAAAACCCAAACTGTCCGGGTGAGGACAGGTGGCAACCCTAACATTCGGCCCGCCCATACATGTTTTCAGCCAGTCCCTGCTGAACTAGCTGAGAGTCGAACCGTCTATGGCCGGCTTTAGGTACAAGATTTCCCTGGAAGCAATGGTGATGTTGCCCAGTAAAATCCCAGTTTTGCAATTATCCTAGTTCACACTGCTACGTTCAATTCCAGAGCTTTCAAAAAAAATAAATATATATAGCACCTAGCATTGTCTTTGACTGAACGCACAAACAGTGGGGGGGGGGGGGGGGGGGGATGCACTGAAACACATTACAATGCACTAAAATGAATGCAAACACACATTGAATGTGAGGATTGTGATGTGAATTAGACCTCATTATAAAATATACCAGCAAGTCTACAAGTATTAAGAAGGTTGGCTTACCCAGCTGAACATGCCAATCATATTGCAATATAATCCCTGACATATCCATGATATTTAGCTTTGGGGACCTACCATCCTGGATATCTAACACATGGATGTTTATTGAAGAGGACTTGTCCTGTATTAGTAATCGGTCCACCCAAAAACTAATATTTCAACTTTGGATTGCAAAGTTTGCAGGATTGCAGGGTATGCAGTATGGCATGTCCATACATGGATCAGAATTTACCCAGTTCAGCAGGGACCAGCCAAATTTCGATCCATGTGTGTCCACTGAGGTTAAACTGAAGTTGAACTACTGATCGACATCAGTTCAACCATTCAGTTTGTATTTCTTTTTGCATGATAAGTGCTGCAGGCTATAGACTGCAGCACTGATCTGTGCATTCTAATGGCGAGGGGAAGTCTTCCTGCTGTCAGAATACATTGACACATCGGGGAGGATTCCAGCATCCACATCGAGGGTGTGGATGGGGGGAGAACAAGAAAAAGTCCAGGTGGCTGCTCTCCAATAAAAGACCATCTTTACTGTAATATCAAAACAGCAAAAAAAAAACAGCAAAGATTTGATTGCTGTTTTGATATTCATTTGGATGTTTTTTTATGCGGTTTTGATATTACAATAAAGATGGTACTTTATCGTAGTGCAGCCATACAGACTTTGTTCACGTGAGTTGTGTGGGATCTGTCCAAGCAGGTTGAGATGGAACGACGCTGGTTTGCTTATGTGGATGGGGAAATAAGGTCAGTTGGGTCTTGGATCATTTGGTCAAAATGACCCATGTATGGCCAGTGTTACCCTATAACAGTGATGGTGAACCTTGGCACCCGAGATGTTTTGGAACTACATTTCCCATGATGCTCATGCACTCTGCAGTGTAGTTGAGCACCATGGGTAATGTAGTTCCAAAACATCTGGGGTGCCAAGGTTCGCCATCACTGTTAGACATTAGAACTACTCCCCCTCGGTGTGCCAAAAAAAAAAAAAAAAAAACATTTCTGACCACAGAAGAGATGCCCACCTCCCATGACATAACTGGCATTTCTCCAACTTGGCTCCTGAACCCGATTTGTAATACGGAGGTGTTGGGCACTGACATCTACTCTTTGATTGGGTCCTAGAAGTGTTAATTTACACATTTGCAGTGCAAGAAATGTAGATGAAAAATGTACTGGTTACATTTGGTGGTTTTATGAGCTCTGCATCATAAAACTTAATTAGACTGTCCGATAAGCCTGCAGAATAATACAGAAAGTAGCGGGTGACATTTAGAAAGAGATTAATATATGCATATGTGTGTTTTCAAGAGCACAAAACAAGTCTATTAACATAAACGAGGACTGGAGCATTCTACCACTTCCGTCCTTGTGTGACCTCCTGTGGATTTAATAAACCTCATCACAATTACTGCACACAGAGAGAAGGGGCGACTACTCAGCTCCATTTTATCTCCTTCATGTCCCCCGTATCTCATTCTGCTTTACAAAAGACAGACAAAAACAAGGACAGGACAATGGCTGCTGCCATTACTTACGCTGCTGCAGCCTTCCACAGCCATTGTGATTACACTGCCCTGCGCCCAGATCTCAAAATCCTCATCAACGACATGCGTGCTTTTTACTTACAAGCTGCAAGCATCCAGCTACTTCCCCTCTGCTCTTCCACTGACCAGCAACTGCTCACCTCCCTCTGCTAAGCTATTGGCAGTGTGCAGTTTACATATCAAAAAGATCAGTGTTCATTGGACTGTCAGATGTCATGTGACCCCAGTGTACTGTTTAGCAGTACACTGGGGAACATGCCAGATTATATTCTCATTAGTTTCAGTTTAGTAATCAGTCCAGATCTCCTATCAGACACAGTTTTGCACTCATAAACCTCACTGCAAACAGAAAGAAAAGCGCTGCAGCTACAAATCACTGGAACTGGTATGAGTGTGGGAAAAAAGAGAAGAGCCCAAAATAAAGTCTGTCTGCGTTGTGTCACAGCAACCAGTCACTGCCATTCATGACATTCACTGGTGAGCCCCCTGTTCACAATGGTGCGACTTATCATGCGATTTCAGTGTCAAATCACATTGCCGGCAATGGAATCGTTCATGTCACAGCGATTATGAAAAAGGTTCCTGCACTACTTTTTACCGATTTCTTTGCAACTTGCATAGGCTTCTGTTAAATTAAGTCACAAGCGGCAATGAAATCGGCAGTGCAAAATCGCACTGAAGTAGTGCAATTTCAAAGCCACACTGGTGTGAACTATGGCTGAAAATCCGAATAGGGTTGGCAAACACAGCACACCACAGACAGTCGGGGTAATGCCAAGTACACTCGATGAGAAAATCAGATGAAAAGGCTTCTGTCTGGATATGGAGCTGCGTCTAGCCACTCTAATGCCCCGTACACACGGTCGGATTTTCAGATGGAAAATGTGTGATAGGACCTTGTTGTTGGATATTCCGACCGTGTGTAGGCTCCATCACACATTTTCCATAGGAATTTCCGACACACAAAGTTTGAGAGCAGGATATAAAATTTTCCGACAACAAAATCCGTTGGCGGAAATTCCGATCGTGTGTATACAAATCCGACGGACAAAGTGCCACGCATGCTCAGAATAAATTAAGAGACGAAAGCTATTGGCTACTGCCCTGTTTATAGTCCCGACGTACGTGTTTTACGTCCCCGTGTTCAGAACGATCGGAATTTACGACAACTTTGTGTGACCGTGTGTATGCAAGACAAGTTTGAGCCAACATCCGTCGGAAAAAATCCATGGATTTTGTTGTCGGAATGTCTGATCAATGTCCAACCGTGTATACAGGGCATAAGGCTCCAGTCACACCATGGCATTCCGGATCGCAGGCAGAATTGTGGCTCTTCCGAATCGCTGCAAAACGTGGGATGCCCGTTGCCCAAAAGAAGTTCCGGAAACTTCTTTTGGATGACAGGCATCCGGCGATTTTGTTAGCGTGCTTTTACCGTGATTTGTTGGGTGACAAACGCGGCAAAAATCGAGCTGTGATTGGGGTGCCATTGAAAGTTAAATGGGGATCTCAAGGGCGTCCCGTGATTTGCAGCTATTCGGAGTCACAGCGACTCTGCCCGCAATCCGGAATGCCATTGTGTGAACAGAGCCTAAAAACCTCATACACACAATGAGAATCAGACGAATAATCATACTTTTTTTTTGCATGCTAGTCTCCTATCGAAAATGAATATTTCACTAGACAGAATACAACTTTCCAAGATGATGTAATGTATTGAAGTCTTTCATTTCCGAGCATGCGCGGTCATGGTTACTGTTTTTTTTCCCGGACGAATACTTTACCACGCAGCTAGTGGAGCAGTCCAGGGATTTAAATTCCTGCTCTTCACCCTTTTTATTCTATGGGGCTTTCAGGAAGGATCAGAGCGCTTCTGATTGGTTAGCGCCTGTACAACCCAGCACTCTGAGCCATCCTAGGAGTCCGCAGAGTGAAGAGGTAGAAGAGCAAGGATTTTTATTTCTATTCACGTAAAAAGTAACTGCCTATTTATGCACTTGGTTTTTTTTTGGGCACAACACAATTTAGTGGATTTGTATAAAGCAGACCTCCATTTAAAAAAGTGCAAGTTCTGTTCATTATCCCCCCCCCCCCCCCCCTCACCGTTGCAAAATTGGTGGCATTTTTTTTCTGGGAGCGGGTACCTTTTTCTGAATGCACCACACAATCTTGCTCCTGCGCCATGGAGAGACAGCAGTGAAAAATCAGAAAATCGCAGCTGGATCCCACATCCAAGATGGAGGCACTAGGATTCCAAAGCCTAAAAATGGCAATACAGGCATCATTGTCCATGTGAATGAGGCCTTTAGTGGAGAAATACTGTGAGGCTGGACCAATTTTCCCATTGAGAAGGAAGATACCACCATACCAAGTGGCTGTCATGGACTGAATAACAAGATACTAAAAAGGTGCTTTGTCAGCAGATGTTATTTTCAGGGAGGGGACCTATACCTGTCTAACAAGCCTAAAGCAAGCCATAGATTATACAATTTTCTTTCCTTGAACAGGTGGAAGGAAAGAAAAATTGCTTAATTCCCAGATCAACACATAGTGTTGATGGAGGGGAAATTCTTCCTGCAGCAATATTATGTTCTGCCGGCAGGGAGTCTTCCCTGCCAGCAGAACACAATGATCACTGCTAGCTGCTATAGCTGCCAGCATTGGTCGCATGAAAAAAAAAAAAGTCAGACAGGCTGATGGTACTAAAGTCAATCAATGTACATATACTTCAGTATGACCCGCCTGCCTATAGATGGATTGAGTCTGGGCCAGTTTCGCTGAGCTGGCTGAGATTCGATCCATCTATGGCTGCCTTTATACGGACTATTAACAGCCACTACTGCTCAATCTGATAGCACTTTCGAACCGTAAGGCAATGGAATCCATAGCACACCATAATGAGTCCATCCAATGACCAAAAAAAGGGTCACAAAAGTATTTATAACAGGTAAGAAAATCTTACCAGTCCAATCTTTCCCCCTTCTCTACTCAAAATAAACAAACTGAAATGAAGGGTGTTTTTTTTGTCCAGACTCCTGTTTCGAAGCCGACTCATACCTAAAAATAACTGAGGAGTCATCATTGTGACCAATACATTGATATCCATTCCATGGCCACCTGCTGGGTTCCAGAAAGACGTACTTTTCCAAAGATAAGGTTCTAATCACAATGGTGACAGGTACATTTTTTCCTTCTTTACTTCAAAATAAGCAAACTGAAATGAAGGGTGTTTTTTTTGTCCAGACTCCTGTTTTGAAGCCGACTCATACCTAAAAATAACTGAGGAGTCATCATTGTGACCAGTAAATTGATATCCATTCCATGGCCACCTGCTGGGTTCCAGAAAGATGTACTTTTCCAAAAGGTAAAGTTCTAATCAAATGGTGACAGGTAAATTGTAGAGGAACGCTTCATTCAACAATTTTAAGTTTTAGCTGAAACAGTCGCAAATCAAGCCATAGGTGACCCTGTCAGAACCCTCCTACCCAACATTTGATCGGAAATTTAAAGGATCTGGGAAGAAAATGGTCAGCCAAACATTGACTACATCCAAGTAAATGCAGTCAATTTTGGGATATTCTTACAGCCACAAAATACAGTACAACACTTATACCCAATCAGTGCCGCGCAACACAATATTGTGTGAACATATCATTATGCTAAACAAAAAATTCATAAAACGCAAAAGATATAATATACAAAATAGTCCATATAAAAAGTACCATCAATCCATTAAAGGGGTTGTAAACCCTTGAGGTTTTTTACCTTAATGCATAAAAGTGAAAAACATTCTGTAGTGCAGCAACCACCCAGGGCCCCCCTTTTACCTGAATCCGATCTTTCCAGCGATGGGAACGAGCACAGCAGCTCGGGTCCTTATTGGATAGATTGATAGCAGCAGCCATTGGCTCCCGCTGCTGTCAATCAAATCCGGGGACACGGGAGTCGGGGGGTTGGGGCTGAGTCCCGCTGTCTGTGTCAATAGACACAGCAGCAGGACTCGGGAGTGTGCCGGCACGGGTGCCCCCTTGGAATGCAGGTCTCCGAGGGGGCACTGGATGAGGGGAGGAGCCAGGAGCGCCACTGGGGGACCCCAGAAGAGGAGAATCGGGGCCACTCTGTGCAAAACCCTTCCACAGAGGAGGCAAGTATACCACGTTTGTTATACAAAAAAAAAATAAAATAAAACAAACCTTTACAACCCCTTTAATGTTTGCTCATGTTGTAAAGTGCTTTTCAAAATAAATGAAATCAATCTCCAGTGTTCAGCTTGTACTGTTTGTCCACCACTCTGTGCAGAAAACTACATGCAATATGTGCACCCTCCACCGCATGAACTCTCACCTTAGGGTTATGACCTTACAATTAAGTAGGGTCACAACACGTGTGCACCCACCCCTGGGGACTTCGAATAATCCCAGGACCTGAAACATCTGATATAACTGGCCAGCTTCACACCATATTATTACTCCTGGTTATGCCTCCATTCAGCCATATACACTATATTGTCAAAAGTATTGTGACGCATGTCTTTACACGCACAGAAACTTTAATGGCATCTTAGTCCGTAGGGTTCAATGTTGAGTTGGCCCACCCTTTACAGCTATAACAGCTTCAACTCTTCTGGGAAGGCTGTCCACAAGGTTTAGGAGTGTGTCTATGGGAATGTTTGACCATTCTTCCAAAAGTGCATTTGTGAGGTCAGGTTGGTGATGTTGGACGAGAAGGCCTGGCTCAGTCTCCACTCTAAATAATCCCAAAGGTGTTCTATCGGGTTGAGGTCAGGACTCTGTGCAGGTCAGTCAACTTCCTCCACCCCAAACTCACTCATGGACCCTGCTTTGTGCACTGGTGCGCAGTCATGTTGGAACAGGAAGGGCCCATCCCCAGTTTCCACAATGTTGGGAGCATGAAAATTGTCCAAAATGTCTTGGTATGCCGATGCCTTAAGAGTTCCCTTCACTGGAACCAAGTGGCCAAGCCCAACCCCTGAAAAAAAAACCCTCACACCATAATCCCCCCTCCACCAAATAATCTGGACCAGTGCACAAACCAAGGTCCAGAAAGACATGGGTGAGCAAGTTTGGGGTGAAGGAACATGACTGGCCTGCACAGAGTCCTGGCTTCAACCCAATAGAACACCTTTGGGATGAATTAGAGCGAGACTGCAAGCCAGGCTCTCTCCTCCAACATCAGTGCCTGACTTCACAAATGGTCTTGAGGAAGAATGGTCACACATTCCCAGACACTCCTAAACCTTGTGGACAGCCTTCCCAGAAGAGTTGAAGCTGTTATAGCTGCAAAGGGTGGGCCAACTCCATATTGAACCCTACGGACTAAGGCTGGGGTGCCATTAAAGTTCATGTGCAATATAGTGTACAGTTTTGCTCATAAGTTTACATACCCTGGCAGAATTTATGATTTCTTGGCCATTTTTTCAGAGAATATGAATGATAACACTAAAACTTTTTTCACTCATGGTTAGTGTTTGGCGGAAGCCATTTATCAATCAACTGTGTTTACTCTTTGCTGACATTTCTGGATTCTGAGTCATGGGGAAAGCAAAATAATTGTCAAAGGATCTGCGGGAAAAGGTAGCTGAACTGTATAAAACAGGAAAGGGATATAAAAAGATACCCAAGGAATTGAGAATGACAATCAGCAGTGTTCAAACTCTAAATCAAGAAATGCAAAATGAGGGGTTCTGCTGAAACCAAACCACGGTCAGGTAGACCAACTAAAACGTCAGCCCAAGCTGCCAGGGAAATTGTTCGGGATGCAAAGAAAACCCCACAAATAACTTCAGGTGAAATACAGGACTCTCTGAAAACATGTGGTGTGGCTGTTTCAAGATGCACAATAAAGAGGCACTTGAAGAAAGATGGGCTGCATGGTCGAGTCGCCAGAAGAAAGCCATCACTACGCAAATGTCACAAAGTATCCCACTTACAATACGCCAAACAGCACAGAGACGAGCCTCAAACCTTCTGGCACAAAGTCATTTGGAGTGATGAGACCAAAATTAAGCTTTTTGGCCACAACCATAAACACTACATTTGGAGAGGAGTCAATTAGGCCTATGATGAAAGGTATGGAGGTGGATCGCTGATATTTTGGGGATGTGTGAGCTACAAAGGCACAGGAAATCTGATCAAAATTGTTGGCAAGATAAATGCAGTATGTTATCAAAAAATACTGGAGGAACATTTGCATTCATCAGCCAGGAAGCTGCACATGGGATGTACTTGGACATTCCAACATGACAATGATCCAAAACACAAGGCCAAGTCAACCTGTCATTGGCTACAGTAGAATAAAGTGAAGGTTCTGGAGTGGCCATCTCAGTCTCCTGACCTCAATATCATTGAGCCACTCTGGGGAGATCTCAAACGTGCAGTTCATACAAGACAGCCCAAGAATGTACAGGAACTGGAGGCTTTTTGGCAAGAGGAATGGGCAGCTTTACCATCTGAGAAGATTGATTGTGTGTGTGTGTTTTTTTTTTATTTTTTTTTAGCAGTGACCCTAGAGAATAAAATGGCGGTCGTTGCAATATTTTATGTCACACTGTATTTGTGCCGAGAAACGTGAGGGAATCATGATCTTTATTCTAAGCAAAAAAAAATTGTGATTCTCATTTTATCGTGCAGCGCTACTATGTACCGAGTTTACACCACAACACTCATGCAATGTACAGTGCGGTGTAGTATCATGTAGACATGCTACATTCTCTCTCGGCAAACTGAATGACACTGAAGTGACAATTTACATTCGTTTTCCTCTTAACTTTATTGAAATAGTATGATGCACTGAAACATGCGTTGCACTGCCCCCTCCAGACACTAGCTTACAGGCTAAAATTGCCACCATTTACTGTGTAAGCTAGTGTGAATAAACACAAAAATTTAAGTGGCCTTAAATACACAACCATCCAAAATGGGGGTGGGGGCATGCCCAAAAAAAAAAACCACACACTTCCTAGAGGGCTCTGCCCATACCTCTTTATGAGTAGACATTTCCTGGGAGTTATAGTTTGCTCGTACAGAACTGTAGGCAGCGTGAATGAATTATAAGCGTGCCGATTAGCACGCCCGCATGTACATTCAAACTTCAAGTCAGTCTGCCGTAGTGGTAAAATGCTACTTGTAGTATTGTAGTATTTTCATTCACAGACTCCTGTGAACGAATGATGTGGCTATGCGGGCGGAGCCCCTCACAGGCGCGCCAATTTTAAAATTGTGACAGTGGGTGGAGGGAGAAGATTGGGGGGTGATGCCTAGTAACGCAATACATCCTAAATACAGGTATAACATGTTGCTAAAGGTGAACTTATCCTTTAAAAACTAAAATGCTTATAAAACACCACCCAAAAAAAAAAAAAAAAAAAAAAACAAACAAACAAACATTATGACTTTCACTAGCTGTAAGCCATAATCAAATTTACATGAAAGAAATGCTTGAAATATATCACTCTGCGTGTAATGAATCTATACAATATATGAGTTTCGCTGTTTGAATTGAAATACTGAAATAAATTAAACTTTTTGATGATTTTCAAATTTTTGAGATGCACCTGTATATCTTTAAAAAAAAAAAAAGAACACACAACACACACACAACCTCGCCACACTGAGAAGACTGGTATCGCAGTAAAGTTTCTCAGAAAACATAACTGTGGTAAAGTCAAAAAGTCCCCTCAATTTGTGTTCCTAGTAATCCAGGACATGGTTAAAGTAGAATGGACATGCGGGCAGACCTACAGCTCATCACATGATACAAAAGCAACTTCCCTTTTCTGTAAGCCAGCGAGAAATTCACAAATGTTTGGCCACAATATGTACATGGTTCCAACAGATCTCCAGGGTACCGACAACAAACTATGCTGCCCAGAGATTTGTATGGAAAGCTTTGGTCACAGGACCAGATTTATGTCTGGGTCATATGGGCTGTAACCTACAGTGTCTACAATCCATATATAAAAGGATTTTATTTCCCAACCTGCATGTCATCCCTGCCTCTCAGAGAAGTCACCAATGGGGTCATAGCATAATGAATCTAGAGCTGGAAAATCTGGCAGAGCAGAGTGAGAAGACTACAACTACTACAATTTCCTGAGCCGATTGGCTCCTGGAGAAGCAGCTCTATAATGCAAGTCTCAATGGCTCTGTCATCACCTACCTAGTAGTCAGCAGCTAATGCTACATATCACACACCTTTTTAATGGCTTGGGTATGTGTGTATGTAATTATATTGTTGTGCTCAAAAGTTTGCATACCCTGGCCGAAATTGTGACATTTTGGCATTAATATTGAAAATATGACTGATCATGCCAAAAAAAAAAGTCTTTTTTTTTTTTTTTAATTTAAGGATAGCAAATCGCATGAAGCCATTTATTATCCCATCGTTTTTTTTGGATCCTTTTTAAATCATGATAACCAAAATCACCCTGATAAAAGGTTTGCATACCCTGCCTGGAACGTTTGGCCTTGGTACAGACACAGAAAGTGGCACACAGGTTAAAATAGCAATTAAAAAGGCAAATTTCCCACATTTGTGGCTTTTAAAATCACAATTAGTGTCTGTGTATAAATAGTCAATGAGTTTTTTTAGCGCTCACATGGATGCACTAGACACCGAGCCATGAGGAGGTAGAAAAGAACAGTCAAAAGACCTGCGTAAAAAGGTAATGAAACGTTACAAAGATGGAAAAGGATATAAAAAGATAGCCAGAGCCTTGAATATGCCAGTCAGTACTTTTTAATCACTTAAGTGGAAAATTAGGGGCTTTTTTGATACCAAGCCAAGGTCAGGTAGAACAAGAAAAAATGCAGCCACAACTGGCGGAAGAATTGTTCAGGATACAAAGAAAAACCCACAGGTAACCGCAGGAGAAATACAAGCTGCTCTCCAAAAAGACGGTGTGGTTGTTTTTAACCGCTTGCCAACCGCCACATGTACATATACGTCGACACAGGATAGGCAAATGGGCGTACAGGTACATCCCTTTAAATTTGCCGCCGCGCCATCGCATGCACGCCCGCAGCGAGCTCAGTTAGTGTGATCGTGGGTCCCGCAGACTCGATGTCCGCGGGGATACCCAAGATCATCTCACGAAGAGGAAGAACGGGGAAATGCTAATGTAAACAAGCATTTCCCCGTTCTGCCTAGTGACAGTACACTGATCACCGCTCCCTGTAATCGTGAGCGATGATCAGTCGTGACACACGTAGCCCCCCCCATAGTTAGAATCACTCCCTAGGACACACTTAACCCCTACAGCATCACCTAGTGTTAACCCCTTCACTGCCAGTCACATTTACACAGTAATCGATGCATTTTTAAAAACGCACTAATCGCTGTATAAATGTGAATGGCCCCAAAATAGCGCCAAAAGTGTCCGCCATAATGTCGCAGTCACGATAAAAATTGCTGATCGCCGCCATTGCTAGTAAAAAAAAATAAAAAATTATTAAAAAAAATGCCATAAAACTATTCCCTATTTTGTAGACGCTATAAAACTTTTGCGCAAACCAAACGCTTATTGCGATTTTTTTTACCAAAAAATGTAGAAGACGATCAAATATCACCAAAAGAAAGCTCTATTTGTGGGGAAAAAAAAGGCGTCAATTTTGTTTGGGAGCCACGTCGCACGACCGCGCAATTGTCAGTTAAAGCGGCGCAGTGCCGAATCGCAAAAAGTGCTCTGGTCTTTGGCCAGTCAAATGGTCCGGGGCTTAAGTGGTTAAGAAGCGCAATTCAACAATTCTTGAACAAAAAAGAGCTGCATGGTTGAACTGCCAGACGGTAGCCTTTACTGCGCCAATGCCACAAAAAAGCCAATGAGGCATGTCAAGGTGTTGTTGGGTATATAGTAACCAGACTTTTTTGTGGAACTTGTGCAGTAAAGGGTTCTTTCTGGCAACTTGACCATGCAGCTTTTTTTTGTTCAAGTATCATCGTATTGTGCTCCTTAAAAACAAACCACACCATCTTTTTCCAGAGCAGCCTGTATTTCTCCTGAGGTTACCTGTGGGTTTTTCTTTGTATCCCCAACAGTTCCTGTGGTAGTTGTGGCTGAAATCTTTCCTGATCTCCCTGACCTTGACTTAGTATCAAAAAAGCCCCTAATTTTCCACTTCTTATTAGGTGATTAAACAGTACTGACTGGCATATTCAAGGCTTTGGATATCTTTTTATAACCTTTTCCACCTTTGTAAAATTTCATTACCTTGTTACGCAGGTCTTTTGACTGTCCTTTTCTACCTCCTCTTGGCTCAGTGTCTAGCTTGCTTAGTGCATCCATGTGAGAGCCAACAAACTCATTGATTATTTATACACAGACACTAATTGCGATTTAAAAATCTACAAATGTGGGAAATGAACCTTTAATTGCCATTTTAACCTGTGTGTGCCACCTTATGTGTTTGTACCAAGGCCAAACATTCCAGGGTATGTAAACTTTTTATCAGGGCCATTTGGGTGATTTTTGTTATCATGATTTAAAAAGGATCTAAAAAAAGATGCGATAATAAATGGCTTCATGCGATTGCTATCCTTAAATAGAAAAATATTTTTTGGCATGATCAGTTATATTTTCAATATTAATGCCAAATTTTCACAATTTCTGCCAGGGTATGCAAACTTTTGAGCACGAATGTATGTATGTACACACTATATTACCAAAAGTATAGGGACGCCTACCTTTACACACCCTTGGACGTTAATGGCATCCCAGTCTTAGTCCATAGGTTTCAATATGGAGTTGGCCCACCCTTTGCTGCTATAACCACTTCAACCCTTCTGAGAAGACTGTCCACAAGGTTTAGGAGGGTTTCTATGAGAATGTTTGACCATTCTTTCAGAAGCGCATTGTTTATGTCAGGCACGGATCTTGGACGAGAAGGCCTGGCTTGCAGTCTCCACCCTACTTCATCCCAAAGGTGTTTTATCGGGTTGAAGTCAGGACTGTGCGGGCCAGTCAAGTTCCTCCACCCCAAACTCGCTCATCCATGTCTTTATGGACCTTGCTTTGTGCACTGGTCCAAACCATTTGGTGGATGGGGGAATATGATGTGGGGTTGTTTTTCAGAGATTGGGCTTGGCCCCTTAGTTCTAGTGAAGGTAACGCTTAAGGCGTCAGCATACCAAGACATTTTGGACAATTTCATGCTCCCAACTTTGTGGGAAGACTTTGGGGATGGTCCCTTCATGTTCCAACATGACTGCACACCAGTGCGCAAAGCAAGGTCGATAAAGACATGGATGAGAGAGTTTGGGGTGGAGGAACTTGACTGGCCTGCAAAGAGTCCTGACCTCAACCAGATAGAACATCTTTGGGATGAAGTAGAGCGAAGACTGCGAGCCAGGCCTTCTCGTCCAACATCAGTGCCTGGTCTCACAAATGCGCTTCTGGAAGAATGGTCAAACATTCCCAGAGACACACTCCTAAACCTTGTGGACAGTCTTCCCAGAAGAGTTGAAGCTGTTATACTTTTGACAATATCGTGTATGTTTGTACGGAAAGCATTGGTCACGTGACCAGATTGATTTATGTCTGGGTCATATGGGCTGTAAACTACACGGTCTACAATCCATATATATATATTTTATTTCCCAAAGTGCCACCCACCTGCACTCTGTGTCATCCCAGCCCCTCAGAGAAGTCACCAATGGGGTCATACCATAATGAATCTAGTTCTGATTATGTGCCAATACAACTACAGCTGGAAAATCTAGCAGAGCAGAGTGAGAATACTACAACAATGGCTTTAAATTTGTCCAAAGCAACGGATTCCAAGCACCCATGGCATTTCCTGCGCTGATTAACTCCTGGGGAAGCAGCTTTATAAAACAATGATGTGCCATCATCTTCCTAGTAGTTTCAGCTAATGCTACATTTGTTTACAACTACATTTTAAACCCCTTTATGGCTTGGCTTGACAAATATCAGTTTTAGACACAGACAGTATAAACTAAGATTTCATTTCACTTTAAAATCGTTTTTTTGGGGCCAAACTGGCTCAAACAAACTATTTCCATTACTAAGAAATGAGCCCGCTATCAGAGTTGTATAAACTGCACGTAGCATACAGCGCTGCGTTCCACCAGCAGTTCAGGGCCTTTCCTATCCCGTTCTTTAGAAAAAAAATCAAGTCGGGCTCAGCATTCCTTAGCCATTCATATGAAGCTTTGTATTTTTTTTCTTTGAATGAAGGCATCTTCTAATTAACATTATCCACCAGCCTCCCCACCTCAGCCAATCACAGAAAGCTTTGTATTCATTCATAAAAATACAGAGTTTCCTGCGAATGGCTGAGTAGCTCAGTCCAAATCGATTTTGTACCGAGAACAAGACGTCCTGGTATCACTGCTGGAACACAACGTTGTATGATCTATGTTTACAGGACACGGGAAACCTATTTTGGCTAGAAGCATTATGGGGTTTGATGCATTTTGCTGTCAGTGTGAACACTTGATCTGGTTTTTCCACAGATTTGCTTGCCTCTGATTTTTACTTAGGCATGCCTGAGGCAAAGATACTGTGAGATTTTATCAAGTTTATCCTGTTGGGTCACTTGGGAGAGCAGAGGGGATGTTATAGAAGGTTTGGTAAAAAGCTAAGAAAGTCTGAGTAACACGACTTCTGGAACTTTGTCCCGGTTTCTATGAAGGGGATAAAAGTCTAAATTCTCTCCCCATAGAGTGCTTGTGCTAAGGCTTTCCCCATTTATCACCATACTCATACCAGATCCACGGCTTTTAACCCGTTTAGCTTTAAATTTGCATAATGGCACTTCCTTTACTCGTGGACAAAGTTGAAATTCTATGGTTACAGATCTTAACTTTATCAATATATACCTGGTTTTAGATTCAGCTGTCATCACTGGGTCTGTGTTTAGTCCTTTGGTGTTCAGTAATATCGTGGCTGGTGAGGCGAGGTAGTATCTTCCTGTAAATGTCACAGCACCTTGCCTTCTGTTAGGAGCCACCCACCCCAAATCAATGAACTGGTGCTTGGGAGTTTTGATGTAAATGTTGAGCTGACTTCTTTGGTGGGCTTGTTGGGCCAGCTACATAGGGTCAAGGATTAGGTGTACCTAGGTGGATTGCATTTGCATGCATTCCACCCTGGGTAACAGCCACACATAATGCGGAGACTAAATGATTGACTGCACAGAAAGCAAATACCGTATATACTCGGGTATAAGTCGTCCCGAGTATAAGTCGAGGCCCCTAATTTACCACAAAAAACTGGGAAAAATTTATTGACCCGAGTATAAGTCGAGGGTGAGAAATGGCAGAGCCCATCTGCAGCTGCATGCCTCCCTGTGTCCTGTGCAGCCTACCTGTACCCTGTGCATGTGTCCTGTACATGTGTGTGTGTCCTGTACATGTCCTGTGCATGTGTCCTGTGTGCATGTGCAGCCTACCTGTGTCCTGTGTCCCTGTGTGCATGTGTCCTGTGTGCATGTGCAGCCTCCCTGTGGCGATCTCCATCCTCAAACGGCGGCCGGCGTGTGATGATAGTGTTCGGCGGCCATTCCACAGTTCAAAAGCCGCGCCTCCTCCTCGTCTGTGATAGGCTGACCGCTGACTGCCTATCACGGACATTCTCTCATTCTCATACCACGGACGAGGATGAGAGAATGTCCGTGATAGGCTGTACACTGACAGCTGTTCAGCCTATCACAGATGAGCAGGAGGCGCGGCTTTTGAAAGCTGCAATAGCCGGCGAACAGTATCATTACACGCCGGCCGCCGTCTGCCTGCATGACACGCTGATCATGCAGACAGACGGCAGGGACTCGAGTATAAGTCGAAGGGACACTTTCAGCCCAAAAAAAAGGTCTGAAAAATTCGACTTATACTCGAGTATATACGGTACCTGAAAAGGGCGACCCAAAGACAGCGAGATTGGGAGACGGGGGCTAGATAAAACTTGAAGTCTCTCTGCCTCGAAAAAAGGAGGTGGGCTCAAATAAATTACTGCAGTTTTTAAACCACACGGTATAGAACTCACTGTGTGCAGGGCAACGGGGCTGATCACTTTCCGCACAGGAGAGGACCTTCTACAAGTGTGCAAGGAGGAAGATAGGGTTGGAATTCAGCTTTAAGACAACATACTTCAAGCTGTGCTCCTAAAGAAGTTGCCTATAAATAGCTTTGAAACGACCTGCTCCCAGCCTTTGACTGGACAGTAAAGGAGCAGCAGAATACTGATGAGTTATTCCTTTGCTCTCCTTCCTCATATCAGGTGTCCCTGGCCAGCACCATCTTTACTTTACAAATAATTTAAAAACACAAATGAAACGGCAGAGTGAAACCCCTAAAGTGAACCTGTCAGAGACATCACAACAGTCAACCAATCCTGCCAAAATAGACAGCATCAGGGGATAATTATCTAAAGCATTCAAGAACTAAAATAAGCCTAAAATTGACCTGGGCTACAGCAACTGTGGGCTTTGCAAAAGTTACAAGGAAAAAAATAAGAAAAAATAATAAGTTAAAAAAAATTTGCTTTATACGTATAAACGAGTACAGAAAAAAGATCATAAACTGGAAGCTGCCCAATTGGTGAAGTCTAGCTTGCAGAGTCTATAGGTACACCATAATCTGAAAACAAGTGCAACACCCTGACTAAACATATAGAAGATAAACCTCACAGAACCAACTGAAGTGTGAAATCAAACGCCCTTACCTGTAGCTGGAGAGTATGACGCAAGATGGTCTCTTCTAGCGCATGGATCCACTTTTCTCTCTCATCCGCATCACGGGCTGCAACAGAAGACAAAAAAAGGAACAAAATGTTAGAAGGTAATCTGAAAATATGTAACCAAATGATACGACAGTCTACAATCGGCAAAAATTTCAAAAACGCACAATAAAGCTGGCCATAAACTGCTCAACCTCACCTCCAGCCATCTCCATGATTGAACACTCCTAGGAGGGTGTTTACAGGTGCAAGTAAGGGGCACCAATGAGCACATCCAACATCAGATGTGACAGTTCTCTCCGGCGGACGCTTTCGAACTTAGAAAAAAATTAAAGTCACTGACCACGCAGGTTCTTTTTGTTAGGCAATAAATGCAAATCAGGTTCTCCCCCTCCATCATTCTCTAGGAGACCATTGCTTGCCTCAGGCAAGTCAAACCGTGTAAGATTCCATGCAAGAACAGAACTAAAGAAAAACACGTACAGGTCATCACGAAAAGATTCATAATGAAGAGCAAATAGAAAAGTATAAAGATAAGGATGCTTTTTAAAGAGCACATATTAATCTTGCAGAGTATTTTCTAATTAAAAATACAAAACTTCTGCAAGGAAAAAAAAAAAAAATTTGCTGCATAGTTCTAAAACGTACAGTATATGCAATACTTCAGGAAATAGCTGAAGCTAGTATAAGAAGTGTAAAACAGCAGATTCCGGACTAAAAGGGGAGGGTTATGCTCATCTGCATAAGAGGCACAAGTGTTCCCATGTCGCCACCTTGTTCAATTTAATGACAGGTAGAAGACTGCATGGTTTTTCATGTGCATTCCTGAGTGCATATCTGTACAGGACCGATGCACGGCCCTGAACGCAGTCTGTAATGAGAAAAGCTGGAGCATTTGCTCACATTTAGAAGTTGATGGGCTTTTTGAGATTCCTGAGAAAAATACTGAGCCAATTGCGCAAGCAGGAAATTACATTTCTGGGGTCAACAGCATACAGAACAACCGTAAGACGCAATATTTCAAGGACGCAACAGAGTAGATTTTTCAGCTCTTTTAAAAAAATGATATTTAAAAAATTAAATTATATTCAACTATAAAATGATCTATGTACCGTATATATTATATACAGTATACACACATACAGTACATAAACACATACATACTGGTACTATTTGCTACATGTAGACTGTATAATCCTCAATAGTATGGTTATGCGTCTGACCGATATACAAATATACATCAGCTCAAGCTACGTTTAGGTTCTCTAAGCCCCATAGAGGTAATGAAACTGCTTTCACTGAATAAGGACTACTTTGCCATATTGGTAGCCTCATTACATTAACCCAGATCCATGAGAATCAAGCAGTTTACTAGAAATTAACTGGAAGATGAATGTATCCTGACCTGAACAGTGGACGGGGAGGAATAAATCCCGCAAACAGCGTATTAAGACGCTTTTTGAAAAAATAAAAAGTAGTCTATTAAAAATGTAGTCTATCCATAAAGAACCAGTGAGGCGTGTCATCCATTTATTTATTTTTTTCAAGCTCCACAGTCCCTGAGTTGACATCACGCTAACTGGTGCAAATTTTCTGCAGGCACATGGCTGGAGTTTGAAGACCCAGTCCCAGGGACAGAACGACAAAACCAGGGTCAGACTGCGCCAAATGACTCAGCACATTATAAGTACTTTACTTATGCAGTTACCATTTTGTTTTTGTTTGTAGGTGCCCTCCCATTATAAACAATGAGGTTCGATTCCTCCCACTGACCCAGACAATGGGACACTACTCCTCCTACTGATACAGACAACGGGGCACTATTCCGTCCGACACCAATGAGGTAGATCAACTGATCTATTGGCAGGATAACCTGATATTTGCAAAAGCTCCCATGTAAGATAGTTTAAATAAGATATTGTGGTAATGCTTTGCATTGGCTGTGGTATAGATTTATTTTTGGATTTAGACTATAGACCTACTTTAAAGCGTTTAACCCAAAAAAAATTTAAAATATATGGATCCTGCTCTTTTAATGCATTTATATGACATTGCTTGTCCCGAGTCATTTGGCCGCCTGTAACACTTAAAAAACCTGGCTGATCCTGATTGATCCAGTTTCTATCCTCTCCTATGTAAACTGACCACGGTGTATCATAGCTGCTGAGCCTGACACCGTGGTCAGTTTGCGTGCCTCCGGCATCCGTAGCCTGCTATCTGCTCTAGCTCTCTGCTCCCGTGTCCTCCTCCCCCCCTCCCCTCTGTCTGTGTGAGCCAACCCCCCCCCCCCTCCTCCTGCTCTCATAACACTAACCTGTATACACCATCAGCGCTGCCTCCCATTGCAGTGCCCCCCTCTGTAAACTATTTATATATATATGCTGTAAACACCCAATTTAAGAGCAGAGATTGCGATCACATGACCAGCCAGCTCTCTCCTCCCCTTCAGACTGATGTCAGCAGGAGAATCTCAGCCCCGCCTGCTGCATATCTCAGAGGAGGAAACGAGAAAGCTGGCTGGTCATGTGATTGCAATCTCAGTTAAGAAATGGGGTATTTGCAGCATTTATTTTTATAAATTTCACACAGAGGGTAACACTGCAATAGGAAGCAGTGCTGATGGTGTATACAGGTTAGAGTAGCTTAACAACCACTTTAATAAATTCTGGCTCACAGATTAGTGTAGCTTTATAAAATGATGCTCACATTGGCTGCAATCTACCAACCAACTTTTATATGTTGTAATTCAATAAACATAGTGGCATCTACTGGGCTCTAACCCAACCAAAAAAGATTAAATCTCAATGTTCCTGTGGGCAGCCATTGATAATGTTAAACATTTATTACAATATATATATATATATATATATATATATATATATATATATATATATATATATATATATATATATATATATATATATATATATATATATATATATATACACACATACACACACACACACACGCACACACATAAATTTCTGTTTAGGCCCATTTCCCCAAAAGAATAAGAAAATAAAAGTCCACTTTAACATAATAAATGAGACAGTGCTGCCAAACACAAAAACGTAATTCGTATTCTGATGCAGTTTAATGGGGTTTTGTTTACTTGTCAGCTTACCAACATCAGCAAAGGTTTCCCCTTCCATGTCCTCCTCCCTGATACTCTAGTCTAATCATGTACATTCAGCTTGATTCTGAGGGCCACACATGATATTTATAAGACTGCTTGTGAAGAAAGAAAACAGGGAAGTGTCTTATTTTCAGAGATTTATTGGGTAACCTAAATTTGAGATGGTTCCTTCTTTGAGATGCAGATAATCTCAAAGTCTGTACCAGTTCTACCAAATATATAAACACCCAGTAAAGTATACAATGCTAAGCTGTTACAGGATCTGATCTTACAGGATCTAAAAATAGAAGGGAGAGAAGATTTATTTTCAAAGTTAGGCTCGATTCACACAGGGGCAACACGATTTCAGCGCGACTTTGCAAGGCGACTTCAACACGGCTTCAAAGCGACTTCAGCGCGACTTTAAGCAAATTACAAAGCGACTTCAAGTCGCCTCCAGGACAGGCGACTTTGGCTGTGGCCAATCACAGGATAATCAGCTCTCTGGGAGGGAGGGGTTTGCCTGGGCAAACTACATTTTTTCCTTGTAAAGTCGCTTCAATGCAGATGGAGATCCGACTTGGAGGCGACTTCCATTGAATTCTATGGGTACAGGTCGCCTACAAGTCGGATCCAAGTAGTACAGGTAGTACGCTCTGAAGTCGGAGCGACTTCAGTAGTGTCAATTAAGACGCTCTCATTCACTGTAATGTAAAGCTCACAGTAAAGCGACTTGGGGCGACTTGAGGGCTTACAAGTCGAATCCCAAGTCGTCCTAGTGTGAACCGACCCTAAAGAAATCATGAAGTTACTGAATAATAAAAAAAAATAAATAAATAAAAACACAGGTGTGGGAAAACATCAAAAAGCCCCTTTTACACATGGCAGACTCTGCCAGGAGTCCACCTGCAGGCGGATGGCTGGCCCGTATCTGCTCTGCTTAAGCAGAGCGGACACAGACACAAACCACTCTCCTCTATGAGCAATCGGATATAAAATGGATTGCATGTCCATTTACACCTGACTGCCATCCGATCCCCCAGATGGATGGAGAACAGATTCCCATCCGTCTGCTTTTAGCGGATCAGATCAGATGCCAGAGGGTGTCAATGGACATGTGTGCCGCCCCATAGAGGAGAGTGAAGTGTCCGATCGGGTCTGCCTCAAAAACTGACAGGCGTCCGATCAGTCCAAAAGGGGCCATTGTCCAACCAGGATGGAAAAGTTTCTTCACAGTCTATCTCTAGGACCCAAATTTGTCTTCTGGGGAACAAGGCAGAGGCCATTCACTGGAGGAAGAGGAGCAGGTCCTCAGTTTTCTTAGAAAGCCAAAACTTGACTATTTTAGTGCTTAGATTACGGTGTTGAAACGCTAGATTTTAGCATTTTTATTGTGGTGCATTAACCTTAGAAATCATGGGCTGTCATTGAAATACCATAACACAAAACATATAGAGGCCCTAAAGCTACTTGCGCTTGATATATGACACAAAGGTCTTCAGTTTGCATTGCATTAGGTGCACAGGTACACTTAAAGTCTAACTAAAAGGGTAAACATTTTTTTTTAGTTTTGGATAAAGTGGAGAGGGATTAGACCCCCTGTCAGTTTATATTGTGGTCTGTGCCCGTTAAGGATATTCACCCTCTCCATTTGTCCCGTTTACCATTATCATTGAAAGTGAAAGTAAAAGAAAATCCCAAAATTTTGGGTTTTCCCCAGAAAGGTAATAGAGGGGAAATCTTCCAATGGGGACACCAGTTCTGATGGCCTGGGGGTCCCCAAAGAATTATCTAAATGGTTGTAAACCCCTTTTTAGAACTTGTACCTATAGGTAAGCCTAGAATAAGGCTTACCTATTTGGTACTGTAAATATCTCCTAAACATGCGCCGTTTAGGAGAGATTTACCTTGTAGTGCGCGGATGATGTCATCGGCACATGTGCTGTGTAGAGACAGCCCTCCGTGCCGTTTCTTCCCGAGTGAGTGCCGTGACTGGCGGCTCCAGTCTGCATGGGCAGCAGTGATGTCACGCAACAGTCACACAGCCGGAATTCGTGGCCCCGGAAGGAAGGAGGAGTGAAGATGGATGCGGCCTCCAGCGGGAAGAGCGCAGGCTTAATTTGCAGGTAAGTGCCACATAATGGGCTAGAATGCGATGCATACTAGCCCATTAGGCTTTTACTTTGCAGTGAACAAAAAGAGGAAGTAAAACACATCAGGGTTTACTTCCTCTTTAATTCGCAGGGATTTCCTCTCACTTCCTGTTTGGCTATGGGACAGGAAGTGAAGGGAAATCTCTGCAATGGGACACGGATTGTGGGTCAGGAGAGTTTGCTGGCCAATCAAGCACAGTGATACTATGATCATTAAACCAGGTATTGGTACTTTTGGCAGTGTGGGCAGGTGCCAAGTCCTGCTGGAAAATGAAATCAGCATCTCCATAAAGCTGTTCAGCAGAGGGAAGCATGAAGTGCTCTAGAATGTCCTGGTAGAGGGCTAGGCTGACTTTGGACTTGATAAAACACAGTGGACCAACACCAGCAGATGACACGGCTCCACAAATCATCACTGACTGTGGAAACTTCACACTGAACCTCATGCAACTTGGGATTCTGTGCCTCTCCACTCTTCCTCCAGACTCTGGGACTTTGATTACCAAATCAAATGCAAAATTTTCCACAGTCTGATGATTTGGGGAGCCATGTCATCTGCTTGTGTTGTCCACTGTGTTTTATCAAGTCCAAAGTCAGCGTAGTCCTCTACCAGGAAATTCTAGAGCACTTCATGCTACCCTCTGCTGACCAGCTTTATGGAGATGCCGATTTAATTTTCCAGCAAGACTTGGCACCTGCCCACACTGTATCACTGTGCTTGATTGGCCAGCAAACTTGCCTGACCTAAACCCCATAGAGAATCTGTGGGGTATTGTCAAGAGGAAGATGAGACACCAAACCCAACAACGCAGACCGGTTGAAGGTCGCTATCCAAGCAATCTGGGCTTCCATAACACTTCAGCAGTGCCACAGGCTGATCGCCTCCATGCCAACCCGCATCGATGCAGTAATACATGAAAAAGGAGCCCCGGCCAAGTATTGAGTGCATACTATACTGTACATGGACATACTTCCGGAAAGCCAACATTTCTGTATTAAAATTTTTTTTTTTTTTTTTTTTATTGGTCTTATGTAATAGTCACATTTTCTGAGATACAGAATTTTGTGTTTTCACTAGCTGTAAGCCATAATCAAAATTAAAAGAAAAATGCTTGAAATATATCACTCTGTGTAATGAATCTATATAATATACTAGGAGTTTCACTTTTGAGTATAATTGACTGAAATAAATTAACTTTTTGATGATATTCTAATTTTACGAGATGCACCCTTTTGTTTGTTTGTGTCCATGCAGTCCTCTGCAAGGAATCTGTATAGGAGTGGTTTTAGAATTATCAATCAGCTGCTGCACCTGCAGGATACTGATGAGGAAAGTGGAAGGGGCTGCATCCCTTTAGATATGATTTCCCTTTGGGAGTATCTCACCAAAAAACCCTAGTTAGACTTACAGGTAACGGTATTTCTATGAGTCTTTCAGGACAGCACCTGGAGAGAGCCATAGCTCCACCCACTTTTCCCAGGTAACACTGCAGTCAGTTTTTTCTTTAAAGACCGGACACTTCCACCATGGCCTCAGTTGTTCACAGGGTACCTCCAGCCATGCTGGAATTAGAGAAGCAAAACATAGCAATAACACCACATGTTATAAAACAATTAGGGCGGGTCATCGGTGCTGTCCTGAAAGACTCGTAGAAATACCGTTACCGGTAAGTCTAACTAGGGTTTTTCTCCCCTCGTCTTTCAGGACAGCACCTGGAGATGATAAAAGAGTACTTACTCTAGGGTGGGACCACCGCCTGCAGGACCTTCCTGCCAAACGATTGTTCCGCTGCTGATAGCAAGTCCAACCTGTAGTGGCGGGTGAAGGTGGAGAAGCTTGTCCATGTGGCCGCTTTACAGATCCGACCTGGAGAAGCCCCTGCTCTTTCCGCCCAGGACGTTGCTACTGCCCTTGTTGAATGGGCCATTACCCCTGTGGGAGGATCAGCCCCTGAAGCTTTATAGGCTTCACTGATCTCCATTCTTAGCCATCTGTCCTTAGTGCTTTTGGAAGCACAATGACCCTTACGCGATCCAGAAAAAAAGAATAAAAAGAGGGAATTTGACTTCCCAAATTCTCTCGTGATCTCTAAATAATGAAGTAAACATCTTCTCACATCCAGAGTATGAAAAGCCTCCTCAGAGTTGGATGGTGTAGGGCAAAAAGTAGGTAAAAAACTATCTCCTGTGCCCTACGAAAAAAGTTTGCGACTTTTGGCAAAAAACCCGGGTCAGTTTTCAGCACTACCCGGTCTGGAAATATAAAGCAAAAAGGTTCTATTATAGATAGAGCTTGCAACTCACTTACTCTTCTGGCCAAGGTAACTGCTACCAAAAGAACTAGCTTGAGCGTCCATAATTTTAAAGTCGCTTGCTTTGGGGGCTCAAAAGGTGCTTTAATCAACCCTTGTAGCACCAGTGATAAATCCCATTTAGGAAAAGATTTAAAAGGTACCGGTCTCCACCACCAGAGCTTCCTCTGAACTCGGGGGGATAGCATCTTTTCTAGGGACTCTCCATAGGCCCAATTTTTCAAAATTGTCTGTTGAAGATCCCTTGCATGTAAACGTGCCCACTGTACTGCTGGTATTGATGCAGTAAGGAGCCCCAAGACGGACATCGCTGCCCTGATAGAAATCGGCTGGTTTGTCTGGGTCTTTTTTACAGCATACAGAAGTTTTACTATCTTTTCCTTGGGGAGGAAGATTCTCTCCTGTGTGGAATCGATAGTGTAACCTAGAAACGTTATTGTCTGAGCTGGAATCATGTTCGATTTTTCCTTGTTTATTAACCAACCCAGGCTCTCCAGATGACTCTTTGTCCTTTGCAGATCCTTCTCTAATATGTGGCTTGTTTTGGCAAATAACAGAAGATCGTCTAAATATGGGACAATCGAGATTCCCTCTATTCTGAGAGGGGCTAAGGCCTCTGCCAGAATCTTCGTGAATATCCTCGGAGAGGATGACAGTCCGAAAGGAAGAGCTCTGAATTGAAGATGTATGATAGACCCTTCCATCCTGATTGCAAATCTGAGGTGCTTTTGTGATGCTGGGGCTATAGGCACATGGAGATATGCATCTCTCAGGTCAATGGATACCATAAAACAGTTCGGGGTCAGGAGACCCTTTACTGAAAAGATCGTATCCATTTTGAACTTCTTGTACCTGACCGCTCTGTTGAGAATCTTCAGGTTCAGTATTAGTCTGAACTTGCCTGAAGGCTTCTTTACCAGAAAGATGTGCGAATAGCACCCCTGTTCCACTTCTTTGGGGGGAACATTTATTATCACCCTTTGCTGGATTAATTCCTGTAGAATCGCAGACATTGCTGTAAGCTTTTCTGGGTCTCTGGGAGCCTGAGTTATATAAAACCGAACCGGAGGGGGTTGGGCGAACTCTAGACTGAACCCTCCATTATCGTCTTGAGGATAAACGGACTGTCTGTTATCCTCTGCCACTGTGGAAAGAAGGTTTGTAACCTTGCTCCCACAGTCGGAGGACAGTCACTGGCTTTTTGTATTTGGGGTAGGGGGGCGAAAGAGTACCCCTGACTTGCCCCTGCCTCTCTGAGACCTCCAAGGTCTTTTATATCATGTCTCTTGAGTCTGAGGTTTTCCGAAAAGGACGAAAATTCTTATTGCCCTGAGGAACCACCTTTTTCTTAATGGGGAAGGCCTTCTTCTTGTCCGCCGTTCTTTCAAGAATGGCTTCAATACCTGGGCCAAAAACCAAATCCCCTTCAAATGGTAGACCACATAACTTGGTTTTTGAGGCAGTATCTCCGGTCCAAGTTTTGACCCAAAGAGCTCTACAAGCTGAGTTAATTAAAGCAGAGGATCTGGCTGACATCCTAATTGATTCAGCTGAAGCATCTTCTATATATCCTACAGCCTTCTGTAGCACTGGTAGTGTCTCCAAAAAGATCTTTACGAGGGGTACCTGCCTCGATATGAGCTTTTAGTTGGTCCAGCCAATGCTCTAAGTTTCTGGCCACCAATGTTGCAGCCATAGCTGGTTCAAATTTCCTAGGGTGGAATCCCAAGCTTTCCTTAGCAAGGAGTCAGCCCTTTTATCCATGGGATCCTTAAGGATACCCATATCCTCAAACGCAAGGTCAGTGTTTCTCGACACCTGAGAGAAAGCTGCATACAGTCTTGGTTTTTTGTTCCAGACTTGGGTGCTATCCTCTTCAAAGGGAAACCTGCGTTTGAGGGATTTAGAAAAGAAAGGGGCCCTCTCTGGGTCCTTCCATTCCCTCTTTATTGTTTCTGACAGAAACGTATGCACCGGAAACACCCTGTGCTTCACTTCACCCATGCCTTGAAACATTTTGTCATGCAGCGACAACAAGGTTTTATCTTCTGTAATATTTAGAGTGGTGTGGATGGTTTTTAATAGATCATCCACCTCCTCTAGAGATAGTTTGTAGCGAGAAGTAGAGGAAGAAGATTCTCTCTCTTCCTCTGCTTCTTCCTCAGATTCTGTAGCCACACTACGCTCCTCCTCTTCAGAGTCACTGCCCTCTCTGTATGCAGAAACAGAAGACTGGGAATGAGGTACTGAGCTGCTACCTGCAGCTGGACGCTTGTCAAGATAAGATTTAAATGACTCAAAGGTATCAGCCAAATCTTTCCTGAAAGAGCTCAGCAAATCTTGCTGAGCCACAGGTGCAGTAGGAGTGGTCTCCTCTTTCACCACCTCTGTAATGCAACCCTTGCATAATACTTTAGCCCAAGACTCCTTAAGCACATTTTTAAAAGATGGGCATTTCTTTTTAACAGCCACAGAGGAATGCTTGGTCTTTTCTTTTGCCTTCTGAAATACATAAGCAAACCAACCGTATTAACTATAAACAAACAGTATGCTGAACAAATGGAGGTGCCAACGCTTTAACCCCTCTATTTAACGTCAGCCAGCAAATCCCCCCACAGATCTGCTTCACAACTATTAACACACTTACTTCCTGACTCAAAACACAGGAAGAGTGTTGCAGGCTCTTTAAAGACCAGACACTTCCACCATGGCTTTAGTTGTAGTGTTTCCTCCGCCATGGTGGAAGCGCTGCAGGGAGCTAGGGGTGTGCTGCGCTTTCTCCAGGTGGAGAGAGTAGGGGGCATACCGGTATGTATTTTTCTTTAGACAAGGCCAGCCCAGCTTCCTCCCTTACATGTGGGGGTTGCTTCGGCGTCCTCCCCTCCTCATACCCGGCGAGGGTCAGGCTGCTGGGGGTCCCCGCTCCTCTAGACCAGCGGCTGGGCTGTGGAGGAGCGGCATCTCCTTTTTTTATCCCCAAGGCCTTAGCCTTCCGGGTTCCGGTGGCGAGCGGTCACTACGGCCGGGGGCGGGACCTCTAGCGGCGCCCGCTGGAGGAGAGGGCGGCCTTGTACGGCTGACATTTCCGGCCCTCGCAGCGGCGAGCGGACCAGGTAGTTTGAAATGCAGGCACCGAGCGCCATTGTAATTCCTGACAGCATGGAGGAGGAACAATCGACGATGGCAGGAGCAGGAGCCACACAAGACAGCCAGGCCCAGGTAAGCGGGGACAGCGGTCTCTAACTTACTGTAGAGGCATGTTTTAGTTCCCTCTTTGTAGAATTGTTTAAAGAAAAAACTGACTGCAGTGTTTCCTGGGAAAAGTGGGTGGAGCTGCGCTCTCTCCAGGTGCTGTCCTGAAAGACGAGGGGAGAAAACATTTTTGTTACAGGGGATGCCCAAAAGCTGACCTGCATCTTAGTGCAGACTTCTGGGAAAATAAGTAAGCCAATCCTACAAGCAGGAAGTGACATTTTCAGGGGGCATTCTATACACCAGGGGTAGGCAACCTTAGAGAGGTTGAGATCTACCTGAACAACACGGAAGAAGTCAAAGATCACCGGGCAGTGTCACCTCCTCACACCTGATTTAAAATGTCTATCTGCAGGACTACATTGTCGCAAATGCGTGCATTGCACGGCAATCATGGGTTAAATCAATAAGAGAAGGCAATATATCGCCTCCTCACCACCTATCAACACACACTCGGATCGCTTTTCAGAGGAGCAGCACTTGTGCTCATTCGCATGTAAAGCTCCCCTCCATTACACATGAGAGATAAGACAGGAGTTCTGTTGTTCTGCAGTCCCCATATTCACTGCATGGTTGACCCTACAATTTAACCTCACTACCACTAACTGAAGGGTGATTAATGGTAGCCTCATGTTGAGGTAACACACCCTTCAGGCTGGGAATTAGATTGCAAATGCATCTCTTCCCTCCCGCGTCAGGATTAACCTATTTAAACTCCTGTATTGTATTATGTTCGAATATTCCAACGAATATTTGTTCTGCATTTCCACATGCAGGGTTTCGGGACCTTTGAATCAACACACAGCTCCTGTATAAGTTTTAAAATAACTACAACATATTACAATTGGTGCTATTTGATGTACTATGATGATTTATGATTTTTGTTTAATTTTTCGTGACGACTCGTGTTTTGCGGCAGTGGCCGGGGCACATTAGCCTTCCGGGACGCAGAGGGAGCCACATTTTGGGCCGTTCAACCCATGGCCCAGACGCCATTTTTCCAGGGGGGGGGGGGGGTGGCACCTGTGTACAATTACCCTAACTGCCATCACACAGGCTAGGACGTACGGCACTGCATACATCCTCCCTCGGTTCCTGAGATTTTACCTCTCTTGCTTATCTGCAGTTAGGTACTAACAAACAACTTTCAACCTATACAAGCCACATTTGCTGTACAAGGTAAAACTACATGACTTGAGCCAATAACTTATAATTGTTTAATATAAATTTTTCACCCATTCCACACGCATTTGCACCTGTTGGCACTCAAACACCATTTTATATATTCTTCGAATAAGCATTTTTTCACATGTTTGCCAGCATTTCAGCTGGCTATCACATATATATATTTTTAATTTTATCACTATTTCATTTTTTACCCAGCACCTCTCACTAACCTACTTTCCCCTGGGGCAGCACCTCCTATACTTACATTGCAGTTTGCACTTTTAATTTATTATCTCAATGATGTCCACTCTTATTCATTACCCTTTATTATTTTAAATACCCCCACAAATAGATTTATGTACTGTTATATTGGTCAACTGTACTCCTGGAACCCTAGGATAATTTGATGTGCACATGGTGACAAACATGATGATTATAGTTAGCCCGTATATTTAATATATACAGCTTAAATTCTATACCCTTGCGAATATGCCAAGAGCCAAGTTACCCAATCCCTTTATTTAATATATGGTCATTAATGGGGAACCTGTTGCAGGTTCCGGCTCTCCTGCTCTCTCCCGTTTCCTGGCAGGTGGCAATTATGTGGCTTCCTGTAAGCCCATCGGACTGGATCCTTTACCCGTGGGAGGGGTGGGGGCAGTCACGTGGCCCCCTGGATTACTCCACGGCTTTTCTATATTTCTGGTCATGCAACCACACACTTCACCTTCAAGCGGTAAAAATACCACTATGGCACATATATATCTGTACTGCGATGAAAGATGATACGCTTTAAAATTCTGAAAATTATTTATATGTCTCACAGAGCTAATGAGCCCCCTGAAGATGACCACCTTATGGTCAAAACACGTCGGGGATTCAACACTTCATAGTATTTGCTATGTTACCTTATTCTTCAACTCTGTTTACCTTGCTTGCATGCTACAGTGTGGACTATGCATTTTATTATCTGGCTATTAATATATATATCTATATTTATATATATCTATATTTATCTATATCTCATATATCTATCTATTTTTTTTTTTTAATTCAATTATATTGTGACATTTGGAAAAAAAAAAGTTTTTTTTTTTTTTTAAATAAAGGAATTGTTAAAAAGTGTCCCGCGATGTAAATCTATTGTTAATCATGACGCCGACAGTCCTGAGAAAAATAAAACCCCCCCCATGGGAGGCGTCCCACCGACTGCCGTCTTTTTGCTTTGACAGCTGTTATATAGGCAAGGGCGGGGCCTCCTGGTGACATAAATAGGCGACCCCGCCGCCCTCTGACATCAGGTCACCGCGAAAAGGCTGCAGTTAGTGAGACACCTCCCATGGAGGCGGAGTTTTTACATTTTTTTTTCTTCTCGGGACCATCGGCGCTGTGATTAAAGATGGATTTACATCAAGGGACACTTTTAAAAAAATTAATTAATTAAGAAAGAAATTGTCAAAAACGGTCCGCTGTCGTTTTTACTTTTACGATGAATGGGTAGGGGGGTACAATGTACCAGATACCCATTCACATAGGAGGGGGTCGGGATCTGGGGGCATCCTTGTTAAAAGGGAGCTTCCAGATTCCGATAAGCCCCCCTCTGCCCACAGACCCCCACAACCACCGGGCCAGGACCCTAAAGCCCCGTCCCCATGTTGAGGGCATGTGGCCTGGTACGGAGAGCGCCCCCCGCACGCTTTTCTGCCAGGTTGCATGCTCAGATAAGGGTCTGGTATGGATTTGGGGGGGGGGGGGGACCTCCACACCATCTTTTTTTATTTTTGGCGCACGGTTCCCCTTAACAACGTCAATACACTATGTTAATTAAACTACACTGCCTGCATTGACTGAATATAGAGTCTACACTGAATATACACAGTTGTGCTCATAAGTTTACATACCCTGGCAGAATTTATGATTTCTTGGCCATTTTTCAGAGAATATGAATGATAACACAAAAACATTTTTTCACTCATGGTTAGGAGTTTGGCTGAAGCCATTTATTAACAGTCAACTGTGTTTACTCTTTTTAAATCATAATGGCAACAGAAACTACCTAAAATAACCCTGTTTAAAATTTTACATACCCTGGTGATTTTGGCCTGAAAACATGCACACAAGTTGACACAAAGGGGTTTGAATGGCTATTAAAAAGGTAACCATCCTCACCTGTGATCCGTTTGCTTCTAATTAGTGTGTGTGTGTGTGTGTGTGTGTGTGTGTGTGTGTGAGTGAGAATGAAAGGTCAGTGAGTTTCTGGACTCCTCACAGACCCTTGCATCTTTCATCCAGTGCGGTACTGGTGTTTCTGGATTCTGAGTCCTAGGGAAAGCAAAATAATTGTCAAAAGGATCTGCGGGAAAAGGTAGTTGAACTGTATAAAACAGGAAAGGGATATAAAAAGACATCCAAGGAACTGAGAATGCCAATCAGCAGTGTTCAATATCTAATCAAGAAGTGGGAAATGAGGGGTTCTATTGAAACCAAATCACAGTCTGGTAGACAAAACTAAAATTTTAGCCACAACTGCCAGGAAAATTGTTCGGGATGCAAAGAAAAACCCACAAATAACTTCGGGTGAAATACAGGACTCTCTGAAAACATGTGGTGTGGCTGTTTCAAGATGCACAATAAGGAGGCACTTGAAAAAAGATGGGCTGCATGGTCGAGTCGCCAGAAGAAAGCCATTACTATGCAAATGCCACAAAGTATCCGCTTACAATACGCCAAACAGCACAGAGACAAGCCTCAAACCTTCTGGCACAAAGTCGTTTGGAGTGATGGGACCAATATTGAGCTTTTTGGCCACAACCTACATTTGGAGAGGAGTCAACAAGGCCTATGATGAAAGGTACGGAGGTGGATCGCTGATGTTTTGGGGATGTGTGAGCTACAAAGGCACAGGAAATTTGGTCAAAATTGTTGGCAAGATGAATGCAGTATGTTATCAAAAAATACTGGAGGAACATTTGCATTCATCACCCAGGAATCTGCGCATGGGACGTACTTGGACATTCCAACATGACAATGATCCAAAACACACGGCCAAGTCAACCTGTCATTGGCTACAGTAGAATAAAGTGAAGGTTCTGGAGTGGCCATCTCAGTCTCCTGACCTCAATATCATTGAGCCACTCTGGGGAGATCTCAAACGTGCAGCTCATACAAGACAGCTCAAGAATTTACAGGATCTGGAGGCTTTTTGCCAAGAGGAATGGGCAGCTTTACCATCTGAGAAGATAAAGAGCCTCATCCACAAATACCACAAAAAAAAGACTTCAAGCTGTGATTGGTGTTAAAGGGGGCAATACACGGTATTAAGAACCTGGGGTATGTAAACTTTGATCAGAGTCATTTGGGTAGTTTGTTGCTATTATGATTTAAAAAGAGTAAAACACAGTTTTATTGATAATAAATCGTTTCAGCCAAACACTAACCATGAGTGAAGTAAAAGGTTGTGTTATTCATATTCTCTGAAAAATGGTCAAGAAACAAGGGTGGATATAAATCAATGATTTTTTTTATTTTTATCAAATTTATTTTAATAAAATGCTTTTGGAGTAAAAATCTAACTGGTTTTCTATTTAAGATACATTAATAATTTAGTTTATTTAGCATTACATGGAGCTTAGTTATGTAGCATGAGGCTGTATATTTTGCAGTATTTACATTTTTGGTACACTCATTCAATGAATCCAAGCTCTGCAAGCTGAGATAACATACACTGCATTGATGCATTCACACAATTTCACAGTAAGCATGAGATAAACCAAAGTTCAGGAATATTCCTTTATCCCATTGTTTTGCAAATCTACATACACTACAAACTGTATGATTGAATCGGTTCTGATATCGCTGTTACTGACCTGATAGCTTGATATTCGAAATAGGAAACCTTCGTTTTGTTTGCAAATAAAGATTCTAACTACCAGCAAGAAGAAGTCCTTACATTTAAAGAGCACCTGTCATTTCAGATCCATCATTGTCGCGCCTGTTAGCGGCATCCACCCTCCTGCTGCCACCACGTCCCTCACCTTGTTGTGTCACTGCCGCATCACCAGCCGTCCCATTAAAGTGAATGTGACTGTCGGTGAGTCAACAGCGGGTCAGTGCAGGAGCCGCTGCGGAACAGAGATGACAGTTGCTCTTTAAAATCGAGTCGATTTAAATCAAATCCACCCTGTCAAGAAATCAAATTCTGCCAGGGTATGTAAACTTATGAGCACAACAGTATATATCAAATACACTGCCTGCACTGACTTGAATATAGAGTCCACACTGAATAGCTATATCCCCTGAACGCCAAATCGTAAGCACATATGCGGCCTCGACTTTAAGGGGTTATACCGGGACGATGGCTGCAGCTGCAGGCATCATCCCGGTACTGTTTTTTTAGAGCAGGCGGTTGGCTCTTCAGGGATAAGAGCCGATGCGGCTGACAGCCACTCGGCTGTTATCCCGAAAGAGCGGGATGTCCCTCCCTCCCGCCGCCTTCCGGCGCTCTTCCTAGGCACCCCGTCCCACCGGGAGACCCGATCAAGGATCCAGCACTTCTGCCATCTAGAATTGCGTTTGAAAGACCGCTGCGCAAATACAGTGCGACATAAAATATTGCAACGTTCGGCTTTTATTTCTCTACGATAGATACTCAGTGCATTATGGGGCATTCCGCGGCATTCAAATTTCCCACGAACGCCCCATCATATTCGCTGTTCAGCGAACAGGCGAACACCCGATGATAGAGTCGAACTTACGTTCGATTCAAACATCAAGCTCATCCCTACTTCCCTACTTCCTTCTACAGCTCTAACCTTACAAAGTAGTCCCTGCATTGCACTCTGTTTGGTGCTCTGGGATGGAGGGTCAGCAAGCCCAGACTGAGATCTATCAGTCATCTGTCCGCGATCTACTGGTTGCTGACCTACGCTATACAGCATCTGTGTATACAAAAAACACCCTTATTTTGCCATATTGCATTACATTTTACAGAAAATTATAGCGCTGCAGATTGAGAAGGACAAGTAATTTTTAATAACATTCGATAAGACTTGAGTTGCAATTGTATACACTATTTTTTTTTTTATCGTGGAGTTACCCTTTAACCTCCCTGGCAGTCTGATTAGGTCAGTATTTTTGAATGTCAAAGCGGTACATTGTTTTGCATGGAAATTTGTTTTATGTTGTAGGCCTGTTATTCTTAGAAATTAACTTAAATCTGTCCAAACAAGAGTCTAGTAGACATCCCGGGTATGATAAAGTTTGAAACACAAAATCATAAAATTATAATATAATAAATGATTATAAAAAATAAAAATACATTTAATTCAATAATGTAAACAAACCAAAAACACTGAAAATGTGTCCAAACAAGGGTGCGATATTACTAGTCACTGTAATACTAGACACTGCATTATTGGTTTAGTAAACATCCCGGGTATGAAAAATTTTGAAACATGGGAATGCACAAAGCCCGTTGTCACAATCAGGACAATGGAACCTGGTTTTGTTTCGACTGTCATCTCGCATTGAGCAACAAACCACACACATCCCTGTAGGTGCTGACTTTTTCCTCGGTTGGTGGGATGTATTCCATGAAGAGGCGACCAGTCAGGCGTTCCGGGTTGACAACCCCAGCAGCATGACGTCCAGCTCTATTCACAGCCATTGATGGTGTTTGGTGGTTCACAAAGATACGTTTGGTAACTTTCCAAATAAAGGCAGAATGAATCACAGGCTTGTCACTTTTTCTTTAGCAGAATGTAAGCATTCCAGAAGATGCCTGAAGATATTCTTGTAGTACTTCTTTTGGTGGTTAGAATGTCATTGCTTGGTTGGCTCTGTCGACACTTCCCATGGTGTTATTGTAGTCTATCACTACTTGTGGCTTCATGATTTCTTTCCCAACTTACGTGCATACCATAACAGTGAAGGTATTATGAACTGTACTCCTTAGGCACACATTTTTCTTGTCACACCATCGTAGTGCCATCATGTTGCCTTTCTGCCAGGCAACCATTTCTCCAGTCTTCAGCTTCTTAATGCAAAACATTATGGCATGTCACGCCAGTTAGCATTAATGGCTCCATAGGCATCCGTTTTGTTTTGCAGAAGAAACTCAAAGTTCAGGAGACGTATAAAAGAAGTTGTCGGTTGTTACGCAATAGCCCCGATGCCTCAATGAGTGAAAAAAACGGAAGATGTTGCCATTCCATAGTTGCTGTATTTTGGATTGAATTTTATTCCTTTTCCAGTGTATAAGATTGAATTCCAAAATGTAGCCAGTTGACGATTCACATAGCATGTAGGATTTTATGACAAATCGTGCTCTTTGATGCAATGTATTGTACCCAGCGGAGCCTTCCCTTGTAGGCCATTAGACTTTCATCTATGCTGATATCTCTTTCTGGTACATAGCTCCGTTGGAAATTCTTTAACCTTTTCAGATCCGGGCCATTGCCAAATAACGGCAACAGCGCGGATCTACATTGCCAGGATTATGTCTATTGACGTCGTCTCGTGCACGAGCGGCCTGCGCGCCCCCTGCAGGGCGCGCTCGGTGATCAGCCAGTCTTTGAGACTCGCCTGATCACAGATCAGAGTAAGGGGTCGATCCCGATCCCTTACCACATGATCAGCTGTCAGCCAGTGACAGCTGATCATGTGATGTAAACAGAGCCGGTAATCGGCTATTTTTCCTCCTCGCGCTGATAGCGTGAGGAGGGAAAAAAAACACCCGATCACCGGCAGCCGTGATCAGGACATCAGTACCGTTCACGGCGATCATCTGTTACAAAGCAATAGGCAGCAGTGCCGCCTACCAGTGCCCGCCAGCGTCACCCATCAGTGCCCACAGCGTCACCCATCAGCGCCCACAGTGCCACCCATCAGCGCCCACAGTGCCACCCATCAGCGCCCACAGTGCCACCCATCAGCGCCCACATCAGTGCAACAGTGCTGCACATCAGTGCCACCTATCACTGCCCATCAGTGTCACCTACCAGTGCCATAAGTGCCCATCAGTGCCACCCATCACTGCCCATCAGTCCCACCTATCCGTGCCACCCATCAGTGCCACCCATCAGCACCCATCTGTGGCTATCAGTGCCGCCTTAACTGTGCCCATCAGTGCCGCCTTAACTGTGCCCATCAGTGCCGCCTTAACTGTGCCCATCAGTGCCGCCTTAACTGTGCCCATCAGTGCCGCCTTAACTGTGCCCATCAGTGCCGCCTTAACTGTGCCCATCAGTGCCGCCTTAACTGTGCCCATCAGTGCCGCCTTAACTGTGCCCATCAGTGCCGCCTTAACTGTGCCCATCAGTGCCGCCTTAACTGTGCCCATCAGTGCCGCCTTAACTGTGCCTATCCGTGCAGCCTATCAGTGCCCACCAGTGCCGCCTCATCAGCGCATATCAATGAAGGAGAAAAAATTACCCGTTTGCAAAATTTTATAACAAACTATTAAAAACATGATTTTTTTTTTCAAAAATTTCCATCATTTTTTGTTTGTTTAGCAAAAAATAAAAACACCAGCTGATTAAATACCACCAAAAGAAAGCTCTATTTGTGGGAAAAAAATGATAAAAATTTAATTTGGGTACAGTGTTGTATGACCACGCAATTGTCATTCAAAGTGCGTCAGCGCTGAAAGCTGAAAATTGGTCTGGGCAGGAGGGGGGTTTAAGTGCCCAGTAAGCTTTGGAAAATTTGGGAAGTATCTCAAATTCTTCTAGTTTTGGTGCAGGATGAGAGATTTCAAATTTTTCATTGTTTTCGAAGTGTAAAAATTTTATGATCAGGGAAAATCTGTACTCTGACATGACCGTGCCAAAGAATGGAGTGGCAAGTAATTAGTTGTCCAATACCACTTCTGCAGGGGTTTCCCCACCACTCCCTGAAGTATTAGGTCCAGAAATTTCCAAATGTCATCTTTGGGCACTGGTTCCCACTTCCTGCTTCTTGGAAACTTCCGATGCAGAGTAGCTAATTGTTGCTCTTTGTACCGGTTTGTCTCAGTAACTATTTTTTTCAATAACCTCATCGGTCAGAAATAATTGTAAGTATGCCAAGGGATTGTCGTGTTGAACGTCTACTTTCATACCAGATGCTCTAGTAAAAATGGAAATCTTGAGGCGCTGCCTAATCCGTACCACAGTCAATAGAGCACCAAGTTCGCACATCACTGAGCTCAGTCACAGAATCGTCACTTTCAGTGTCTAATGACGAATTTCCCCACAAATCACTAACGCTCAATTCTGCAAGTGATTCTAATTTCACCATCGCTGTTTTCTAGCAGGTCTAAAACCACTTTTGACCTAAAAGGGACACTTTTTGGATGCCATGGACATTCTCAAGTTTCCAGGCAGAACAAACGCTAAAAGTGCAGGCAGGGCACTGGACAAATTATAACATATTACAAAGTATTGTGTGTATGTCATGTTTTGAACTTCCTGCCCGGTTCCGCCCCCCCAGCATCGGCCGGAGGACACAGCGGGAGGACATCAGGGGATCGTAGGGACAAGGTAAGTAACACTACAGGGATACTACAGAGTAACCCCGAGCGTGGCTCGGGATTACCGTTTTTGGTACTGAAAATTAACCCCGAGCCACACAATGTATTACCATCAGGGAGGTTAAGCAGGCATCTGTGTGAAGGGCTGTGCCCCCCCCCCCCCATTAGGTGTTGATTGCATCCACGTGCAAGCAGTCTCATTCATGTCTTTTGTGACGTAGCAGTTGCACAGACACAGCTGTTGGTCCCAATTTGACAGGCGGTGCAGGGGGCATGCCCCTAAACGCAGACAGTGTGCATTTGGGGACACACACCCGCACCTGCATGGCTGTCAAATTGGGACCAGTGACTGTGCAGCCACTGCATTCCAAAAGATATGAATGGCAAAAAAAAAATAAAATAAAAAGGAGACACACCACCCACAAAACACAACATGAATGGAACTACCTGCACAGAACATCTGTGCATCCTATGCAGGCACACATAGCCCTTCACAGGACTCCAGGCAGATGTAAAAAACACAATGCATGTCAATTATATATTTTTATTTTAAGTATCAATCATCATGTATTTTTGACCTAGATATAGGTCAAAGCTATATACTGTACGCATCGATATCAGCCTCCAGTAAACACCAGAGCACTTAGCCAGGCAGAGGGATTATCAGTACTGAGACAGACTGCGTTCTTTTCCTTTGCACAGTGTTGTCTATGAACATGTTTACAGTAGAGGTGATTACAGTGGGGAAATTATTTGATCCCCTGCAGATTTAATGCCAAAGAGCTTAATTTTGGTCTCATCTGACCACAGCACTTTCTCCCAGTCCTCCTCTGAATCATTTAGATGTTCATTGGCAAACTTCAGATGGGCTCGTACGTGTGCCTTCTTGGAGGAGGGGGACCTTGCGGGTGCTGCGGGTTTTCAATCCATGGTGGCGTACTGTGTTACCAATGGTTTGTTTGGTGACTGTGTTCCCAACTGCCTTGAGATCATTCACAAGCTCCTCCTGTGTAGTTCTGGGCTGATCCCTCACTTATCTCATGATCATTCTTACCCCATGAGGCGAAATCTTGCATGGAGCTCCAGACCGAGGATTGATGATTATTTTGTATTTCTTCAATTTGCGAATAATCGCTAATCACAGTTGTCTCCTTCTCACCAAGCTTCTTTCTGATGGTCTTGTAGCCCATCCCAGACTTGTGCAGGTCTACAATATTGTCCCTGAAGTCCTTTGACAGCTCTTTGGTCTTGCCCATGATAGTGAGGTTTGAATGGAAGAAAGATTTTGTGGACAGGTGTCTTATACACACACACACACACACACACACACACACACACACACACACACACACACACACACACGTTATCGTTAAGAGCACCTTCTTAAGGCTCCTTTCACACGGGCTTGGTCCGATCAGGTCCGCCTGTCAGTTTTTCAGGCGGACCTGATCGGATGCTCCATTCACACCTATGTAGCGGTGGATGTCAGCCGCTGACATCCGCCGCTATCCGATCCTGTCCGCCAAATCCAGACAGATGGTGGTCCTATTTTCCATCCGTCCGGCGGAGGCGCCTGTGTGAAAGGGGCCTAAATTGACTGGACTAATCTGTGAACCACATGAGCACATACTGTAGTGTCTGTGGGAGCCGGAATTATTGTTGGTTGGTAGGGGATCAAATACTTGTTTTACTCACTGAACTGCAACTAGGGCCGAAACAACTAATCGATTAATCGACAAGTAATCGATTATGAAATTAATCGATTACTATTTTCATAATCGATTAATCGGCCAGTAACATAATGGGGTTAAAAAAGCTAAAATTAGCACTACATAGTACAAAAAGGAGCAAATAATCTCTACTGTAAATATTACTTTCACTGTTGCACAGTAAAAAACGAAGGGCTAATTTTTAGGTTTTTTTTAACTCCATTATGTTACTAAATGTCTTAGGCCTGGTTCCCACCCATGTGTTTTTTGGTGCTTTTGCAGAAATACACTACAGTTCATTTAACGTTCACATCAATGCTTTTTTTAGTTGCTGTGTATTTGGAAAGGGTCAAGGACCTTTTTCAATGCAAAACGGTGCTTTTTTGGTTCAATATACTTCAATGGAGAAGCTACAGAAAAGCATGTAATATTACAGATCTGTTTGAAAATCTGCAAAACAGTCTAGAATTTTTTTTTTTCTTTAAATAAAAAAAAATTGATCTGAGTCTGATGATATTTACAAGATTCAACCTCTAATAGTATATAGAGTATATCTCTTCTGTCTGTTATTCTCAGAGAGGATTAAAGATTTTACTCCCTAACCATATAGTTGGTTATTTATATTTACCCCTGCATATAAAGATATTTAGGAATAAATTGCCTTTTTTTAAACTTTACATATTAACTAAATTATACACCACACTTCTTTTTAAGGTTATTAATCGATTAATCGAAACAATAATCGGCCAACTAATCGATTATGAAAATAATCGTTAGTTGCAGCCCTAACTGCAACCCAATTTATAACATATGAATCGTGTTTTTTTTCTGGATTTTTGGTTGATATTCTGTCTGTCTCTATCATTTAAAATATACCTATGATAAAAATTGGCCCCTTCATTTCTTTGTAAGTGGGCAAACTTACAAAATCTGCAGGGGATCAAATAAATTAATTTTCTCCACTGTAGATTTTCAAAATGCTGCTACTTCCTTCAAGGTCTTGGACAATAATGTAGCTTTTAGCTGCAGTGTAGTCCGCAGAAACGTCCAGGACTTGGCTGTGCTGTTTAGCAGGTTTGTCTGGACTACAAGACCAACAGAATTTCAAATCCTTTGCCTGGTAAAGCAGTTGATACAAGTATTTTAAAAATGCGTATTTAGCAGCTTCTCTGGAGTTCATCACAGGTTTGAGAATCAAAGTCGCCCGTGTTTCTTTTATGTTTAACTAGCTGTATACATTTATGATCCATTACTTTACACATTCCCGTCAATGTTTTACAGCTGTAGGCATGACCCCTGCATTTTCCAAACTACTACATAAGATTAGCATGCATACAGAGAACACAAGCACCTTTAGGATGGAAGGGGAAAGTATAAAATATGTAGCCAAGGAGTAAACCAACCCGGATTACTTGTCAATAGCACAGCACGATGCTGTAATTAAAAGTCTATCATCTGCTACATACAGTCAGTCAGGGCCGCTTCGTGATCGCTGGCACAGAGTTGAATCTTAATCAGCAGAGCGATCACAGACGCCAGTGCAGTATGCCACACAGAACGTTCAAAGCAACTGTGCTGTATTCATTTTATATAAACACATCCAAAGAATAGAAGCGATATAAAACTGAAATCCTTAAAATACAGAGGGTACCCAATACTGAATCATGAACAAAAGTGTCAATTAAAGAAGAACTCCAGCCATGGCTATATACAAGTGTTTGCCTATTGCTTTTAGAATTAAAGCATAATGATCCAAACTAAAAATGTTGCGTATATGGCAGGGTATCAAGCCCGATTTGTAAAATGTCCTGATTCTGCAGGTTCTGGAAACCATAAAACAGCAGCCACTCCCTCATTCTACAAAATGCATTGATTAGAAGCCTAGTCACAACTGCTGGCCAGTAATTTGTTGTGTACTAGAGTTCTCCTTTAAAAAGGCATTAGAAGCATTTAGCCATAATATAATCAAAGTGCCACAAGTGTGTATATATATATATATATATATATATATATATATATATATATATATATATATATATATATATATATATAGTGTGTGTGTAGTATGCTGGAGCTTGTAGTTTCTAACAGGCACCACATGTTCCAGCATACCCTGCAGGACTTCCCACTCTTGCTGCACAGGCTGAAGCAGTCCTAGCAGAAGCATGCAGCTGGTTTAAACATGCAGAATCAAAGCAGATTCACAATCAACAGCAGTGTTTGATCACTTCCAGCGCACAGCGAACTCCGTGCACATAACGATGCGAGCACATCAAGAGTTCCACCTTACCCTTTCTACGGTTGAGCCACAGCATGCAATGCCGAAACATAGCAGTGACAGACGGCATTGATTTGTGAAGTTATGATCAAAAATGGTTAAGAAAGCACTGAAATGGTGATAGAGAAATGCAGATGAAAGAAATGAGAAAACTTGTAGTCTCTGAGCACAACTCCACCTTAGGAAGGCCACGGCAGGTAGACGGATTACAGCGTAGACAGCCTGCCTATGGATTTATTCCCATACAAAGGCTCCACAGGCATTCCCTAGGGCAGGCTCTTCAAGTGAAAAGCAGAGTGGATGCAGGCAGCACAATGCAGTTTGCTTCCATGAGTCAGCTGTTGAAATAAGAAATGCCTCCAATCTTCTAGTCTTATGTCTAGCACGTATCTACCCACTGCAGAGCAACACGCTATCCCATCCCAGCACAAGTATCCACACTGCTTAGACAAGCAACCCGGGCTGTAGCAACTGCAATCTGCAAGGCAGGGCACACGCCAGGCACACACAGCAACACATACAAGAGGTAGATTTTTTTGCTCACCCTGAAAATGAAAGGTTTTCTGATCGACGGTTATAGTAAAGGTGCTGTCGTCCTCATCGTCAATACCAATCACAGCCCCCTGTGGAACAAAGAGGAGAATGCTAAGCAGAGTAGCAGTGACATCAGCAGTACATACAGTATTACTACAGCACTGCAGCAGAGCAGCCAGGAGGGAGGACCACGTAGTAGGAAGGAATGTGCAATTATCTTGCAAGCTTCCTTGCACTCCACATTTAGTAAACTGAAAAGGGGAGGAACGTGACCACCTTCCTGGCACAGCTCCACAGGTCTGGAGAAAAAGGGAACGATGATGTAAGTACTAAAAAGCCTCAAAACTTAAAATACAACTTGATGCAATCTGAAAAGGTTTCCTATACCAACTGCTATTTTAAGTTTTAAAGACTTGTATAACAGGAGGGATCATATTGTACATAGTTTTTGACCTAGGCATTAGTCAAATCTAGAAGCAAAACAGACTTGTTTAAAAGGCAACTTTTACACTAGACACGCTACATTAAAGCTGGTCAAAACATTAAAGTATTTTAATATTTTTTTTTTATTATTATTTTATACTTTTTTTTTGTTATTCCATTTCCCAAGCTCCCATCTTTTGCCAATATTACAGACCTCATTTGCAGCACCACCTGCTGGTCGAATATGGTATGATAAGAAAGCATAACTATACAACTCTTCACTTTGAGAACCAATGCTATTGCATGTTATGTCTGCAGTTCTCTTAGCATTTTGAAAGAAAACCGTTCTGGAGGTGTCCATCAATGTTTTCACCCAAGATTTACCAATTATTTCCATAAGAGTCTATTGAAAAATGGGTGACTCTTAGGTGAAAACACGGTTTAAATCAAAACACATAGGCTGCCATTGCTGAACTCCTGAAAATACTTGTTGTCTGTCTATATTGTTAATCTAATTACATCAAAATTTTTTTAAGTAACTGACCTGGAAAAAGTCAGCAGATTAGGAGCTCTGACTTTATTAGCTGCCTGCTTGTTTAGGATCAGCAAATAATGAAGAAGTGCAGACTAAAAGGCCCATACACACGATACGAAAATCGTATATAAAAATTTGTATGACGAACTGTCTGCCGATTTTCAGATCGTTAGCATGGTGCTTTAGACAGCCGATTTTGCTTTTTCGTCAAAAGCTGGATGTGCAAACTAACATTTTTGTCGAATGTGAACTCAACATTCAACTTCAACTCCAATTTTCGTTTCATTAGTACGGTTTTCGTACGAAAAAAAAAAATCGTAAGAGCAAGACCACGCATGCTCAGAAACAAAAGACGACATACAAAACTATTTAACACATTACACCACTTCTGACGTTGTATTCTGTCGTACGAAAAATTTCGTATTGTGAGTAACCTCTCCACTTTCAACATGAGACTAGCATTCTACTTAAAAAAAAAAAAAAACACGACGTTTGGTCGCCCAAAAATCTAAGCGTGTGTACGAGGCTTTAGGTTGACATTTTGTTCCTGGCTTCACTATGTAGTCAGTCACTGACCTGGAAGAAGCATAAAGACTGGGAGTTGCGCTTTATTTCAGAATTTATAGGTTGCATGCTTATTCCAGGTCAGCGACTTCCTAGGCACTGAAGCCTGTCCCTTCAAAAATCATATCCCAATGGGCAGACTCACATTCCTTTGGGCATTAAAAAAACAAATTGCTTAAAGTACTCCATCTTTAGGTTCAGAAGATCCATTAGAAAAGGATTACAGAAAGAATGAATTTTTTGACAAGCCTCTGGCATATACAGGCTCATGTGTTACAACAAGCATTGGAACCCACCAAAGTTCAACATCAAAAACACCAAAAAAAAAAAAAAAAAAAAAAGATGCCATCCAAGCATGACTAGCACTAATCAACGAGCACCAACTTCAACAACTGTCAGCAACAATCTCTTCAGTAAATTTTTACAGTACCTTATAGCTGCTAATTGATAAAATGCTCAGAGACCCCCACCTCTGGAACTCTCGCCCAACCTGCATGACCATCTCCTACTCTGTCTTTAGGCTCCGTTCACATATGCTGCAGCCGCGGCTCACAGCATTGGGTCCGGGGCGTCCCTGTTCACCGATTCAGGTGCAAATCGAGTCCAAATTTTTGCCTGAATCGGACCAGAAGACGCACAGGATCCTTCTTCAATGCGGACCGCGGCCGCCCCGGAGATGTGTGAACCGGCTCCACTGACAGATGGTCACGCTCTCCTGCGAATTGGATGCGGGGAAAACCATATCCAATTCACATATGTGAGAACTTGGCCTTAAGCAACCCTTGAAAACTTGTTAAGTTCAGGCAAGCCTATCCCAGCTCTAGCTAGCAACTGGATCTTACTTTATTGAACTCATCCCCCTCACAACGGAGGTATTAGCTTTAGCATCACTTCCCCTTGACTTTAGATTATAAAGTTCTTACAAGCATAGCACTCCCGACCCTCTTTTTTTTTTTTTTTTAATTAAAGTGTAACTTTAACTGCACTGTCCTTTTTTTTTTTGTAAAGCTCTGCTTTGTTGGCGCTAAATATTAATTAGGATGGGACTATCTGCAAAGCGATTAAAATAAAATTTTAGGCCAAAACCTTTTTTCTCGTTTCGAGTGGAGCAGGATTACAACACTCATCAGCTTTTTACTGTATCCAGGGCTCTGTTTGAAAGATATGTCTGTGTTGCTGTTGGGAGAGGTATCAGAACAGGAATCAAGAGTAAATACCTGCAACAGAGCCCCGGGCAGCAATAAAAAAAACAGTAAGAGTTGCTGTCACAGGGAATATGTAAAAATGTTAATTGTGCCTGGACAAATCAAAGCCAGAATTAGGAGCCAAACCTACAAAAAACTGCATATGACTATATAGGTTGCTAAAAGATACCCATTTAAGCAGTTAAAATGAAAATCTTTGCTGTTAATTTTGAACAGATTTTATTTAAGTTTTGTTATTTTTTTGTTTAAAAATAACAAACATGTCATACTTACCTGCTCTGTGCAGTGGATTTGCACAGAGCACCCAGATCCTCCTCTTCTCAGGTCCCTCGCTGGAGCTACTGGTCTCTCCCTCCTGTTGAGTGCCCCCCACAGCAAGCAGCTTGCTATGGGGGTACCCGAGCCGAGCTGCTGCTTTGTGTGTCCACTCAGACACAGAGCCGTGGCTCGGCCCCACCCCTTCTCTCTCCTTATTGGTTTAATCACTTTTATGGACAGCAGAGGGAGCCAATGGCACCCGCTGCGGTGTCTCAGCCAATCAGGAGGTAGAGTCCTGGACAGCCGAGGCTCTAGTGCAACATCGTTCGATCAAAATGCAGCTCAGGTATCAGGGTGGCTGCTGCACACAGGTGTTTTTTTTATACTGCATAGAATGTTTAAAACCTTAAGCCTAAAAGGGCCATACACACAGGCTGAATATCAGGCATTCCAATGGAAACCAACAATCGGCCCATGTGTACGGCAGCCGGTCCGGTGCAGCAGACTGGTGTGTTCTGGCGGGGGCTCCACCGTCATAACACAATAGCTCAGCGGGGGGAGATCGCTGTACTAACATTGGATAGTTCGTACAGCAGCTCCTCCTGAATGCTTCAGTTTTTTTTTTTGCTCAGCCCACTGGGTTGGAAAAAAAAAAAAAAAAAAAAAAAAAAAATCGTGTGTACCAGGCACCCACAAGTTATAATGAAACCGATTGATTTAAAACGTTTACACTTTGATTAGTTCTTCAAAGGCATTTTAGCTTTCCTTTTAAAAGATTAAAGCAAAACTAATAATGAGAAAGGTTAGAAACTTTTTGATGGTGTACTGTGCCTGGTATAATCAAGTAAACGTTTCTTTATAAGTAAGAGCCCTTGCACACTGGGGTGGTTTGCAGGTGCTATTGCGCTAATAATAGCGCCTGCAAACCGACCCGATAGTGCCGCTCCTTGCATTCCAGTGTGAAAGCCCCGAGGGCTTGCACACTGGAGCGATGCGCTGGCAGGACGGTAAAAAAAGTCCTGCCAGCAGCATCTTCGGAGCGGTGTGTATACCGCTCCTTTACCGCTCCTGCCCATTGAAATCAATGGGACGGCGCGGCTATACCGCCGGCAATGCGCCTCTGCAGAGGCGCTTTGCGGTGGTATTTAACCCCTTCTCGGCCGCTAGCGGGGGGTAAAACCGCCCCGCTAGCGGCCGCATGCCGGCGGTAAAACGCCGCTAATAATAGCGGCGTTTTACCGCCGACGCCGCCCCAGTGTGCAAGGGCTCTAATACTTTATATTACTGGGTAATCAAATGAAAAGCTAAATAGAATGAATTGGAACGCAATTTTTTTTTTCTCTTTTTTAACAATCAGGAGTGCTTTATTGAAGGAAAAGAAAGCAGAAAATACAGAAGGTATGCGAATAGTTACATAGCATACATATTTGCAGCTATTACCTTTTGTACCACCACCCCCTCCCTTTAGAATGTAAGCTCTAGGAGCAGGGCCCTCCTGTACCTTTTGTATTGAACTGTACTGTAATTGTGTTGTCCCCCTTATACATTGTAAAGCGCTGAGTAAACTGTTGGCGCTATATAAATCTCGAATAATAATAATAATAATAATAATAATAATAATATCAAACATGGTATAATACGGGGGGGCGTGTCCAAGATGGCGACCGGAGCGGACGTGCAGTAAGATCGCTCCGCTGCCTTCCCGGTCTAAAATCCTGCTTCCCTGCAGATTATTACCCCTGACCGCTCAAAACAAGCCGCAGTCCGCGGCGGAGGACGGTGAGGCACTGGAGAGGCTGGGTCGCACTCCACGGACCCCACGGAGGACGCCTGGGACCCGCCATGACCGCGCCTAGTACTAGGCCTGAAACCCTACTCCCGGCCTGGAGTCCTCTATCCCTGCGGACTGCGGACGCAGAACGCACAGGAGAAGGCGGCGATCCACAGCGGAGGAAGGTAGGACGTGGAGGGAGAGACTGGTACACACCCCACGAACCCCACAGTGGTCACATAGATCCCGCTGCTGATCCGCCTGATTCGCCTGCCTGTAGGCCTGAGACCCTGCTATAGTGCAGCCCGCTCCCTATAAGCGGTCCCCACAAGCTGAGGTAGCAGTAGAGGGAGGTATGACCAAAGGGAAGGGTGCTATATCAGCCCGCAAGTCCCAAAAAAGTGCCCCGAATACCCCCACGCGGACCCCACGTCCCGCTAAGGGCTCCAAGATGGCGACGCAGCATGAGGACATAGAACAGGCCCCTCTGGAAAGGGAACAGGAGCAATCCAACTTTGAGGCACTTATGCAGGCTATTACCAACTGCCAGTCTACCCTCACAGGGAAAAATCGAACAAATGCAGCTAGATATTAGCCTCATACGACGAGACATGGACACATTCAGAACCCGCCTTACTGAGGCTGAACGCCGCGTGGGAGACGCGGAAGAGGTGTTGCAAGACCATACGGTCTCACTTCGCACGCTGCAGACAAAAATCAAGGCCCTTGAAACCCGGGCAGAGGATGCCGAAAATAGAAATAGGAGGAACAATCTCCGTATAGTGGGTCTCCCGGAGGGGACCGAGGGCACTGAGCCCACGTCATTCACGGAAAAACTCCTGCGTGAATTGCTACCTCAGGCGGCTTTTTCAGATGTCTTTGTGGTGGAGAGGGCACATAGAATGCCTGCTACCCGGGGGCCCCCGGGAGCTCCTCCGCGCACATTCATTCTGAAACTATTGAACTTTAGAGATCGGGACCTTGTTCTCCGTGAATCTAGGAAGATTGAGCAACTGCGCTATGAGGGGGCTAAATTAATGATCTTCCCGGATTTTTCAATCGATACCCAAAAGCAACGACGTTCATTTGACCAAGTTAAAATGAACCTACGCAACAAGAAAATAAAGTACAGTATGCTGTTCCCGGCAAGACTGAGGGTCCAGGACGGAGAGAGGGTGCGTTTCTTTACTTCCCCCGAAGAGGCATCACAATGGCTGGAAACCATCCAGAGACACTGACGAGCTGTTTTGGCCACAAGATTGCGAGGAGTAATGCAGCCAGAGAAGGGGTGAAACAGAACATTTCTACTGTTCGTTCTCAACAAAGCAATCCCCCTGATGATACCACTGAGGAGGTTTAGAGGGGGGGGGAAGAAAACACAGGTTCAAGATAAGTGCCCCCGGAGGACTGTGTGTATCTCTCCGGGTGAAGTTGACTCTTTTTATTCTGCAGGGAACGTTTATCCTTCACCAGCAAGGGGAGGCTCGGTCCCCTTCTTGTTCATTTCCCCAATTGGCAGTTGCCATGAAGGTTTTTGGGAGTGAAGCACACCGAAGTTTGGGGGGTGGTGCGGGGTGGGGGGGGGGCGGGATGGATGGGGAGCACAAGTTTTTGCTCCAAGTTGGGACTTGACTTTTTTTTCCTTTTTTTTTCTTTTTTGCTGCTACATGTACTCAACATGCTGTGTCACTATATATTGTATTGAAGAACAGGGCTGTTTCCATATTTGTCCACCAGATGGCATGAGAGGTCTCATATCTAATTCTCTGTGTAAAAGATGTATGCTACTTTTGATCTCATTTTCCCTCCTTAAATTTACAGTGACCCTGAAGAGGGTTGGTTATCAACCTGGTGTTATATTTTTTACAGCGAACCAATGCCACCATTGACAGTACTGTCGTGGAATGTTAGAGAGCTAAATTCCAAAATCAAAAGATCTCTGGTTTTTAACTTCCTGAAGAAATATAACCCGCATATCTGTGTTCTTCAGGAGACGCATCTGGTGGGGGGCAGGACACTGGCACTACGGAAATCATGGGTCGGTGCGTATTACCACTCGACTTATTCCTCGTACTCCCGGGGTGTCAGTGTCCTGGTCCACAAGTCGGTGGGGTTTACACTGTTGGATCTCCATCTGGATCCAGACGGAAGATATGTAGCTATGCATTCAATGTGTGATAGAGTAGAGTTACTCATAGTGGGTATATATATCCCCCCCCCCCCTGCTACGGTGGAGATCCTTAAGAAACTTACTCCAATAATGGCTCAGTACCCTTCAGCTGGGGTAATTCTGGCAGGAGACTTTAACATGACCCCAGACCCAGACCTGGATAGAATGGGTGTGGGACCATCCGGGCTGACCCCCTTGACACTATGGGCTGACAACTATGGTTTTACAGATGTCTGGAGGATGAGACATCCGGGTGAGAGGCAGTACACGTGTCACTCTGCGACGCACGCATCCTTCTCTAGAATAGATCTGATGTACTCCTCTGATTCTCTCCTCCCCAGAATACTTGAGGTGGATATTCTGCCTCAGGGTATTTCGGACCACGCTCCCCTCCTATTAAAATTACAGACAGACTCCCCTGCTGCCAACGCCCTTTGGCGACTTTCGGGGCTCTGGATTGCGGATGAGAGGGTGGTCCCCCTGGTGGAGGGTGAGTTGGGGGTTTACTGGACGATCAATGAGGGTACGGTCTCTCCCCCTACGCTTTGGGATGCCTTCAAGGCCTATACTAGGGGACAATATCAAACGGCAATTGGGAGGGTCAGGAAAGATACCCGGTTGGCATTGGAGGAAGCTGAAAAAAAAAAAAAAGTACTCCTCTTAGAAAAAGAATATGTGCACACTAGAGATGTATTAACATATGAGGCTATGCAATCCTTGCATAGAGAGATCTCTCTTTTGCGGATTGAGACCACTAAGAAACAGCTGCTGGCTCAATCGCAAAGGATCTTCGAGCAGGGAGAGAAAACGGGTAGAATGCTAGCCTGGTTGGCCAAGGAACGTTCCTCTTCCATACACATAGCCCATATTAGGGACGACGGGGGCGTGCTCCACTCGGACCCTGGGGAAATAAATAGGCAATTTACACAATACTATCAACGGCTATACACCTCTAGGGTCTCCTCTACCGAGGAAGATCTGTGTGAATTTTTAGATCAGATAGATTTCCCCCAACTAACCACAGAGGCTAGAAACAAATTAGAGGAACCAATTACTCTTAAAGAGGTCCAAATAGCAGTGACATCCCTCCAGTCGGCAAAAACCCCAGGCTCTGACGGCCTACCTGCAGAATTTTATAAGGCAAACAAGGACCTTCTCAACCCTATATTTCATAAACTGCTCCTCACAATGCTGAAAGAGGGCTCCCTCCCTCCCTCAATGTCGGAGGCGGTGATTGTAGTCATAGCTAAACCTAACAAAGACCCCACGTCGTGCTCATCCTATCGTCCCATATCACTTTTAAATGTGGATGCCAAGATAACTACCAAAATCCTAGCAAATAGACTTAATTCGGTTATTCTATTATACATGGCGACCAGACGGGCTTTATGCCAGGTAAAGGCACGGACATAAACTTACGCAGATTATACACTAATATTTCACATGCAGAGAGGTCTCAATCCCAGGGCGTGGTGGCCTCCTTAGATGCCGAGAAGGCCTTCGATTCGGTTGAATGGAGGTTCTTGTGGAGTGTGTTACAGCGATTCAACTTTGGCCCCCGATTCATTTCATGGATAAAACTGCTCTACGCGCACCCCACAGCAAGAGTCCGTACTAACGGGTTACTCTCCCCACCGTTCTCTCTGGAGAGAGGGACCAGGCAGGGATGTCCACTGTCCCCGGGTCTGTTTGCGCTAGCCATCGAGCCCTTAGCTATTTTGCTTAGAGCGTCCCCGGAGGTCGGGGGTATAAAAGTTGGTCCGCTGACTGAGAGGCTTTCCCTATATGCTGATGATGCGTTGCTGTACCTTCCAGATGCGTCGGCATCGCTGTCAGCAGCCCTTGAAATCATTAACCAATATGGATCCTTCTCAGGCATTCGGATCAACTGGACTAAATCCATCATATTTTCGCTGTCTCCGACGTTGCTGGATGTTGACCCTTCAAGTCCTCTGGTTTTGGTCTCTAGGTTTAAGTACTTGGGGATTGAGATTCAGAGGGAGCCACACATGTACTTAATGGATAATGTATATCCAATCCTACACCAGCTTACTGCTCGATGTCAGGCCTGGAGGTCCCTTCCGTTGTCACCCGTGGGTAGGGTTAATTTGTTAAAGATGACGTTCCTCCCCAAATTGCTATATGTATTCCGCAATACCCCAGTTCCTATCCCCAAATCTTTCTTTGATAAGCTGGACCAGGTTGTTAGCTCCTTTGTATGGGGGGGGGATCTGCCCCTAGAGTGGCAAGGACTACCCTTCAGCTCCCCTTAACGCTGGGAGGCCTGGCGCTCCCTTGTTTTCGGAAGTACTACTGGGCGGCAGTAATAGTTACTGTCCGGTGGTGGTTCTCTCAGCCGAAATCTAACCCCTCACTTAATCTTGAGGCAGCAATAATGGGATCATACTCAGCTCTGAGTAATCTGGTCTTCAGAGGAGTCAAGACACATAAAGATATGACAACCCCGATGCGAACGACGGTCGCAATATGGGAACAGATGTCAAAAAAGATCGCAGGACCTAATACTATCTCCCCTCACACACCGTTGTGGGGCAACCCTAAATTAAAACATCTCCAAACAGTCCCAGAACCAGCCCTATGGGCGGGATATGGAATTAAAACACTGCAGCAGGTGTGGTCTGGGGACGGAGTTATCCCGTATGACACTCTTAAAAATGACTTCCAACTCCCCTCAAAAATGTTCTTTCGTTACCTACAACTGAGACATGCAGTACGGGCCCAATATCCAGGCGGTGTTGCTTTGCGGTCGCATGGGGTAGAAAGGCTTCTTATTTCTAAGCACTTAGACCGAACTCTGTCATCCCTATACAACCAAATTCTCACTGACGAACAGACTGGAGAGATGGGCCTGTACGATAAGTGGAGGGGGGACGTTCCAGAACTGGCCCCAGACGATTGGGAAGAGGGTCTGCAGCAATATATTCCTCTTATGATCTCGGCAAGGGATAGATTCATCCAGCTCAAGTTTATTCATAGAGTATATTACACGCCACAGAGATTAGCTAGAATATACCCCACACAAACGGACAGATGCCCGAAATGTACGGGGGAGCTGGGTACATTTATCCATGTAGTCTGGGAATGTCCGCTTCTACAAAAATTCTGGACTGAGGTGGTTGTAGTGATTAATGCAGTAGGCAATCTAAATATTCAGAGAAATCCGATTATCTTACTTCTCGGGGTATGTGACAATGTTATACCTAGTGTGCACAAAAGACTGTTTGTATTCTATGCCTCATTCTATGCCAGGAAGGCTATTCTCCTCAGATGGAAGCAACCCGACCCCCCCACGGTAACTCAATGGAGGGGTATGATAGATTCTGTTCTGCCACTCTATAAAGCCACATATATCAACCGTAAATGCCCCAAAAAGTTCTCCAAGATCTGGGGAGCCTGGACCAAGCAGTAGCAAGGTTCAGTAGCGACCAGCCCAACCTAGAATATCTGTCTCTTTCTTGGTGCCCTCCCTCTTCCCCCCCCCCCTCCCTTCCTCCCTTGGCCTTTCCCTCCCCCCCCGCCCTTCTCTCTCTTCCCCTGTCCCCTTCCTCTCCCGTTCCCCCGTTCCCCCCCCCCCTCCCCCTTTTACCCTCCCTCCCTTCTTCTATTCCTTAATGGCAGATCTATCGAGATTGAATGAGGGAGTGACTGACAAGTAGATAACATACTGACTACCTGATGCTGGTTAGATTATTGCAGAAGAAAAAGTGGATAAATTGGTATAACTGGTACAAGAAATCCTCCCTCCAGGTAGGAGGACGCTCAAGCAATAATGACACAGTAAACTGTATAATATGATATTGCACTATGTGAGTAGGAACTATGCAATTAGTTATATAAGAATGGATGACAATATGTAGCAACATTATATTCTTTATGTTCTTTGTAAATATGTTTGTATGATGAATCATCTCCGGCTGGAGACAAATAAAAACTTTTCTGTTAAAAAAAAAAAACATGGTATAATACATACGTTTTGACACATCTTACATTGCTTAGCTGTCTTCCATGGTTCATAACATTCAGTACCACAGTGAAAAATCTTACAAGAAACAATTTATCCCAGACTTCACTTGGCCCATTTATGGGGAAAGAAAAGAGGAGAGGGAAGGGAAGGGTACAGGGGTGGAATGTGGGGGTGGTGAGAGAGAAAGTGGAAGGGGAGAAGGAGAGGAGGAGAGGGAGGGCCAAGAAGGGAACTAGTGGGTGTTCCTACAGGCGTCACTTTTAACCTTGTAGCGTAAAAGAGGGGCAGACCAGGTCATTGAAACCTCTACATTTGTCCAAGGTGACCACACCTTATCAAACTTCCATGGGCAGCCTCGATTTATGTCAATTTATAGAGGGGTAAAGCAGCATTCATTTTATCTTCCCAGGACAATGTATTGAGGGGAGTCGGGGACGACCACCTACTGAGGATCTCTTTTTTGGCATAAAACATAAGATCGGAGATTAAGAGCTTGCTATGATGTGGTCTGTGCTCATCCTCATGGATACCCAGCAGGGCCAGCTCAGGTGTCCTAGGGACCGATAACTCCAATCGAACGTTTAATTGTTCAAATATCCCTGACCAGAATGTTGACAAGGCTGGGCAATCCCAGAACATATGCATATAGGTACCCAGATGTGCCCTACACCTGGGGCAATGTGGGTCCCTATCAGAATATATCTTGGACAAACGCACCAGGGTAAAATAAACTCTGAAGAAATTTTAATTGCATCAATTTGTCCCCCGCCGCAACCACCAGCCTGGGACCTGCCTCCAAACAGTCCTCCCAATCCTCCTTCTCCAAGGTAGGAATATCCATCTTCCACACCCTCCATAACCTATCCATTTGTGGGGAGTCTGTAGAAAACAGGGTTCCATATAGAGCAGAAAGAGGCTGCACTGCAGGACAAGAGATCCTCCACTGGATCCAGTTGTACAACCGGGGGAATGGGGAATTGGGCCCTAGCCGCGTGACGAATCTGGGCGTAGCGGAAAAACATCCACCTCGGTAGTCCATGTAACCTAGAGATTTGGGCAAATGAGAGCAGCACACCTACGGGCATAAGGTCTCTTAAGGTCTTAATACCAAATTTCACCCATAGCTGAGGATCTGGTATTGTCCTGAAGTGGGGCAAACTAGGGTTCCCCCACAGAGGCTGTACAGGAGACCAGCGCTCCGCCAGAAAAAAACGGCGCCGAGCTGCAACCCAGACTCGTGCCGTAGCCCTTGCTGGAGTTGGTAGATCCTCATAAGCCCGAACCCCCCTATATACTAAGTTTTGTAGGGCCTGCAAAGAACCCAAGCAGGCCGCCTCCAGGCACACCGCAGCATTAGAATTTTTTACCCTCAAACCACCAATAGGTCGTGACCAGCATCGCTGCCCAATAGTAAACCCGCAGGTTTGGGAGGGCAAGCCCCTCATGTGCGTTGGTAGGTACAATGTAGATTTTGCTAAGCGGGGGATAGAGCCTTTCCAAATAAATGAGACAATACAAGTCCACATCTCGAAATAACGATGACGGGATCCAATTTGGGCTGTTCCGGAAGAGATACGTGAACTGGTGACTGGTCATGACAGGGGACTGGTTATCTAGCGGAAAGAGAATTGATTTTGACCAATGTATTTGAATCCCTGTGAAAACACCGAACTTATCAAAAAGTTCCAGGGCAGCTTCCAGTGAGGGGCCAGCGTCCTGCAGGTATAGCAGGGCGTCATCCGCATATAGGGATAGTTTCTCTTCTAAACCTCCTATCCGCAGCCCACGAACCTCCATGGATTCTCTAACAAGAATTGCCAAGGGCTCTATTGCCAACGCAAAGAGGCTGGGGGATAACAGACACCCCTGACGAGTGCCTCTGTGGAGTGGGAAAGGATCCGAAATCCTAGCATTTGTTCGTACCCTGGCTCTCGGAGCCCGATAAAGCAGCTGAATCCAGCGCAGAAAAGCACGCCCAAAACCAAAATGTTTCAGCACCTCCCAAAGGTATTCCCACTCCACAGAGTCAAACACCTTCTCCACGTCCAAAGAGGCCACCACCCTGCTACCTGCATTATCATGTGATATAGATAGGTTGAGGAAGAGGCGCCTAATATTTATATCCGTTCCCTTCCCCGGCATAAACCCAGTCTGGTCACTATGGATCAATGTGGATATAACTGAGGACAGGCGAGTAGCCAATATTTTAGCCAACACTTTAGCATCCACATTGATCAATGAGATAGGTCTGTATGACGCACAATCCTGAGGGTCCTTACCGGGTTTGGGAATCAGGACTATAATAGCCTCTTCCATGGATTCGGGTAGGGCCTCCCCGTCTGCGAGCTCAGAGAAGAGGGTTGTTAACCTAGGTGCCATAATCTCTACATGTTGGGTGTAAAACTCTGGGTAACCCATCCGCACCCGGGGTCTTACCACTCTGTAGGCTCCCTATCGCTGCCTGAACCTCCTCCAGGGAGATATACTCATCTAGTTGGTTCCTGCAAGCGTCAGACAGAACCAGGAAGGGAACGCTGTCTAGATATTCCTGCAGTTCAGCTGAGGTGGTACAGGTCCTTGAGGTGTATAGATCCTGGAAAAAAATTACAGAATCTAGAGCGGATATCCTCAGGAGAGGACAATAGCGACCATTGGGCGTCCCTAACATTCGCAATGTGGGTGGATCCCTCCTATCCCTTGGCCAACCAAGCCAGAAGCCTGCCATTTTTATTACTGTGTTCAAATACCCTCTGCTTGGAATATAGCATTAACTTTTTAGTTTGTTCAACATTGTACAGGGATAACTCTGAGTGCCCTCTACCATGTCACATGTCCATCTAGACTTGGGGATGCAACATATGCTGCCTCACACCGTGCCGCCTCCCCCTCCAATCTCTCCAGGGATTGAGAAGCCTCTCTCGGCAATGACGATATGTGGGATATATACTCTCCCCTAATCCATGCTTTAAATGTGTCCCAGATGGTTAGAACATTAGCTGATTTCCCATTTGAGATCCAGAAGTTACATATAGCCTCCGTCATTGCTTCCTGTATTCTCTCATCTGTTGCCCAGAACCTGGACAGACTCCAAAGTTTCAGGCCTGAGGACTCGGCCAATGCAATAGTTAAATTAAGGGGAGCGTGATCAGATATATCTCTAGCTAGGTGTCTAACCTCCCTCGTCCAGTGCAAGGCACCAGTGGAAACAGAGCAGGTCTATACGAGAGAGGGTTCGGTATGAGGTGGGGTGGCACGTATATTCCTTGTCATGTGGGTGAAAATGTCGCCAAGCATCCGTCAGGGCAAAAATATTTGCCCAATTTTGCAAATCCGAAGAGGGGCGGGCCACGGGGTGCAGTCTGTCTAGGTCCTGTGAGGGCACCAAATTAAAATCCCCAAATACAAACACTTCCGGAATATTATATCCCAACACTATCTGCATAATGTCATATAGCAGTTGTGCATCAGCCAGGGGAGGAAGATACAACCCCACCAGTATCATCTGTTTAGCATAAATTAGTGCATGCATAATCACATATCTGCTCCAGGGTCAGTACGCACATCTGGTAAATGGAATGGAAGAGACCTACGGACCAATACGCTCACCCCCCTGGCATAATTTAAGTGGAGTGATATTGGGCTCCCACCCATGCTCTCTGGAGGCCAAGAGTCCTAGAGCCCACCAAATAAATCTCTTGGAAGATGCATATGTGCGGGTTGTATTTTTGAAGGAATTTCTTTTAATAGACGAGTTTAACCCCCTAACGTTCCAAGAGATAATAGAAACATTAGTCATTAATTAACAGGTGACGGATAAATAGCCATGATCTCTAGGTCTCCACCCCCCCCCCACCGACTGATCCCAAGAGGCAGAGACCCAACCCAGCACACCTCTACATAACAGGCAGGCAGCCATAAACTGTACGACAGCATGTTATAGAAGAGCTTGTAAGAATAGTCATAGACATAGGAAACCGCAAATCTACGACAACAGTAAAGTAACTCCAGCAACAATAAAAGTAAATACCCCATCTATCTGCAACGGCAGAAAACTTTGCCTCCCTCCCCGCATCCCCCACAACAATTGGCGATGCATAATACCCCTTAACCCCAACTGTTAGAACTGTTCAGAGGACATGAACTTTAAGCAGAGAGCTGTTACTTAACAGAAACAGATGCTGGTTAAACATTGCGTCAAAATTTCTCTTGGTTGATTCCAGGGGTACGTAGCTTGGTTACTTGCATAAATGTGGAACCTATCCTCACCCAGTTCCAACTGCAGTAAAACAGGCTTGTTGGCCCGCCTCAAAGTCCAGAGCGCAGACATAAGTCCACTCCGTGTCCAAGGAGTGTGCTGCTCCAATGTTATTACCCGCCGACAAGAGGATAAACCGCTGCTCAGTTGGTGACCGTCCATAGTCAGGCAGGACCTGGATATAACCACCATAGGGCATAAAAACTGCCTCCCAAGTAGTTAACAACGTATGACCATAATACATAGCACGCGCAGGGCTGTATTTCCAGCTGTGTCTGCGCATTTAGTATCAACCAGCCGCATGTATGTAAGGAACATCCAGAGTTAACGGCTATGCATTAGTATTAGGGCCCCATGTTTGTTGATGAACTGTATGATCTGTGGACAGTCCCGATCTCCATGTCTTTCAGCTCCTACCAGCATCAGCATAACCATGTAATAACTAAAATAACAACAGTGCATTCGGCAGCGCCACTAGGAAGTCAACTATGCTGGATACTTACAGGACAGGGAGCACCACCGGAATGACTCCAGTTAGAGTGGAATAAAGTAGACAGAGCACACCGAAATTCGAAGCGGGCATCACAAAAAAGAAGGCACATGGAAGATTTAGGTTCCTAAAAGAATGTTGAAGGCAAGCGTAATCCTTCCCCTTAACAGATGTTAGGCAGGACTCCAACCACACCGCTGCATCGCCAGGCGAAGTAAAGAATTTTACCGTTTCTCCATCCTGCACCCTCAACTTGGCTGGGAAGAGGATACTGTATTTGATGTTTCTTGCCCGAAGCCCCACTTTAACCTGGTCAATGGACCTCCCTAATTTTTGGGTCTCGAGGGAGTAATCCGGGAAGAAAAGTAATTTCACATTCTGATATTTCACCTCACCCGCTCTTCGGGCTGCTCAAGGTATTTCATCCCGGTCCCTGAAGTTTAACATTCGAAATATCAGGGTGCGGGGGTTAGAGCCAGGAGGTCCGGGGACCGGGGGGGATCCTGTATGCGCGCTCCACAGTGAAGTAGGGAGAGAACTGAGCATCCGGCAACATGGCTCTTAGAAGCTCCTCCACAAACACTGTAGGGGTTCTTCCCCTCCACACCCTCCGGCATACCTACTATCCGGAGGTTATTCCTCCTATTCCTGTTCTCTGCGTCGTCTAATTTATATTCCAAGCCTCGGACTTTAGTTTGGAGGGTACGGAGGGAGACTGCATGCTCTCCCACAACATCCTCAGTCTGACCGACTCTCCGCTCCGTCTCCGACACCCTCGAACGGAGCTTGTCAATGTCCTGCCGTATGAGGCCAATATCCAACTGTACTGCCTCAATCTTGTTAGTCAGGACCGTCTAGCAGGAGGCAATCGCCGGCATCACCTCCTGGAAGCCGAGCTGATTCTCCGTCGTCGATTCCTCCATCGCTGTCTGTGACGCCATGTTGCGCACACTCCCAGACCGGCCCACCACGTGGGGAGATTCTTTTGGGGCTAAATCCTCCCCAGACTGTGGAAAAACTGAGCTTTTTCCCCTTTGTGCCTTGTCCTGTATGACATCCAGAACAAAACTGGGTAAGTTTTAAGGGCAAAAAATCAACCGGGAACAGGATAAATATAAGATATCCAGCAGAGCTCCGATTTCTGCGTCCTCTCAGGTTGCCATCTTGGTCACGCCCAGCGGAACGCAATTTTAGTTTAGTTTTAGTTCACATTGTCAAAAATGGGTTCATAGAAAGAAAATGCAAACTTCCAATTTAAAAATAAATAAAATATATAATCAAGTAACAAATCCTAGGATGTCTAATGGTCCATACACACAATCTGAAAATCGGACGACAGATCTTTTTTTTTTGCATGCTAGACGCATATCAAAAATGAAGTGTTTACTAAAGTTACGAAAATTCTCGTACGACACAATAAAATAAATAAATCGGAAGTGATGTAATGTGTTGTAGAGCATTTCTATTGTATTTTCGGATGACAACTGTACTGATTGAAAACGAAAATCATACGATCTGGTATCACACGAGAAAATTTTTTGTTCCCGTCCAATCAGATAAACGGATGAACTGTCGTGATCGGCCCTCAAAAGCTCTGTACTAATGATCCGATTGTCGAATGATCGATTTGAATCTGTATTTTTCATCCGATTTTCGGATTGGGTGAACGGGCCATAAGGCAATGCGTATGAAGCAGCATGTAGAGGATTGTGGTTCCAATGGTAACAGGAACATTCCTGGAATCTTATATAATCAGACTGATATGGCTCTTGCTCAGCCCCGATATACATGTATTAATAAACTATACAGTAAAGCTAATGAATAATACAAACGTTGAATGTAAAGCATAGATCAGCTCTTTTATGCAAGACAAATAACCAGCTGTAATCCCTGCCAGAAAGGAATACTATGAAGTCAGATATTTGCAGAGCCACTAGAAGACAGTAGGTGAGTAGAGTGAGAAGCTTGCAGTCGCCCATTATACCAGCACAGAATAAGGTAGTGTAATCTTAATGCATTAACACAAAAGAGAAAACCCCCTAAAAGGACTTTAAAGGCACCGATATTATCTTATTGAAAAAAATATACAAATTTATTCAACATAGTATAACAAAAAAATATGTTGGAAAGGTTACAGTAACTATACACAATCACCACACAGATATCATTGAAATTCTCTAGATTCATCCGACGCGTTTCAAAGTATTGAATAACTCTTTTTTCAGGGGTTTGTGAGAGGATTGATTGTGTATCTAAAATATAGTGGTTTAAGAACAAACATCGTAAATATAAAACATTCAATATAGTATAATGTCTTTGCATTGAATGTAGTTTTAAACAACACTCACATATATTGTAGTGATGTCTTTTGTGTATAGAGCTAATCTGGATGTTGGCACTCTACAGAAATCTGATCACGGATACAATCTCTTAATGCATTAACACCATGGCAGAAGGCTCTGGCATTTGGGTGTGGTCATATAAGCACCATCCAGCCCCGCTGCTGGCAGCATATAAGCCTCTCATTGAGTTTGACAGTTGGTGGGGCTGGACAGCGCATCTAGCAGTACGGATTGTTTAAGGCAATATGCGTCCAGGGAAACATGCCCAGAACACAAGAAGTCTGCGTTTTGGGTATTTGTCCCTGGGTGCATACTGCCATAAACATAAGTACAGCTAGGTGCGCTGTCCAGCCCCAGCATCTGTCAGCCTCTCAGATTTTGACAGGCTGCTGGCAGAGGAGCTGGATGGTGCACCTATGCCATACACCTGCACCTAAATGCCAGAGCTTCATGTACTGGGTTAAGCGCCCAGTACACATGGGGCCCATAATGGGGGTCACACAGTACGAATATCGGAGCAGCCTCTGTTTTTTGAGGGTGTTCCTTGGCGACAGTGGCAGGCTTCCGATCCAGTTGTCATCAAGTTGCTTGCAGTCGGTGTGCTGACCAAGAATCCTCCAGCCCTGGTCTAAGCAGTACCCTAAAAAATTCACCATTTGTCTTGAATTCATCTTGAAAATAGCAGTGCACCTATTGGTATGTGAGGGTGCCTAGAACCTCATTGTTATATATCTGCAGTGAGATCTAAGGCTCTGCTGGCCCGGTCTGCTAACCTATAGAGATTTGGAGTAAGATTAGATAATATCGGTGATGTGCTTCTCACCGTTTTCCCTGCAGGAAAAAAAAAAAAAAAAAAAAAGTGTGGTATGTAAGTAATGGGGAAACAACCGCAAGGAGACAATACTGACTGACTGGCCCCATGCACCATGATTACTGATTACTGTTCTTTAAAGTGGTTGTAAACCTCAGATATGAAATATGAACAAAGCATATCCCTCTATAGTATGTACTTGCCTCAATTAAGAGTACCAAGTGTAATTTCTGTCTGCTGCTTCAATCTTCTGCCATCAGCATGAGTAATTTCTGACACCCAGGAAAAAATGGTGACAAAGGAGGGATACTCAGCTGGTTGACAGACTCAGCTCTATTCCTGTGTGCAAGGGGGCGAGTCTCTTCCCTCCAATCAGCTGTCAGGGCTCTCCTCACTGAGCTCTGCAGAGTGCAATTTCAGCTCTCCGTCCCCCTTTTTATAATTTGTTCAACTCTCAGACAAGCTTTATAAAAGTTCAGCACTTTGGAAGGATGTAGAGAAGAGAAGACTGCGGATAAAAAAAAAAAAAAAAAAAAAAAAAAGGTATAACATACGTAGGAGGATTTGTTTGCTCTCTGTTTATCATTTGAGGCCAGTCACTTCACTGGGTATATGTAAGGGTTTACAACCACTTTAAAAAAAGGTCTTCACTCTCTTTCTCTGGGAAATACACAGCTACAGGTCCTATGACTTCAGTATTGTCCAAGAACAACAACCTCAATTTACCAAAGTTATAAACCAAAAAAACATTAGTGACAGACCCAATGGGGTTGGTTTACTATAACTGGAAAGTGTGAAATCTGGTGTAGCCATGCATGGTAGCCAATCAGCTTCTAACTTCAGCTTGTTCAATTAGGTTTTAACAATAAAACCTGGAAGCGGACTGGCTTCTATGCAGAGCTGCACTAGATTTTGCGCTCTCCAGTTTTAGCAAATCAATAATGCAATTTATATAATGGTGTTCCGCGCTTAGGACGGGCCAGTGACCGAACTGCAGCCCCCCTAAATGAGAAAGCACCAAAGGTGCGATCCGATAATTATGTAGTCTGCAGGGATAGGGGATTGGCGCTGTTCGCTGATAAAGACTGATAATAAATCAATAAACTATACAAACTCCTAACAAAAGGAAAATATAACAACCCAATACTAGGTGGGTAAAACGTGTAACACAATGTAAATAATTATTAAAAAATAGATATACGTGCTGAGAATGGTCAAAAAATGTGCAGAGTACCCAAAATACAAAAATTTTTTACAAAATAAAATTAGTAAATAGAACTCCAAGCATTCCCAACGTAAATGACAAAAAACACAAAGAATGTGTATGTGTGCAATGAAAGGTTTGGGTGGGTATGCCTAAAAAAAGGGGACAAAACACAGTGTTGCCCACTGAAAATTAATATGTGTACTATTGAAGCTGAATAGTGTTGAAAAAAATGTGAGAATTTATATATAAACTAAAAAAGGAACAATCGGCATGTAGTGTGCAAACAATCTTAGTGAAAAAAAAAAAAAAAAAAGGAAGTCCAAACAACCAGATAATTTGTTTCAAAAAAATATAAATGTAAAAAATATTTAAAAAAATTATATATATGTCCGTGAATAAAAACAGTTCTAATGCAGCAGGCTGATGTATCTTCAAAGGTTGCGGATAGATCTGTCTCAATGAGTATATGCTGTCCCGTGTGGAGTCCCCTCTAGTGCCCCCACTCACCAGAGTGCCAAACCCCTGCAGGGGTAATGAGCATGTAGATGATCCGATGATCCAAGCGGTTGGTGTCCCCCTCACCACCTAATTTCCACCTGTGTCACCCGATCACTTTCAAACGGCATCCATCCGGAACAGTTACCATGTGCAGGGAGAAGAGAAGAGCCTCATAGTAAACGGTGATGTGGTGATACGACCTGCTTTGAAAAGCAGATACTTGCTGTTCTTATACAACTCTGAACAATGCCAGGAACTGCCGAGATAATCAATCAATGGAGACAGCAGTGCACATGTGGTAATCCTGGTTCTTCACTCTTCTACATGGAAGAATGAGGGATTGGGACCTGCTCAGATTTTCAAATTTGTAAATCTGAGCAGGTCCCAATCCCTCATTCTTCCATGTAGAAGAGTGAAGAACCAGGATTACCACATGTGCACTGCTGTCTCCATTGATTGATTATCTCGGCAGTTCCTGGCATTGTTCAGAGTTGTATAAGAACAGCAAGTATCTGCTTTTCAAAGCAGGTCGTATCACCACATCACCGTTTACTATGAGGCTCTTCTCTTCTCCCTGCACATGGTAACTGTTCCGGATGGATGCCGTTTGAAAGTGATCGGGTGACACAGGTGGAAATTAGGTGGTGAGGGGGACACCAACCGCTTGGATCATCGGATCATCTACATGCTCATTACCCCTGCAGGGGTTGGGCACTCTGGTGAGTGGGGGCACAGCATATACTCATTGAGACAGATCTATCCGCAACCTTTGAAGATACATCAGCCTGCTGCATTAGAACTGTTTTTATTCACGGACATATATATAATTTTTATAATATTTTTTACATTTATATTTTTTTGAAACAAATTATCTGGTTGTTTGGACTTCCTTTTTTTTTTTTTTTTTTTGCACTAAGATTGTTTGCACACTACATGCCGATTGTTCTTTTTAGTTTATATATAAATTCTCACATTTTTTTCAACACTATTCAGCTTCAATAGTACACATATTAATTTTCAGTGGGCAACACTGTGTTTTGTCCCCTTTTTTTAGGCATACCCACCCAAACCTTTCATTGCACACATACACATTCTTTGTGTTTTTTGTCATTTACGTTGGTAATGCTTGGAGTTCTATTTACTAATTTTATTTTGTAAAAAATTTTTGTATTTTGGGTACTCTGCACTTTTTGACCATTCTCAGCACGTATATCTATTTTTTAATAATTATTTACATTGTGTTACACGTTTTACCCACCTAGTATTGGGTTGTTATATTTTCCTTTTGTTAGGAGTTTGTATAGTTTATTGATTTATTATCAGTCTTTATCAGCGAACAGCGCCAATCCCCTATCCCTGCAGACTACACAATAATGCAATTTATAACAAAGAGCACACCAACTCACTCCTACCACCCATTCACTTGTGTGTAATTGGAAGCTAGAGCTATTGAGTTCTGTTAACTTTTTTTCCTGCAACACAGCCTGGAAAGCTTAAAACACAAAAAAAATAAATAAATAAATAAATAAATAAATAAAATAAATAAACACCACATCCCTCGAGCTCTACCAGCTGGCAAGTGTAAATAAGACGTGTAATAGTGCTAAAAAAAAAATAATAAAAATTTGTAGAAAAGTAAAAAAAAAAAAAAAAAAAATGTTCCAGATTATATTAAGAAATACACATTCCCCTTTAAATTAGGAAACTTAAAAAAGGAGTTGTAAAGGCAGGATGTTTTTTTTCTTAAAGCAATCTATGCATCAAGATAAAACATCTTCTGCGTGTAGCAGCCTCCCCAGCACCCCCCTAATTACTTACCTGAGCCCCATCTCTCTCCAGTGATGTCCACGAATGTCTATGCCATCTGAGACTCTACTCCTGATTGGCTGAGACACAGCAGCAGCGCCATTGGCTCCCGCGGCTGTCAAAGTCAGTCAGCCAATCAGAGGAGAAAGGTGGCGGGGCCAGGCCGGGGCTCCGTGTCTGAATATATACACAGAGCTCTGACTTGGCTCGATTGCCCCCATAGAAAGTTGCTGGCTGAGGGGCCACTCAAAAAGGAGGGAGGGGCCAGGAGCAGCAAAGAGGGACCAGAGAAGAGGAGGATCCAGGCTGCTCTATGCAAAACCAACTGCACAGAGGTGGCAAGTATAACATGTTTTTTTTTTGTTTTATTAAAACATGAGACTTTACAATCACTTTAAGTTAAATCTATCAAAAAATGTAAATACACAGTGAAAAGCAAAATTTATACTTAGGAAAACAAAAGAACTTGGATCCTATTTACAAAAAGGCTAACCTGGCTGATATGACTCATTAGCGGTCACTGTCAACGACTCTGACTCATATGGGCTTACACAAAATAGGTCAACAATGATGTCAAAGCATGGAAACTCACAGCAGTATACTGTAGGAAAATCAAATAACTATGAAGTATTTTGGGGGTATGCATGAATAAAACATAAGTAAAAGATAAATTGAAAGGAAAACTCTGGGCCCTGCTTGCTGTTGTGGGCGGAGGGGTGTCCTTTGTCGGGTGCAGCTCGAATCATTAGGTGACACCGGCCAGCCAGATGACAGAGTGGGGATCTCCCGCTGTGACAGATCTTGTATGTGAAACGCCGGTCGCTGTAAAGTCCCGCCCCCTGGACCGGCTTTGTGATAGACAGCACACTAGTCCAATGCCGTTCCAGGAGGTGACACTTTACAGCGACCAGCGTTTCATACACAAGATCTGTCACAGCCGGAGATCCTACTCAGTCATCCGGCTGGTGTCTCCTAACGATCCCTGCTGCAGCACTGATGAGGCAGCACTGATGGACACTGATAAGCAGTGGACTTCCACTGCTTCACTGACACCGTCCACTGCCAAATAGCAGTAAGATGGGTTTCCACCATTTCTGCAAAGTTTGCAGTCATTTTCTAGGTCTTTTCAGTTTGAGGTGTATTATAAGTGACGTTACATATCAGAGACCTGTATTGTGGCAATATTGACGTTTTTCGAGATTTCCATACATCAGGGGGTTCCACCATCATTGAGTTATTGATTAGTAAGTTAGTAATGCAGTTTTTTGTTTTTTTTCTCATGACATTTACTTGTGTCACATGCTAATGTAAAGCAGCACGTACTGGCTCCCCTTCTGTGTTGCGGCTAGGGATGTGCTCATATACACTATATAAGCACTAATTGCTGTTAGAATTAAAGATCTCAAAGCTACAGTGGGAGGAGGAGTATTGCTAATACTGAATTACAGCAGAGTACAGTGTGTATATTATATAATTATGGGCATGTATCTATAGTTCAGTAATGAATACATAAAGCATGTAAAGGGCAATATGTTTATCTGTTGTGGCTGGAGTGGGAGAGCACAAAACATGCTTTGCATTTAGAAGGCTGTAACCTACCCTGCTGTGTGTTACTAAGTTGTGTGGCTGGCTGCAGAATGAGGGGGTGCGATTTAGGTTGAAGTGGGCTTGTTCACATTAAACATGTACAGGCCTAGTGTACCTCCCACATTAATTGCAATTTGAGAGTGAGCGAGAGAAATCACTGTTCTAAAAGCTCCTCCTTGGCAGAATAGATGCCAATTACAGAGAGGACTTTCTAAAATTCAGTTAGACTTTTCTCTTCAATGTTAAGGAATTTCACAAATGTAATAACGGTTTAGTGTAGGGGGTGTACTAATGGTAGAGCTGCACAATTCTGGGAAAAATGAGAATCGCGTTTCTTTTGTTTAGAATAAAGATCACGATTCTCTAAAATGGTTAATTCAAAAAAGAAAAATCATTTAATACAGCAAAGGGCGGATGCTTTTCTCAAAGGGGCGGATGTATGGTTATACATTGAACACAATCAACACGATGCTCGGGGCTGGTTATTATAATGGGTGGATGTATTATTCTACATATATTTATTTATTTACCAAAATCGCAATAAATGTATATTGATTGGTTTGCGCAAAAGTTAAAGCGTCTACAAAATAGGGGAAAGATTTATGGCATTTTTATTTTTTTTTTAGTAATAGCAGAGATCGGCGATTTTTATCATGACTGCGACATTATGGTGGACACATCGGACACTTTTGACACTATTTTGGGACCATTGTCGTGTATACAGCAATCAGTGCTATAAAAAGGCACTGATTACTGTGTAAAGGACACTGGCAGGGAAGGGGTTAAACACTAGGGGGCGTTCAAGGAGTTAAGTGTCCTATGGAGTGATTCTAACTGTGGGGGGGCTCACTACAACATGATAGAGATCACTGCTCCCGATGACAGGGAGCAGTATATCTCTGTCATGTTTCTAGGCAGAACAGGGAAATGCCTTGTTTACATAGGCATCTCCACGTTCTGTCGTTCCGTGACACGATCGCAAGCCCCTGGCAGACATCGAATCTGCGGGACCCGCGGGCATGGTGTGCGCGTCGGGCGCGCCCACAATGCCGCGATTTAAAGGGGACATACCTGTACGCCCATTTGCCCAGCCGTGCCATTGTGCCGACGTACATCATGTGCTGGTCGGCATGTGGTTAAAAATGCCTGTGAAAGGTTTTAAAAAAGGCATTCCTATCCTGAACGTGAAAGAATCACATTCAGGATAGGAACGTTTTAATGTGCAGGTAAACCCTCCTATCGTTTTCAGCCAAGGAAGCTGCCATCTTTGTTTGTTTAATCTACAACTGCCATGATGCTGCACATGTGATCGTTGGGACACCAGCCATTGGATGGTTTGACAGTTTGGTTGACAGCACAACCAATGGGA